>LR990871.1:4355134-4955134 GCA_905163395.2 Endotricha flammealis | reverse complement strand
GTTTCTTTGAATCGTATGAAATTTAATAAAACTGTATGTGAACGACCAGCCGTCTCGATAAGATAAGCCCTGTGTGGCTTAAGGCGGTTAATTAATAATTTGTAATTGATAATTTGAGAAATAAATTAAAAACAATTAAATAAAAATCAAATTGACGACCTCCGTGGTGTAATGGTTACCACGCCAGACCGCCACCCAGGAGGTCCCAGGTTCGATCCCCGGTCGGGTCATGATGAAAAACGAACTATTTCTGATTGGCCTCGGGTCTTGGATGTTTATCTATATATGTGTTTGTTATAAAATATAATATCGTTGAGTTAGTATCCCATAACACAAATTTCGAACTTACTTTGGGGCTAGCTCAATCTGTATGAATTGTCCTTATATATTTATTTTTTATTTTTTTAAATCAACTTCAAAAAAGAATTAAAAATAAAAATGGGTAATATTTGATCACGCAAAAATACTTTATTGTGTAGGCCCTCGTGGGCACTTAGAGAGGTCAAATACAAATATTAAATAAATAAGCTACTCTATAAACTACCACCATTTCGGAAACAAAGCAAAATTACTACTGGGAAAAGAAATGGTGAAAGAAACCCACTTACGGCCTTTTTGTCATTAATTTTTTTTTTAATATTTTAAACCATGTTTTATAATACATAATGCAGTATTCAAAAGAACACAAAATCAATAATAACATAGAAATTAGTATAAAATAAAAATAAAAATGGTTTGACCAAGGAGTTCCAGGTTGGGCGTCAAAATGCATTGGCGTAATTGGCGCCCAACTTGGAACTGGAAAAGTAGTGACCAGAATTGTTTCGTTGTCACCATCAAAATAAAGTAGTTGTCACATTTTAAAGATATTGTCATTGACAGTCAGCTGTAAAGAAACCCGACCCCCAAACGAAGTAAGAATAAAGTTTTCTCATGTCAATGTATTTAAACGAAAATTTAAAAAAAGTTACATTTTAATTACGTCTATTATTCGATGTTTAGTTGAAATCTGATTAGAGTTACATATAAAAATAATAATAAATAAATAAATATAAATAAATAGATAGGGACAATTCACACAGATTGAGATAGCCCCAAAGTAAGTTCGAAACTTGTGTTATGGGATACTTACTCAACGATATTATATTTTATAACAAATACATATATAGATAAACATCCAAGACCCGAAGTCAATCAGAAAAAGTTCGTTTTTCATCATGACCCGACCGGGGATCGAACCCGGGACCTCCTGGGTGGCGGTCTGGCGTGGTTACGCCACGGAGGTCGTCAAAAATAATTCTTACTTCGTTCGTTTGGGGGGTCATTTCTCTGCACAGCTGACTGTCAATGACAATATTTATCTTTAAAATGGGACAACTACTCTATGTCACAACAACACAATTCTAATCATCAAATCACTACTTTTCCAGTCTCAAGTTGGGCGCCAAGTATGCCAATGCATTTTGACGCCCAACCTGTAACTCCTTGGTCAAATTTTATTTTTTATGTTAGTCTACCCTGAAGTTATGTTATTCGAGACTGTACACAGTTTACACTCAAAAGGTACACTTTGTTCTTATCTTTTTATTTTACTATTAACATGAAACTATACTGCGTATGACCCACTCTGATAATTTACCAATTTTCTTTATTACATTTTCAGCTGTAAAATAGAAAAAAAACTATGAATAATCATACAGATTGTGACTAGAACGAATTCATTTTATAAAAAGCTAGGGTGGTTGAGGCGTCAAAGGTCGTCTCGTTGGCGAGAGGCGGTTTGGCAGCGATTAAAGGCTCCGACCGTTTGATGTATTCATCCCGAGTAGATCCAACTGCTTTACTCCAGGGGACTTAGTTCAGAATCGTAACATTATGAGGAGTTATACGATTTTGTTTAAACAAATATTTGGAATTAGTAGTATTAAAATATCTATCTATATAAAAAAGAAAGTCGTATTAGTTACACTATTTATAACAAGAACGGCTGAAGCGATTTGGCTGAAAATTGATGGAGAGGTAGCTTAGAACAAGGAGAAGGACTTAGAATAGGGTAGGGGAGTGCCTCTAAGGCGGAACAAAGTTCGCCGGGTTAGCTAGTACTCATATAGATTACTGCATCTGTATAGATATTAGCAAATACTATAGAAGACTAATACGCACAGCTTCGGAAAAATTCGGGCAAGACGCGACACTAGCGCCCCTACGGCATGAGGGCGGCATGAGGTGAACGATTTCAAAACTTTTG
Organism: Endotricha flammealis; assembly: GCA_905163395.2. Classification (NCBI taxonomy): domain Eukaryota; kingdom Metazoa; phylum Arthropoda; class Insecta; order Lepidoptera; family Pyralidae; genus Endotricha; species Endotricha flammealis. Next base: position 4,952,886 of record LR990871.1, on the reverse strand, counting down.
TGCGTTTTGTATGCAAAATGTTATAGCGCCCCTAGCGGATTTCAAAACTTTTGCGCGTTTTGTATGCAAAATGTTTTAGCGCCCCTAGCGGCATGAGGTGAACGGAGGTTGCCAAGTCATTGTATGAGAAACGTCAAGAGCTGTGCGTATTAGTCTTCTATAGTATTTGATATTAGTAATCTATATGAGTTATTTAGTTATATATAGTTTTTCCTGTACTTATTTCAAAATAAACCCTGTTTTTAATAAATACCTAATATTTATATTCGAAATGATTTTTTAAAATATAGAAAACCCGTTCCCATTAGTACAATATTTAATTCTACCGAAAAAGGGAATTATGATTTTGTGGTTAGAAGAGATTTATTTTATTTTATTTATTTAATATAACCAAGTTACAAACTAGCTGTGTTTATTTCAAACCAAACTGTTTGAAAGCAACCCTGACGAGCCTATTGGTGTAATATCATTACTGCATACTAACACAGTCTCTTAGTCTACAAGAACTGTGAGGAAAGATAAAAGTCCCGCTTTAATACTCCAGGGATTTTAAACAGTCGTTAAGTGAAATGTTGAAGTTCGATTTTGTAACGAGCTTCACTAGAGACCGCTGTGAAGTAAATAAAATATATTTTTATTCGAAGAAACTTTAGACTGAACTGAATTTGACGACCTCCGTGGCGTAATGGTTACCACGCCAGACCGCTACCAAGGAGGCCCCGGGCTCGATTCCCGGTCGGGTCATGAAAAACGAACTTTTTTTGATTGACCTCGGGTCTTGGATGTTTATCTGTATAATATGTATTTGTTATAAAATATAACATCGTTGAGTTAGTATCCCATAACACAAGTTTCGAACTTATTTTGGGGCTAGCGCAATCTGTGTAAATTGAAAAAATTAATAAAAAATTGATAGTTATTTTAGAAAATTTTCTACTTCAATATCATAATACACTTACATATTTCAGTGATATGAATTTTTGTGTTGTCAATTCTGTTGTTGTTGAATAACATTCGTGAATAGTAAAACCGACCATTAATATTATAGCATTGACAAATAGCTAGTTTCTGAAACCCATTTTAATCTTAATTCCACATTAAGTCTCAAGCAAATTTTTTTTCTACCGGCCTATATTATAGCATTGACAATTAACTAGTTACAGTAGTTATAAATGTCAGCAAAAAATATAAAACGTCATTACTTTAATTTTTTCTTACTAAGAATCAAATAAACTTGAAACCATAATAAAACTGAAAACATTATACATAAAAACATAATTCGCGAATGGATCTAATTTCGTTGCTAATTGCATTGGAGTAAACTTCTTGGTGAGGTGAGTCGGGACGCCCTCTGGCGTCTCGTCCTCTGGCGTCTCGTCGCGTCTCGTCGCATGGAAACTTTGAAAAATTCCCGACCAGTTTGTTTCAGTATAACTTAATAAAAACTAGGAACCGAGAAGTTAGGAGTTAACTTTCGAAAAACATGGTCCCGTGTCGCATCGGACCAATTTTGTAGGGATATTTTTGTTCTATTTCTGTTTCGATTTAACATCGGGGGCTTGAAAGTTTTGCCAACTTCGCTAATGGCTACATTTTGTGTTATTAAAGATGTTCTAAGGTTAGTTTCTTAAACTTTACAATAACGGAATTTTTTTCGTTTGGAAATCGGACTTCAGATGACAATTCCATTGTACCATCTGCAAGTTATGCTTGTGTACGTAATTTCAAAGCAACGTATTCATGCTATCTCGACTCAGTATACAGTCTCTGAGCCAAGACGCCCCGAAGAAAGATGATGATGATTTCTTTAGTGAAGACGGATCTTGAAATCGACACGATAAATGCACTTTTAATAATTCCTGATCCCCCGCGCTGGCCCTCACAGCGTAGGGGAGCGTCCCCAAGGTGGCGGATAGGGGAATGGTCGGTAGTACAGCCTAGCTACACTAACCGGCTAAGTCCGATGGACTCGCTGACCAACGACGGGTGTGGTCCTCCAGCATTTCGGGGGTTGTGCGGCGGGTTGACACCTCGCCCACGTAAAACCTATGTTTCTGGTGAAGCGTATCCCGTTAGCGCTTCACTAGCTATAACGCAATAAATTTGCGCAACATTGTCAAAAAAAATAAATAATATAGTTCCTGATCATAAATTCCACTCACTATGCACCTTTACCAATGTTTGCTTCACATTACACTATCAATAATACGAATCAAACTTTGAAATACACAGAAATTAAATTTTTAATCACGAACCCAAGTGGACGCTTTGGTAGTTGGGTTGGCGCCAAAATCCATCTCTATAATTTATTTACCTTTCATGAGATTGCGTTCAGGAATATTCTGGCTGAACTTATTTGAATCCTTCGTGTCTTGATAGCTTGTCAAGCCAGACAGAAGCGGCATGGCCTCGACGCTTTTCCAATGTTCTTTCATACAAAATGTAGAAAACGGACGTGGTGCAAAACAGACAGAAGTTGTTTTCTGTCTGGCTTGCACCTAAGGTTGTTGAATGTCTGATTTAAAGTATTAAATAGATATGAAAAAATCATGAATCGATTTACACCACTTGCGATAAGGCACACAAAATGATGTCACCACACAATAAGGTATGATAAATCAGAAATCTATTTGAAACACAATCGTAAAATTTCACTGGAAATCTTGGGGGCAATCATGAAAGTTCCATCCGAAGTAACGAAATACGTAGTCCTGTCAAAAAACACGTTATAGTGAGAATAAGGTTAGAATTCAACAAAACGTCAGTCCGTATTTTCTATGCCTATTCATGGTACTTGTGCCTAGTATATTGGAACGGACTATAGTAAAAAAATATAGCCACCGAATACATTGCAAATTCACGAGTCAAACAACGATGGTATAAAACAGGAGACACTCCATTAATTTTGAGCTCATTACGCATTGCAAATGAAAATGAGCCTTCAGTACACAGTTTTAAAGTCAAAGTTTCAATACACAGATGTTGATGATTTGCATCCTTTCAAAGGCATTACGTAAAGGTGTATTCATACTATTTGTTTTCTTACGAAAGTCAAAGGATAAAAAATAGGAAAAAATAATTGACCAGACAAGATGACGTCATCGCATCTGTCATTAAATAACACTAGTATTTAGAAAGACATAATTCGTTCCAATAAATATTATGTGTACAGTCCAGGAGTAGATTAATACTTAAGTACCAAATCATTAGAAAGGCCTAATTTTAATTAGGTATGATATAAAGATTTTAACATATTTTTATTGTAAACGAATCCCGCACAACTTCGTTTGCGTTTGCCATACGTTTTTAATTTTCTGCACGACAGCGCTACTACTTTATAAAGCGCCATTGACTATGAGATTTTTGAACAAATCCTACGGGAATTGCATAATTTTCGGGATAAAATGTACCCTATGTGTTAATCCAACATATCAGCTACCTGCATACCGAATATCATAAAACTGGGCCCAGTCATTTGAGCGTGAAGAAGTAATGTGGCAAACCGAACTCTTTTTGAAAACCTCAAATTAAATTTTTAACTAGAAAATATAAAATAATATCATTTTCTGTGACTGTAAAATATAAGTGGCAATAATATTATAAAATGGCTTCTAATTTGATAAGGTGTGCCGGTTGTCGCAGTCAAATAAAAACCAAGGAATTTCTCAAATGCTCGGCATGCCGTGCACAATACGATCTTGACTGCTCCAACGTAAGTTCCAGAAGATTTCAAACAATGTCCCCGGATAGCAAATTAAATTGGAAATGCGCCGAATGTCGCGGCACAGAGCCCAAAACTGGCAATAGTGATACACCTATTCGTTCAATGCCTCAACCGTCACATGAGTCGTCTAATGTCACTATTAGGAATACGAGTAAACAGCAGCAGAAGCTGTCCAACGATTTGTCGGACGACAATAGATACGTAAATAAGGAGGAACTTCGAGAAATCATGAGACAGGAAATGTCAGCAATACTTAAAACGACGCTTAGTGAGATGGTAACAGAAAAGTTAAAAGATATAGACGAAAAGGTTTCCACGTTTGAACAATCGCTGGTGTTCCATAGTGCTTTGTATGAGGACATGAAAAGGAACCTAGAATTAAAGACCACAGAAATTCAGGAGCTTCAAAAGAAGAACGAGTCATTACAGTTAACGGTCAACACAATGTCAAGCAGACTCGGCACAATTGAACAACACATGCGGGAATGTAATGTCGAGATTACCGGCGTACCCGAGAATCGAACGGAGGACCTTACGAAGACCCTGCTAAGCATCGCAAATAGAGTAGCTAGCAATATAACTGGCGAGGACATAACACACGTAACTCGGGTTGCAAAATTAAATAAAGAAAATAGTAGACCACGTACTATTGTAGCCAAATTTAAAAACCGTGGTAAACGAGATGACCTCCTTGCAGCAGTCGCAAAATTCAATCGACGAAATCCCAACGATAAGTTGAATTCTCAGCACCTTGGCTACAAGGGCGAACGAGCACCAGTTTACGTGTCTGAACATCTGAGCCCAGCTAACAAATCACTACACGCTGTTGTGAGACAAAAGGCCAAAGAAAAAGACTATAGGTTTGTCTGGGTGCGGGACGGGCGTATATTTGTGAAAAAAGCAGAAAACTGTACAACAATTTTAATTTCTAGTACGGATAGTCTTAAGTACATCACATAATTGCATCTCCTTGGCCTTAGATAATGATTTTGTGTTTTTAATTAAGTTCAATTATGATTAACATATATTACCAAAACGTCCGAGGTATGCGGACAAAAACAAATGATATTTACAGAAAAGTCTTGCAGTGTTCTTACGATGTTCTCATCTTCACTGAGACATGGCTAAATTCAGGTATTAAGGATAGTGAGTTCATAGACTCTAGATACGTGGTTTATCGTCGCGACCGCTGTTTTGGCCATAAGAAGGACGGAGGAGGTGTATTGATCGCTGTCTCACGTAAACTTGAGTCGTCGCGTGCTCAAGGTTGGGAAAGTTCATGCGAGGACCTCTGTACAGTGCTTAGATTGCGTATAGGAGATGTTGTTAAAAGAGTAGCGATATATGCGGTATATATACCTCCGCCTGTCAAAGAGGCTACATTGAGAACTGTTTGTGATAGCATTGATAATCTTATAGATAACGTAGACGATGTTGTTGTAGTGGGAGACTTCAATTTACCATTCATTAATTGGAAAAAAGCAGATGACGCAAATTACACTATCCCATCCCACTACGACGGCAGCTCTATGGGTGTTTCATTTGTGGATTTTATTTCCTTGAGTAACATGTATCAGTATAATAATCTTTGTAATGAGGATGGCAGAACCTTAGACCTAGCTTTTAGTACAATGTGTGGTGTCGAGGTTTCCGAGACGCTGGACCTATTAAGTAAATTAGACCGTAAGCATCCGCCTTTACTGATTTCCTTGTCGGATGCCAAATTACACTACCTTCAACCAAAGGATAGTACACGATGCAACTTCTATAAGGCAGATTATAAAGGTATATTGATGGAGATGACAGAAATAAATTGGTGCAAATTATTCAAAGAGTGTTGTAGTGTCGACGAAATGGTTTTGAAACTGTACAGTGCGCTGAACGAATACATAAAAAAATTTGTACCTTGTAGAAAAATAATGAAATATAATAAATTTCCTCCCTGGTTCAACAAAACTCTAATAAAATTACTAAAGCAAAAAAATAAGTATAGGACAAAATTTCGAAAACATAAAAACCCACGCGATAAGTTGGAATTTGAAATACTTAGAGAAGATTGTCACAAATTGAATAAACAATTATATTCGGAATACATAAAAAGAACTGAAGAAAACATTGTGAAAAACCCAAAGGCTTTCTGGAAATTCTTAAAAGACAAAAGAAAAACGCTCTCCCCACTTCCTGAGCAAATGCATCTAGATGATGAAAAAGCAGCATCAGGGTCGGAAACAACGAATTTGTTTGCCAAGAAATTTTCGTCTGTATACACACTCGACGACTGCACACCACCAGTATTGGACCACATTTTACCAAACGACAAAGGCTGGATTAATCACCACTTAAGTCTTATACAAGTAACAGTTGATCAAGTTGATAAGAAAATCAAAGGATTAAATGCGCACAAGGGAAGTGGGCCGGATGGAATTCCGCCACTATTTGTAAAGCGATGCCGCTCCGTTCTGGCCTTGCCATTGGCTATTATAATCAATCGCTCACTAAGTGATGGTGTGTTTCCATCGGAATGGAAAAGAGCTCGGATTGTGCCCGTACATAAGAGTGGTGACCTCAGTGATATTAAAAACTACCGCCCAATATCCATATTGTCATGTTTTTCAAAACTGTTTGAGTCTATTTTGTGTCCTATAATAACTCGACACATTGAGACGCACATTTCAGAACACCAACATGGATTTAAGAAGGGTCGATCAACTGAAACAAATTTAATGACATTCATCTCGGAATTATCCAGCCATATGGACAAAGGCTTTGTGGTAGACGCCATTTACACAGACTTCTCTAGTGCGTTCGACAAGGTGAGCCATCGTATATTACTGCACAAGCTTAAACGAATAGGAATTCATGGCCCTCTTTTGTCTTGGTTTCAGACATACCTATGGCAAAGGCCACAAGTGGTCTCTACAAATGGCTATGACTCAAAGGAGTACTATAGCATGTCTGGAGTGCCACAGGGATCACACCTCGGGCCTGTACTCTTTTCTATATTTATCAATGACTTGACTAACCAAATTCAGCATTGTAGCATTTCTTTGTTTGCCGACGATCTCAAGATATATAAAATTGTTAACTCTGACGAGGACAGGAGAAGGGTTCAGGAGGATCTCAACAGCATACAATCATGGTGCAATGAACATAGAATGGTATTGAATGCTCGTAAATGTTATTACATAAAATATACGAGGAAAAAACATACAGCTCAAACTACATATGACCTGAGCGGCGTAGTGCTCAAGGAAGTGGAGGTGATACGTGACCTGGGTATCTGGATTGATGCGGAATTGACATTTCGACCTCACGTAGATGCCATAGTTAAAAAATCTGCGCAAATGTTAGGTTTTTTGAGAAGAAATACCAAAAGTTTTAAATCAACACGTACAAAATTACTACTTTATAACTCACTAGTCCGAAGTCCACTGGAATACGCAAGCTCATCATGGAACCCACTATATTGTTCACATTCACAGCGCATTGAAAAAATACAGAGATCTTTTACCAAATTCTTAGCTTTCTCTTCCCCCGGCATCTCGTATCGAGACACATACGACAAACGACTAGATTTCTTCAAAATGATATCACTGCGAGACAGAAGAAGGATGCACGATGTAGTAATCCTACATAAAATTGTACATAGTAAGATAGATAGCCCCCATCTTTTACAGGGAATAAAGCTCAGCGTACCTTTTAACTACCCGAGGCAACCCTTAACTAAAATTTTTGCCAACGAACCTTATAAAACTAATCTCGGTTTGAATTCTCCTATCACCCGTATCGGCAAGACATATAACGAGTTTAACCAATGTATCAGCGACCTGGATGTCTTCTCAGACTCACTGCTCACTCTGAAAAGAAAACTGATACAGTTCTATATGGCCCTTTCACCTAGCTGATGGGGTTCTGCCATCTGCTAGCTACACCCAAAAATATAATACAATGATTTGTTTGTTAATTTGTAATGTAGATAATAAGCGATAATAAAAGCGATTGTAATTTGTGACGTGGTTAAAAAATTGTAATTCTGATTGTAATTCTCATTTTAGTTTGATTTTTATAAGTTTAATTTTTATAAGTGGTTTATAGTTGTAACTGTTTTTAAGAAACGTTGTATATGCCTGTAATGGGTACATATATCGGCACTGTAGAATTTGTAGTAGATTATTATATAAACTATTTGTTATGTGTACTGTTGGCATATCTAAATAAATAAATAAATAAATAAAACCTCTTTTGTAAATAGTTATGTTTCCTTTTTCTTTATGTTTTTTTTAAATATTCTATTTTACTGTCACCTTCGCTTCACTTTTTCACCTTCTTGCCACCAATACATATTTTTATTTATTATTAAATATAGTAAGTATTTTTGATTTAACGAATAAAAGAAACCTTCAAGAATTAGTTGTAAATTATACAATTTGGGATTAAATATCTACTTCTTCATGTTTTCAAAAATATTTACTATGAAATGAGATAAAAACGTCATCAAATCTTCAAAACACCAGCCTCTAAAACCCTACTAATACGCAGTATTTCAGAAATTACACTACAAATGACACTTACATTAGCAAGTCGCTATCATGAACCCGCCCTTAGGAGTCAATGCATTAACATTCCTTGAGAAATCTCTTTTGAATTTTTTAAGAATACAAACAAGTAGAGATTAGCCGAGGGTTCTCGACCGTGAAAAAGGTTCTAACGAGATTATCGCGGTATTGTCGGAATATAAATTAAATGGATTTCAGAATGTTTTTGACTGTAGAGGATTAACAAACAGGCTTATGCTGTGGTACAAAATATACCTTGTAATAAATAATACTTACCTATGGTGAGTTCAGTGAGTTGTCCAAAAACATTTTAAAACCCTCTTTTCGTCCACATCATTTCTAAAAATCGTGTCCTTGAAAGGTGTCCGTTGCGTTTCTCACGATATTTTGTCCATTTTGCACAGTCAGTTAGTCCGATAACGGCGGTTACTTGTTATTTTAAAACTACTTAAATATACTAACTATGGCTATCACTGTCAAAACGAAAGAAGAAAAAGAGATAGCTTGAGATTTAATGCGGAATCAAGACAGCGTGCAGCGTGTCTATAACCTGTCTTTTGTTTAATTAACTATTTTGGTCATTTGACAAGAGTTAAGGTATTATTACTTAAACTTTTTATGACTTAAGTGAGGATCCTTAATTTATTTGAAAGTATCAGTGGCGAAGGGTGAAATTTTACTCAGGGGAAGCCGGAGCAAAAAAAAAATATACAGTGTTATCTTACCACAGGGATGGAGAATTCCGAATACCATATTACCATTACCATACATAAAAGCACTGATAGGTATAATATGGAAAACCAAAACAGTGTTTTAAGTTTACAACTACCTACCTGTGAGCCACGAATACTTTTCGTACAAATTACAATGAAAATGTTTAGTAAAGCCATCTCTCCGTTTATAATCTATTTTCATAGAAGCAAAAGCACGGGCGCGCTGTATAATATGTTTTTTATTTTCAAAACTGTATGTTTGAAAATTATTATCTAATAAAAAGTCTGTGAGACAACAACCCACGTCTAAAATTGCAGCCATTACGAATGTAAACAAAACAGACTAAACCAAAATAAACAATTAACTACTTACAACTAAAACCGATAAATTCTTTTATCACAATTCACACCGAGCCCTGTCCAACATTTAACCACGAAGTCACACTAATCTATTCAAATTTACTAAATTAACAACAAACAAATAAAAAAAAACTAACAACAAAACGAGCGAAAGCACAGGCGAAAGTGAATTGAAAAAATGTCATAATTTTGACAATTACAACGCGACAAAATTATAGTTGTTTTATTATTCAAGCACTAAACACATAATAACTATATTTTTTACTTCTCAGGTTAATACCTCTGTTTTTTATCTTTGTCGCACTAACGTAATCTGATACATGCCATCCTTGTCGTAACTCGGCGACTACCGGCTTAATATGTTCATATGATCGGCGTGAGAAAGAGACCGCGCTAGGAACAAAATTACGCGTAAGAAAGAGACAGCCGCTCCTAAAACTGTATGCGGCTACAACTCGGGAATTACCGGCTTTCGACGCATAGGCTAAGCGACGTGGTGATATTGCTATTTATTATTGTATAGGCGTTTGGCGACGTGTGATATTGCTATTTATTATTGTATAGGCGTTTGGGTATCATTATTATGTATGAAGCGAAATCATGTTATTAGCAGAGTCGATGCTGTTAGATAATTCACTATTTTTAAAAGGGAAGCCGACAGGAATCGTGTTATTAGGACCCCTCGCCACTGGAAAGTATAATATACGATACGAGTATGTCACCCGGGTTTAGTGTAGTTTTCCAACGGTGAAAGAATTTTTCAAATCGGTCCAGTAGTTTCGCAGCCTATTCACCGCAAACAATAAAATCTTTCCTCTTTATAATATAGTATCGATTTACAATTTATTAATAAAATATCATATAAACTACCAAAATAATAAATAGAAATATACTTATTTTAGATCTATAATACCGCTTGCAATTGATTCAATTCAGTACACGTCAAAAATATGAATTGAATATTCCAATAAAAAACTAAACAGCAACACCGGCGCCACCCAAGCGAGAAAATTCCAAATTCAAATCAGTTCGTGAGTTGAGTGCGAAGCGGGCGGACGTGCAGCGACAACCATTTATTCCGTTACAACTCTGTTTCAAATGCTAAATGTATTGTCGAAAACGAGAATGTTGTGGCTGGTATTTTGCATAATTTACTTTGAGCCGTGTTGAGTACGCCTTAAGGAAATTCGTTTACCGTGATTGGCTTGGAATTATTTGCACAGGAACGCCTCGTTATCTCGACTCAATTTATTAGATAATTATGTAATTTAGAATTTAATTTATCTAGTTGTATGAAAACGTTATTACTAATGAAAGTGGATACCTAGGAACTGTTTCCATTGTTGTACCTATCCAAATACTCTCTGGGAACGTGTCGATGATTTTACGTAGGACACGGTTCAAAACGGTGTCACTTGATAAAATAATAAATAAATAAATATTCTTGGACGAATCACATATCGCCATCTAGTCGCAAATTAAGTAAAACTTACAGGGGCCCGATTCTACTAAACAAATGCACCAATGAACTCTCAATGGTGTCTCAATCGTATCTCAATAGAATGCCGATAGTGTATCAGTGGTATAGTTTTTGACATTTGTTATGGACTTAAACAATAACACTGATACACTATCGGCATTCTATTGAGACACCATTGAGAGCCCATTGGTGCATTTGTTTAGTAGAATCGGGCCCCGTGTAATATAGTTAGTTAGGCCCGCCGCTCATTTGTGACTTTTTGTCACGGTGACTTTTTGTCACCGAGTCGAGTGCTACGAAGTCACCATAATGTCACGTCACCATAGTCAACGTACTCCCATATATCTTCATAGCACTCGACTCGGTGACAAAAAGTCACCGTGACAAAAAGTCACAAATGAGCGGCGGGCCTTAGTAGTTAGTGATACATAAAAACTTTTTTTGTAAATAAATACTTATAGAAAAAACATCCAGACTTTCCAGACCAATGTGACATGTTCATGGACACACATGTGTCTCAAGCGGTATTCGAACGAGCGGCCATTGGGATAAAGTAGTCGTTGCTTTCACTCGATCACCGATCCTTTCAAATATTACAGCTCGTAACAAATCTTTTTATTTAAGAATAACGTCATTTCAATTAAAACTATAGCAGTAAGTTGGGCACGGGCATCCAATTTGTATCGGCATACAACTGCAGGGTTGGCGCGTCCAGAACTTCTGTCATATGTCCGCGAGTTTCGGCACACCTATTGAACAACTTCGATAGATCTGTACATAGATGTGTGGAAACCAGAAGGAGTAATTTGAACTACTTTTCATAATTTATTTGTTAACAATTATAACAAACAGTCTTCAAAGTGAAAATCATTTACCCTCTTATTAATAAACAAAGATTAGCCAAGGTTTAACTAAAACTTGTTTTATCACTTTCCAACTACATTTAATTTTCCTTAGGAATGACAGTGACAAAACAGGCTTAAGTTAAACCTTGGCTAATCTTTGTTTATTAATAAGAGGGTTTAAGTTTAAAATTCTTAGGTCCAATTGAGAGAAAATTGAAAAAGTGGGAAAGTTTCACATCATATACATCGACACAATATAAAAAAATCAATAAAGAAACTTCCGTGAGCAAATACCAGCAAGTTCTATTATGTGTTATGTTATATTGATAGAACTAGTACTAACAATGGACTCCACGTCGCACGTTTTACTTGCAAATAGTGCAAAATGAGTTGCTTCCGCTATGTATTGCTTCTATTGATTTAGGTTTAAGGCGGGGGTTCGCCCACATCACAAAATAAGAATGACAGTTGAACCGAAAACAACATCAAAACAACAAAAAAAAAAGTTCTACATTGACGCATCCAGTGCTAACAACGGACTACAGACATCTACGTCGCACGTTTCACTTGCAAACAGTGCCCAATGAGATACTTCCGCGCGAGACACAAGGTCTATTAAGTTACATTGACGCATCCAGTACTAACAACGGACTACAGATATCCATGTCGCACGTTTCACTTGCAAACAGTGCCCAATGAGATACTTCCGCGTGAGACACAAGTTCTATTAAGTTACATTGACACATCCAGTGCTAACAACGGACTACAGACATCTACGTCGCATGTTTCACTTGCAAATAGTGCCCAATGAGATACTTCCGCGCGAGACACAAGTTCTATTAAGTTACAAAGACACATCCAGTGCTAACAGACTACAATCGGATATCCGTGGCGAACACGTTTCAGTCGCAAGCCGTGCGATGAGTTGTTTCCGTAAAGTTCACGATAGACTACTGCAACCATTGTCGGATTTGGAGCCTTGTTTCGATATTCCAATACGAGGGAATTATATAACGTATTAGGACTTTAACCTAGTATTTATATACATGTCTACATATACAAGTGGTAGACATGTTTTACAAATATATTTTACTATATTAAAGCCTATGTCAATTGGGAATAACGAATGTAGCTTCTCAACAACGGTGAATTTTTCAAATCGGTCCAGTATTTTTGGAGTTAATAATGCAAAGAAATAAACAATCTAATCTTTTCTCTTTATAATATTAGTATTGATTAGTTAGCATGATTATAGTGTAAGAAAATACTTGTACTAGTTTTCTTGTAGTCTCTATAGCTGAACAGTCAGTGACATAAATATATTAAGCAGTCACATTTGTATATCATTTTAAACACTGAAGACTTTTGAGTGAATATATCTACAAGGTCACAAAATACATAATATTTCGGCCATTCGTCGTTCTGTCCCTCTCACACATTCTTCATCACAGGTACTTGTTTCAGGCACTCGGATACTTATTTATCCCATTCACTCCGTAGTAACAATATAATCCCACATACATTACAAGATTCTGTGTAAATGTTATACAATGAATACATACATATATACATTTTTATGTGTACAGTATTCATAATGAGCGAATCGCTTACTGGATGACGAATAGCGGGTTCTATGCACTGCCATCATTATTTATAATGTTACCATTTTACATAGACCTCTAGTTTGTTGTACAAATTTTCATAACATATAAAAAAATGAGGGTCGTGTAGGTCTGAATAAAATGGTACATCTGCTAAGAATTGTGTTGTATATCATCTGAAAAGCAAATTATTTTTTACATATCCGTAACTAATGAGGGGTACATGTATTACATAAACATTTTTTTTCATTATAACAAGTTTACATACGTTTAGGTCTGAATTCACTTTGATTAGAGCGAGTGCAGATGATTAGTAACTAAGGGTGATTCACCTTCAATTACTACAATGCAAATTATTTAGTCTGTAGAATTTTTGGTACTGAGGGTGATTCCTCCTCAATTACTAATCACCTGCACTCGCACTAATCAAAGTGAATTCAGGTCTTTAAACAGATCCGATGGTTAAGAGGCTAGCAACGGCCATTTTGTCCCGAGGGTTGTGAGTACGAATCCTGCGTAAAACAAAAATTTGATTGCGTAAACGTGCCTGTTTATTCTTGGTCAGAATAGTTTCTATATTTAATAAGTATTTATATATCAGCTATCTGGTACCTGGTTGTGGGATTCGTCCATGAATAATTATTTATTTTATTTATGTATACACTTAATAAATCAGTGAATATAATTTTCTTGACGACCTCCGTGGCGTAATGGTTACCACGCCAGACCGCCACCCAGGAGGTTCCGGGTTCGATCCCTGGTCGGGTCATGATGAAAAACGAACTTTTTCTGATTGGCCTCGGGTCTTGGATGTTTATCTATATATGTATTTGTTATAAAATATAATATCGTTGAGTTAGTATCCCATAACACAAGTTCCGAACTTACTTTGGGGCTAGCTCAATCTGTGTGAATTGTCCATATATATTTATTTTATTTATTTATAATTGTTATTTTCCATTGTAGTGTATTTCCGTTGAATGTGAAACCTCAAGAGTCACGGGAATCTAATTCAATTATACATTTCGAACTGTCGCAAATCGAAATACCTGTCATTTGTTATTAAACTTAGAATATTTAGACATGGTTTGCTATCGCTAAATTGGTACAGATATTCAATTTCACGAAGAACATTTGACTATGAATGTTGTATTCATAGTCAAATGGGTATCCCACGACACAGGATATACTAGTGTGGTATCCAGGGTAACAAAAACGGCGTTTTAAATTATATACAGTGCATCTATGTACTAAATAAGCCTGTAAAGCTATTGTATAACTTTTATGGTAAAATAAACTTATTCTTATTTTATTGTAACGTTTACATGCACATTGTTTATGTGTGAGTAACCTCGGAAACACTCGTAAAATCGGTCACGCACACGTAAACAATGTGCATATGGACGCCTTACAACATCTATTCTGTATCCTCAGGTGGCAAGCACTATATTTATGCTGTACCTGGTTCAGGTTTTCTCCAGGCACCTCATTAAGACCTAAAATTTATGCTTGCAACATAACTCTTGTTCCTTATTGTGCTAACGACCTGAATCACCACGCGATTTGCTCATATATTTTATAGTAATTTTCTCACCTAAATACTAATGTAGTTTTGTAATGTTTTTATCAACGTCTCCTAGCGTTCGGAATAATTAACGTCATACAAATTAAATTGACAAAAATTGTCATGAAATTTCATACAAACTGTTCCAGTTGGGTTATTCCTAACGCTAGGAGGCTTTGGTGTAAACGGGCATAAGAAGTATTTTTTTTTTTTACAAATTAAAGTTTACTTAAAACTCTCTGCTTACTGGACCGTATTATACCATGACTATTACTATACCGGCACATGCAAGAAAATATAATTTTGTATGAATTTTTGAAACAATACTCACTGGATTGCGCGAGCGTCGGAAAATCCCCTCTATAATGGCTACTACGTGAAAAACTTTTTATTTCGACAAAACACTCTAAATACGCGATGGGAATATACAAAAAGAGAAATGTTTATTCACGGTAAAAAAAACCCACAAGACTAATTCTCCTTGCCCGAAATTTCGGTAAAATATGATAGCTGAAGGAACCCCAATAATACGCGACTTACATACGGGCGCCTTACAAATTGCCGACAGACTGATGTTAGCCACTTGTCGGACGAACGCGGTCGTTTGTCATCTCTGAATATTTTATACGCTTACGCAGTTTTTCCATCTTGTAAAAATGATTATTTGCAGCCATTTCTGCGATTTCCTAACCACTGTGCACTGTAGTCAATATTTAGCTCGAAAGTGGTGTTTAAAAATCAATTTCAAAAATTATTACAGATAAATACTCTCTTACTTGTTACATTTCTTTTATGAAAACGTACAAAATGTTATAGAATTTGATATTGAACTTATCTGCAAACAGAGCGTAGCACGCTAGCATACCATAGCAAAGCGTAGCATACCGTAGCAAAGCGTAGCATACCGTAGCAAAGCGTAGCAAAGCGTAGCATACCGTAGCAAAGCGTAGCATACCGTAGCAAAGCGTAGCAAAGCGTAGCACAGCGTAGCTTACCGTAGCAAGTTGTAGCAAAGCGTAGCAGAGAGAAAATTATGGAATCCTACACTGTGCGAGGCCCGACACATACTTAGTTGGTTTTTATTTTTTAAGAGTTCAATTGACTCTAATGACAAATTGTGGGTCTGAAGTATTATGTAAAGACAGTTCCTGTTTTAAAACATGTTTTTGTTAATGTTTTGTATTTTAAGAGACGTAAGGGCACAGCGGATAATCCGCTCAAATCGGAGCAGCCCGTCTGGGGACGGACCTCCACCTTACAGAAGATCGTAGCCAAATAGCATTGGTATCGGCCATGTTGTGTTCCTACGGTGAGTAAAGTCTCTAGATCTCCACTTGGGGGGGATGGGAGGGTTGGCAACGCACGAGTGATACCCCTGGTATTTCAAGCGTTTATAAGCTACTGTGATGCTTACCATCAGGCGGGCCGTATGCTTGTTTGCCAACTTTGTAGCATAAAAAAATGTCGAAATATGTTTTTTAATGTTTATCCTAAAATCAAGCCATTAGACAAATAAGTGCCGGTTGAAAAAACATGGTTTTTGGTATTTTTAAAACAATACGACTGGCGCTGACAGTCGTCACTTTCGCATCGATGCCTTTACGCCAACATTTTATGCTAAAATACAACACTTGAAACTTGTTAAAATGGAACGGAATCAATTCAACTATAAAATTGATTTAAAAATTTATTTATATTTTTTGGATGTTTTTGTACAATTCGGATTCGAGGTATCAAACACAATTTACATGAAAACAAAAGAAGTAACGTACGTCATTTACACTTTACATTGTAAAAACGTTTTTATTTAACAAAAAAAAATGCAGTAGTAATAATCATGCAATAGTAATAATAGGAGAAATTGATAATTTATGCAGTATATTTTTTTTATACCCATACTTGAGACCTCTTCGAGTATTATTCAGTATTATATTTTGAATTATTCTATATTAACTAATAAATAGTTTAAGACATTAGGGGTTTTCCAAATTGAAAACCTACATTTAATAAAAAAAAATGCGTTTTATTTTCAGAAAAAGTTCCTTTTTCATCATGACCCGACCGGGGATCGAACTCGGGACCTCTTGGGTGGTGGTCTGGCGTGGTAACCATTACGCCACGGAGGTCGTCAGTATTAAGTGTTTTGAACCTGTTTAATACATCGTTAATGCATCTGTCAAAGGTAAAATCACTGTGAACGAAGAGTAGTAAATTTTTTTAGTGACACAGGTAAAAATCTTCTTCCTTTATTTTGGCAATGATTAAGCACATTTTCGAGAAGCAACAAGAATTCACACCTCTGGTGAGAGTGGACGATGATGCTCTCAAAATTGAATAATACCTTACTATACCAAACTTGCACACCTATCGATTTTACCCCACGAAACTAGACAAATGCAGGCGAAGGCTTTTAACTGGGTTCCGGTGGGGAGGGTAGTGCATCGTGACGTCAATTCCGCTCCGTCGATGCCACTTTCCAATAGATTTCGTAAGCTATGATGTGATCTAACGACAGTACAATTGTCTTGTATAGTATGTGTTTTTCTTGAATTTATTCAGTTTAATAGTATAGTAATTGAAACTAGTACTAGTTTACGTACAAGGAAATAATTCCTCAATCGAAACCAGTTACGAATCTTACATTTAAGTTGTGATGTGAATAGTTTCGTTTTCCTTCATGTCTTATATACTTTAATAGGCGCAGGCAGCCTGTAAGTAGATTTTAATTTATGATATTACGTAGCAATAAGTGTACCTATATGTTGTTATGTAATTTTAATGTAATAATTTATTGAAATAAAGACATTTTGAAAAAAAAAAGTTACGAATCTACGGTTTTTTAGACGGCCGAAGGGATAGAATTACCTGCTATAATGTTTTTTATAGTTCTTACGGTTCAACTAACCTGTTATTATTTTGAAAATATTTTTGAAAGAGAAAGTCCCAGGTGGAATGGTATAGCAGATCTTTTTTTTTTTACTTTACAAAAACAGTTACAGACAAGATTCAATTTCGCACCTCGCTCATTTAATAGAGTGTGATAAAGACAGAGTACGATTCTAAACTTGATTTTTACAATTTCAGTTAACGAAATTAGTTCATAGAATAAATTTAAAATTTGGACAGCAGCACTTAGTCTTATGAAATGGGTTAGTTCGACCGCACCAACTCTTTCGGTGTGAACAATGTTTGCAAAAAAAGTTTCGTATTGAATAGTCACGAACGAAAGTGGCATCACTAGAATCATAAGTAGGGTTTTAAAAATAATGGTACCTGTTAAAAATATAAAAATTAGAATTTTTGTAATATTTTACTTTGAAATAACCTAACCAAAAATATTAAGTGGGGTAAGACTGTCACTACAAATCCACTTATTACCTTTATTATTATTCAAAATAATAGTTTTATTTGTAACTGTCTGTTCTGAAAACATTTATTAGGACATATGACACAAAATAACGCTACTGTCCGTCTTACCTCTTACATGATACGATAAAACCTAATGTATATTTTAGATCACTGTATTATTTAACTTAAATTTGGGATCAAACAATTTCTGCATAAAGTCTAAACAGACATTTAGTTGACAATATACTATGTTAGTCTTACCCCACCTAACCCTACAAACTTTCTTATTACATAAAATTAATTGTTAAGTTATTTGGTTGAATCCTTAGCTCAAAATAGACGCGTAGTTAACCCTATAACATTTTAATGATGGAGCGTCATAGATTAAAACAACAAAAATGGACATAGAAAATAACAACAATACCTTGTTTTCTAGATTTTAAATTTAACTTAACAATAGTTATAATAAATAAATAAATAGGGACAATTCATACAGATTGAGCTAGCCCCAAAGTAAGTTCGAAACGTGTGTTATGGGATACTAACTCAACGATATTATATTTTTATAACAAATACATATATAGATAAACATCCAAGACCCGAGGCCAATCAGAAAAAGTTCCGTTTTTCATTATGACCCGACCGGGGATCGAACCCGGGACCTCCTGGGTGGCGGTCTGGCGTGGTAACCATTACGCCATTACTTACTAAACAATAATTGGCTCTTGCGTCAATATGGATGATGAATGGTTAGTACAAATAGTGTTGTACAGGCAATAATATTGTAGAGTTTACAAAAATAGCAAAGACAGAATTAATAAATGAATTCTACACCATTCACACAGCGTCACCTGGTTCCAAAGTAAGCTAGACTAAACCTGGTTGCATTATGTAATATTATAAATAATTACACTATATAATTCCTAATTTTAGAGAGGTATGGCACAGCGGATAATCCTCTCAAATCAGAGCAGCCCGTCTGGGGATAGATCTCCAGACAGAAGATCGTAGCCAAATAGGTCATGTTGTGTTCCTACGGAAGTAAGGTCTGCAGAGCTCCACTTGGACCCCTCCACTTGGGAGGGTTGGCAACGCGTTAGTATTGGTATTGCAAGCGTCTAGACCAGAAGGATACGGTGATGCTTACCATCAGGCGGGCCGTATGCTTGTTTGCCAACTTATGTGGTATAAAAAGTATTTTTTTAGGGTTAAAACATGTAAAATTTAATTACCTACGGACAGATATGGTAGATGGAAAAAAAAGTATTTAAAAATTATGTAACAGATGAAAATAAGAAATAAAACTTTTGAAAAATGTCTCGTCTGTTTTTCAAGTGTTCTAATCTATGTTAAATCTGCCCGAGGCGCAGCAATTACAGAAGGGAATCCTAAACCACGCGCTACGGTACTTACAGACGTTTTTCCTTACCCGTTTGTGAACCCGAGTAAGGTATCTCAATTACTAATTGGTACGCTTTGAACCACTGAAGATTTAAATGTGAACGGATTGCAAATTGTTTTGTGTTATACAAGCATTTGTTATTTCAAAATCTCAATTTAATCCAAACTTCGTGCGTGTTCCGAAAATGGAATAGGGAGAAATGGGGGATACGAAAAGAGTTGGGCTTCCGGATCTTTCACTGCCTGAGTGCTTAGTACGAGTTATTTGGTCACATTCGGGCGTGTTAACGTGTACAAGCCGACCAAATCGAAATACCTTTCATATTGCGAATTTACTAGACGCGTAGTACATATTCAAATTAGCCAGGTTGTTCACTTTAAAATGTGAGCATGTAAGCCACATAATTTTGATATGTAACACGCGTCTTATAAATTCATAACATGAGTGTTCTTTTCAATTGGGTCGGTTTGTTTACATCGAAATGATCGAACGTGAACAAAAAACTCGTACTGAGCACTCTGAACGAACCGCAGTGCTGCTTCACAACTATGAGACAACGGCGCGACGCATTTCATAAATTTCCTACCACTCACACACAATAATTGGTGATGACGATGACTATTTTCATAACATTTTTAACTCGATATCTTGAAATTATTACCTACTAGTAAAATACTCGCAACTTCGTTTGCGTATTCGTTTGCTTTTCCATGGGAATTTAGAAAAATCCTTTCTTAGAACACTCCTAAACGTCGTAAGGAACCTACATTCCAAATTTGGAATCTCTAGACCCAGCGGTTTGGGCTGTGCGTTGATATATAGTTAAGTCAGTCAGGACTTTGAATTTTACATATTTTGCCTATAGTTTTTCAAATGCTTGAATTATTAAAACCAAACAATTAATAAACAAGCCAAAAATCACTGTATCGTCTTTATATAAAACCGCTGTCCCAACAGATTTTCGGTAAGACCTCAGGTTACTTCTCCGGAAACTAGATACTATAATGAAGGGCAACTACTTGGAAACACTATTAGACCCAGTTGGTTAAGTAATTTTCCTAAATACAATTATAGATAGGCGTGTAGTAGTTTTACAAAGATAAATAGGCTAAATGAAATACGACCTTTCTCTCCCAGTGATTTCAGTTCAATTCTTCTCAACAGAGCCATTCACGTCAGAAATGCTTGCAAAATAATAAAAAAAATCACGTCAGAAAATCTTGCAAAATAAATTATTATTTTTTATTTATTTTAGGTCTCTATGCAGTAGGTATAATTTCTAAGCTGTGAAAGCCATCCGCTCCTGCAACTGCCCAGTGTTGCGCAACAATCTGGATCGATCTGGATCAGCTTAACGTGACCTCCAAATCACAGGAAAACTATAAATTTTTAAACATATTCAAAAACTGACTGAATTTGTTCATGTTTAATCAATTGACACGAGCAAAGATTAGAAAAGAAGTCTGTATATTGGCAATCAAAATTAATTATTTTATTGGTCTGTGACAGCTATGGACAGGGATGTGTGGAGGGAATAAGGGGAGGCCATTGTCAAGTAGTAGGTCATGCATGGCCATAAAAAATATCTTATTTATTTGTAGGTTAACTCTTTTATTGGAAGATTCTCTCTTCATTTGACGCAATCAATTTTATTAACTTAGTAAGCAATTTCAACTCAAATAGTTTCATTGGGAGCTTGAATTATATGCAGTATTCATAAGTTGGAAGCAACAAGGTGGGTCGAAACACGCTGGAACCCAATTTAAACTTTCCCCTGACGTAGTATCACAGCATTATAGATCTTATTTTACATCAATATATAAGGAGACACAATGTCATCTGAATTATGTATTCCATTCCAATATATATGGCACAAGTTTTAAAGTTAAATTCAACGATTTATGTTTATTTGATGTTAATTTATATTTCAAATCACATGATTAGTTAGAGCTTTTGTGCCAAGTATTAGTGGAATACAACATAAATGTTGCAGGCGATTAGTATAATTCGCCGTATTACAAAACAGCTAGCCGTTTTAAAAAACAGTTCCGTTTTCTATTACGGCAAGAGAGGTAGGGCACAGCGGATAATCCGCTCAAATCGGAGCAGCCCGGCTGGGGAAGGACCTCCACCTTACAGAAGATCGTAGCCAAATAGCATTGGTCTCGGCCATGTTGTGTTCCTACGGTGAGTAAGGTCTCCAGAGCTCCACTTGGGGGGGTTGGGAGGGTTGGCAACGCGTGAGTGATACCCCCGGTATTGCTTACGTCTATAGGCTACGGTGACGGCTTACCATCAGGCCGACCGTATGCTTGTTTGCCACCTGTGTGGTATAAATACGGCTAGTCAACGATAAGCCGTATTGTCATTACTATACGTTCTACACGTCAATACACATATCTCTCCCTCTTCTACTATATTCTTTCATTGATATCATTTCGGAATACGAAAATACATTTTGAAATACAACTTTCGAGCGATGTCCTGATAGTATCTAGTGGGATTTAATGCACGCATCGACTATTTGCAATGCCCGCCTAAATCAGTTGATAGCATTTCATTTCAATAGTGACTATGATTTTCTAAAACTTTAATATCTACTTTTTTTTATTAATAATATTATAAAGCTAAAGAAAAGAAAGAGATTGGTTTGTACGCTGAAACACTAATATTATAAAAGAGAGAAGATTAGTTTGTTTATGTTCGGTTTTTAAACTTATCTCGGTATAAAAAAACGAGTACCAGTTCTCACCAAGTTTTTGGGTTGTTGTAGATTCGTCACAAAGTAAATTCGTCATGTAGTAAACACCTATGTTTGTGACGAATTTACTGTGTGACGACAACCCCCCCTTTTTGTGGAATATGTAGGGAAATATATTTTTGGAGAAAAATAAAAGGTTTTAGAATTAATGTCTCAAAAGTATATAGAGCATTCACTTACCGAGAAACAATAAAATACATGATTAATTAAAAATATAGCACAAGCAAAGCATTTCATTGTAAAGTATAAGTAACACTTCAAAAACCCTCTCAATATCACATGAACATGATGAAATAAATTTATCACATTAAAAAAAAAATATTAAATGATTTTGTGTTTGTATTCTTTCACATTTTCGCTTCTTTAAATCTATACTTACTAATATTATAAAGAGAAAAGATACCGTAACCCACGCGGACGAAGTCGCGGGCAAAAAAGCTAGTAAATAAATATATAAAAGAGTTATTTATTCACCATTTTTGCGTAACAAACATACCTACATCCTCATAGACTTTCATAGTTATAATATTAATATGATAAAAAGTGTCACAATAAATTAGGCCGCCGACACACGAATAGGTGACCAAGTCACAAACTAAGTTATGAAACTTGGAGCACTCAGCGGTGACTGGTATACGTCACAGCCACTTACTACAAACTTGACGTTTATAAAGACCATAACGCGTTGATAAATTAGATTACGTGTACATTAACTTTACCGAACTATAAAAAAGTTACGTCGAATGAAAGAAAAAAGTAAAAAACGCTTGGAATAAGGACGTAAAACCATTTTTCTTTATTAATTCCCTATTTTAAAGTACTTTGTTAAAGCTCAGTCACCGATCACTAAATAGTTACTTCGTAAGTACAGTGTCCAGGGAGAGTTTATCGCTTTAAGAAAATTTTTCTAAGCAACCCTAAAGGTCATTGGTCAGTCAGTTCATACTGAGACACAACGCGATGATGCCTGAGGCTAGTGGTTTCGGGCTTGTCTCTATACTATTTTTCTATCTATACATATGAAAATGTTTTGTCTTGACCGTAGAGACCTGAAATTTGGGTGTGTTCTGAAAAGTGTGGTGTGTGATGTGTGATGTAGGCAACCGATAACAAAGGATTTTTTGAATTTCCCACGGGAAAGCGGGAAACGCACACGAAGTTGCGCGGGTTTCTCTAGTAATAAATAAAAAATTTAGGGTTCCATACCTGAAAAGAAAAAAACGGAATCCTTATAATATTACTTTGTTGTCCATCTGTCTGACTGTCAAGACCTTTTATTTCCTTATAAAATAAAAAATTAAAGAAAAAATACAGACAAGCAATAAGTAATGGTAGTCTTTCTTTCCCATGCGTTTGCAAGACGCGCCGCGACGAAGCAGGACATTTTCGAATTCTCATCTTTTTATGTAGTATATAAAGTTATATTTTGTACCGTTATCTAAAAAGTGACTCGGTGTGAGATGACTCTATGTCAAAAATCCATCTATAAATACATCTTAACCTGTGTAGAAAAAATAATACAAATAATAATCTATTAAAATTCTGAATATTTTACCTTTAACAAAAGTGGAATAAGGGTATAGGAAAAAAGTGCATTTTAAAAATGCGTAGATAGTGTCAACTGCATATTCCATTGTCAGCGGCCCGGCGGCGGCGGCAGGGTTATCTTACGTCTTTTTACGTCGGGAACAGGAAAAACAAATGAATGACGACACAGCGGGCGATGCAAGTCGGCCAGGAATTTTCCATTTTAATTCAAATACCATAAACATAATATGTTTCAGGATTAGTCTAATTTTAGGAATCAAAAATTAAATTAACAGTAGAACTGTATTTCGTTCCACTGCTGGTCAAAAGATTTCCAGTAAAATTCAATGATAATGTTAACTAGACCGTCATGCATTACCGTGGTAACGCAATTTCATGAGTTTTATTTATATTAAAAACATTATATACGGCCTATGTCACTCGAGAATAGTGTAGTTTTTTTATACCACAAAGTTGGCAAATAAGCATACGGCCCGCCTGATGGTAAGCATCACCGTAGCCTATAGACGCTTGTAATACCGGGGGTATCACTCACGCGTTGCCAACCCTCCCAACTCCCCCAAGTGGAGCTCTGGAGACCTTACTCACCGTAGGAACACAACATGGTCGAGACCAATGCTATTTGGCTACGATCTTCTGTAAGGTGGAAGTCTCTCTCTCTCTCTAGTTTCCCAGCGGTAAAAGAATTTTTGAGATCAGTCCAGTATTTTTCGAGATTATTCGTTACAAAAAACATAAAAATCTTTCCTCTTTATAATATTATTAGTAAGTAACAGTACATTACAGTCAGGAATACGAGTAAGTACTTGTAGTATTTTTTAAACCGTCCAAACTGAAGTAATCAGCATAAAATATATGCAATATTGCGAGAGAGCTAAGCGCCAAAATTTATAGAGAACATGGCGAGCAATTTTTAACCAATCCCTCTGACTTGTTAGCCGGTAAAATATAGCCTGTGGTTAGGGGAAATTGAATGTAAGTATGTAATAGCCTGCGCAGGATGTTTCGGGCAGAGTTTTTAAATACATAAAGCAACAAAATATATATAGTGTGAAACATAATACCAACGAAATCTATAATTTCGTTTGATATATCTATTTATTTATTTATTTATTTATTTATGGACTACCAACAAGACATACACACAATTCTTACTTAGTCTTAAATCTAGATATTTGAGAGTTCAGTGCAGTCTTAATTATAGGTTGTCACTGCATGCATAGTGGACTTACAATTTATACTTATGATTATTGAACGAATTTTTTTATATTGAAAAGAGTGTAAACAGTATATAATATAGGTAATGTAAATGTAGTTAATGAAGTTAATGAAGTTAATGATTATACAGTATGTAGGTAGTTATTGAGATGGAAAAAAAAGGTGATAGTGAGATGACTGAGACCAGTTAGGATAGAAAGGCATTAATGTTAAATTTGAATTTATAGTAACTATCATGGAAAATGTCAGTATTAGACTTTTGATTGACTTTATTATAGTTGTCTTGGAGTCTATTAATCGTCGAGTGCCTACCAAGATTACTCTTGTAGGTATTAATTGTGAATACTTGTCTCTTTTGGCTTCTTTGAGATTTTCTAGGTGCATTAAAATTAAGAGAAGAAAGTATTGTGGGACAATCCAGACCTCCGTTTACGAGTCTGTGCAAGAACGTTTGGTCAAGTAAGTGCCTGCGATCCTTCAAAGATTTCATTCTAAAGTAATCTAGACGCTCCTTATATGAAGGCAGTTTTTTAGCAAGGTTGCTTTGATAACTTAGGTGCCACATCAGACGTTTCTGTACCTTTTCCAAACGCTTGACATGAACATCATAATGTGGTGACCAAACAGGGCTACAGTATTCCAAACAAGACCTGACAAGCGCGTTGTAAAGCAAGATTTTAGTGGAAGGCTTTCTGAATTCCTTACAGTTTCTTAACACAAAACCCAGTAGTCTTAACGCTTTAGTTGTAGTTTTGTCAATGTGGACGTTGAACCTAAGTTTTTTATCTAAGTAGACGCCAAGATCTCGGACTGTATCAACCTCATTCAATGACCTGTTGTCGATCTTGTAATTTAGATTGTAGGGTACGTTACTTCTAGAAAATCTTATGCACATGCACTTGTCCGCATTTAAAAACATTTTATTTTCCGTACACCATTCATTTAATCTAGACAGGTCATCTTGAAGTAAGTTAACGTCCTCTGCAGTTTTAATCGGTCTAGCGATTTTCAAGTCATCAGCAAATAAGTATATATTAGAATTATTTAATTTAGTCACTACATCGTTAATAAAAATACCAAAAAAGATCGGAGCTAAATGACTACCCTGCGGTACGCCTGATGTAGCGAAAAAGGTATTCGACGTATAACCGTTCACGACCACTCTAGAAAATCTTTTGTCTAAGTACGACCTGCACCAATTTAGTAAGTTTCCAGTGATTCCGTATCCTTGCAACTTTTTTATCAGTATGCTATGATCTACCTTGTCGAACGCCTTACTAAAATCTGTATAAATTGTGTCGACCGGCACACGTGCATCCAATGAGTTGATAATATCCGACACGAAAGATACAAGGTTAGTGGTTGTTGAACGTCCTTTGACAAACCCATGTTGAAACGGTGTTATGGAGTGTTTTGTGTGCCAAGTTATAATTGGGCACAACAATGATTCGAGTGTTTTAGCAAACACGGGCAATATTGATATAGGTCTGAAGTTTGTAACCGAAGAGTTATCTCCAGATTTATAAATAGGAACAATTCTGGCTTCTTTCCATTTTATTGGAAAGGATCCCGATGACAAAGATTTATTAAATATAATAGATAAGGGGAGCGCTAATTGTTTTGCTTCATATATATATATCAATCAAAACGTATAATAATCGAAACATATAATTTTGAAATATTTTCGGTGTCTAAGCGAATCCAGACCTTTATTGTGGATATAAAAGTGCGTTTCAGAAACTGGCTGTTATACCCTATGATTTCATAAATTCTGTTTATAAGTTTTATTTCATAATTTTGGTTTCTATTTTTATACGTCATATATTTTTCGTGCCATTTTAGTTTAGTTCTTTAAGATCACATAACAAATTAAATTAATTTCTTCTTATCATTAGTCTGAATACAGCCCATTTTATGAGTTCAAAAGTTCATTTTAAATAACGACGACCTCCGTGGCGTAATGGTTACCACGCCAGACCGCCACCAAGGAGGTCCCGGGTTCGATTCCCGGTCGGGTCATGATGAAAAACGAACTTTTTCTGATTGGCCTCGGGTCTTGGATGTCTATCTACATATGTATTTATTATAAAATGAGTTAGTATCCCACCATAACACAAGTTTCGAACTTACTTTGGGGATAGCTCAATCTGTATGAGTGGTCCCTGTATATTTATTTTATTTATTAGTTCAATATCAAACACGCAGATTAAACAAAAAAAAGAAAAGAATAACAACACGTTTGCAATAGATCTTGATCACACGAAGCCGCAGCTTATTACCTACAAGTACATAATGTATTTTAAATAACTGGACAAAGTGTTTTAATCGTGATAATAGAATTGTGTGTAATCAGTAGGAAGAGAATTCAAACATGTATAAACGCTGCGTTAGCTTCGCTCGCGCACCATGTTCCATTTCCTCCCAACCGCACACCGGATATTATTGAAATGCATCCAGATGTTGGATTTTATGATATTATGGTATCAAAATCATGGATTACAATTATGGATTTAATTTAATTTAATGTAGGTAAAAAGTTTGAATAGGCTTGTTCAAGTAAAAAAATGAATTAGTCCGTCTTTTAGATTATTCAAAAATAAGGGCAACTCATTTTTTCATTTGTAAACTAGACCAAAAATGACAAAGATATAGCCCATTAAAGTTACGTGTGACGTCACGCCGTGTGGCATTTTTTCGCACAGGGTGACGTCAAAGGCCCCCCCTCCCCACTCCTAAATTTTTATACCTTGTATCTTTGTTATTTTTTGTTTAATCCTAAAGTGTCCAATATTTTTTTATATTCTAAAATACGGACTAAATATAATGTAATTATTTTGACCCTGGAAACAACCCTATTCTTTTTGGAACGACGCGCGACGCCACTGTAAATATATTCATTTATTTTATTAATCTGTCAAATTATATTATTTATTTTACTTATTCGAGCAATGCGTTTCTTTGCCGAACTTCTTTCCCTTCTTCCAGCGGCTTCCTGTGACTATTTACTTTTATCAACGTTATAATGAACGAATAGAATGTCTCTAAGGTGGATGTCCTCCCCTAGACGGGCTGCTCCGATTTGATCGGATTATCGATGTGCCCTACTTCTCTCAAACCGAGTAGAGACCTGTTTGGAGGATTTATGATTTTAGGTTGTATGACGTAGACATCCGATAAGAAAAAGGCTTTTTTTCGAAATTCCCACTGAAAAGCACACAAACAAAGTGGCACGGGTTTCGCTACACAATTTATAAAAGCACATTTATTATTGACTTCACATTTTTGCCTAACAATAATAAGGAAAGTGAACCGAAATCGCTCCTCCCCGTTTCATTTCCTAGTCCGAACATTATCGACACAGATAAATATTTTGTGAGCCACTCCATAAATAACCAGTAATGGATTCTAGCGACCGACTTAGGGTGTGAACTAAGGATTTGAAACGTAATGGATGATGCCTGACTAAATAATGGTGTATTTTTTATGGATTTTATTTAGGTCTCTCATTTTTTTGTTGAACGACATTCATATTGTATTTTTCGTTTTTTTTTTTCAAAAGTCTGAGGATCCCGATAGTATGTTGTTTATGGTATGAACGGAATGAAAACGCAAGTTAAATAAAGACAAGCACAGCCAATATTAAAAAATAAATAAAAATATATTTATTTTCCAACCACCATTAACAAAAGTAAGGAGGACTGGAGCCTAAACTAGGAGAATCCTGTATTTCAGGACTCCAGGGCAACATCTCTGGTTTACTCTCTGAGTTGTAGTGATCTAACAGTCCTTGTCTTCAAATCAGTACTTTCTAAATCTTCAGGCGTTAGTTTAGAGTCCTAACTACCAGTAGGCATGGACCTAGAAAAAAAGGCGGATACCATCACTGAAATTTTTTTCAATTCAAATTCAATTCAATTCAAAATATTTTTATTCAAATATGCCTAATATATGCTCTTTCGAATCGTCACAATTTTTTCCTACCACCAGTTCAAACGGCAGATTTGTGCTAAGAAGAAACTGGCAAGAAACTTAGCACTTGCTCTTTTAAAATGGTATTAATATGATACAATTACAATGACAGAAAATATAAAAATAACACAACACAACACAAATATCTGCAATTTCTGATGACGAAAAAAAATATTATACAAATAATTAAAGATTAATCCTTACTAATATTATAAATGAGAAAGTGAGTTTGTTTGTTTGTTTGTTTGTTTGTTTGTTTGTTTGTTATTCCTTCACGGCTTAACTAATCAGCCGATCATTATGAAAATTTGTATATATATTGTCAGAGGTACAGAGCCCAACATAGGCTACTTTTTATCCCGTGAAAGTATGTCGTTCCATTGGGAGAATAATTTTTCTACTATAGAGGGCGCTGTAACGGCCAACAGATGGCGCCACAAGTCGCGCTATGGGTTGTTTTGTTGTCAAACGAGATCTATACAGTCATAAAATTAACGCGAGCGAAGCCGCGGGGAAAAGCTAGTAACACAATAAATTAAAAATAAAGGGTATTATACTGGTACCTATACATATATACCTACATTTAAAGGTGTAACTAAACTAACTAAAAAGTGAAGCACCCATAGTAAGCCACCTCGCGTCTATGTACCAACCGGCCGTCTTACTATGGTGTGAATGTGTGCGTGCCGGTCAGTCATTTCACACTCACACATAGTTACGCGGCCGCCATTAGGGTGCTTCAATTCTTTCTTAGCAAGATTCCGTTCGCCTTTTTTTCTAGGTCTATGCCAGTAGGTAGTATTTTAGTTCAATTACCAGATTAATTTCAATAAAAACAAATAACTTTATCGATTAAGATGTAATATTAAAATCAGAGTGATACATCATACGTGACCCCGAACTCAGACGATCCTTTAAATTCTGGAAGCGCGATCCATCATATTAGCACCACAATACATTGCTTTCGCATTAATTCTCTGAGAAAATAATATTTTTGCTCCCTCCGGCGAACGATCAGACAAGAATTTCATTATACGATAGATATTTCGAGAAATATTCGCGATGGAAAGTTGTTTTGTAAAATATTATGCGGTATTTACATAGGTTATGTCGATATTGATACGCGGTATTCGATATTAAAAAGGAAGTGATTTCATAAAAATAAAATTACTAAATTTTATGATACAAAGGTGACAAACAATCATATGGCCCGCCTGATGGTAAGCATCACTGTAGCCTGTTACTTCTTCACGCTCAAATGGCTGGGCCAAAATTTATGATATTTATGTAGGTAGCTGATACTTTGGATTAACACATATGGTACTTTATACCGAAAAGTACGCGAATCCCGTAGGATTTCATCAGTCTGATATAGATGGCGTTACTGTGCATAAAATACACGCAAACGAAGTAAATATAAAAACAAGTTTTTCTGTAAAGTCAACTTAAATGCAAAGATTTAATTTCTCAACGTTTAAAAAAGATTAAAGAAATGCAATGAATGTCACTATTATCTAAGCAGCTTACTGAATCAGCGAAGTGGTGCAGACATCTAAATCATTTATAAAGACGTCGGAAACGGCAGCAAGAGAATTTTTCTTGTCTTAAGTAAATAAAAATCCAATCAGAGGCAAATCCAATTTTCATTCCGTCGCCAGTCGGATTCGCTGGGGATTCGTTCCGTCTCATTTTTTACTTTTTTTTTCGACATTTTCACACTATTCCGCTTGCACTGTTTCTTTGGGTAGGCTCGTGTTATTGGATTCTTTATAGGGCACTGTGATTGCTTAATTCATTTTACATGTTTTGCATTGACGTTGGTTGGAGAATATGGATTGTATCTGTTATTTGATAATGTGATTAATCGTGCAATGTGGTTTTTGTGAATTTCCCGGGCGTTATACATTATACATAGACCATACAAAAATATGAATTCTCAAACTATAAATTCAAGGTATTCAAAAGGGTTTCATGGGTCGTCAGAATCGGTTTTACAAATTCCCAAGGACAATTCGCATATTATTATGCACATTTTACTACGTTACTTTTTATCCAATAGACGATGGGCATTATGCATAATACCCGGGCATTATTATTAATTCGATAAAAGTAATCTGAATCATCTTATTGACCTAGCATTTGAATAACAATGGGACGTCTCATCCAATAGTCGGGTTCATATGAAATCTATATAGTTCAGTGAGAGACAAACGTGTCCCGATTGGAACTATGTCACTGTCATTCCTTGTATGTATAGTCAAGATCACATCAAGCATATATTGGTTTTTAAATTGACATTCCGCATAAAGTATTTTGTACCTATCATTATTATTTGTTGCTGTGGGCTTTAAAATACTGCTTCGACCAATGCTGATCTCTTGTGCCCTTTATTTAAATTTCCCTGTCCAGACCGGTTGCTTCTAGGAACTTCCAGTTGTACTGGTCAGAGAGCTGTTGTATCTCCTCTGGACCTATCTACAGATCAAGTTTTACTCTTTTATGAAAATTAAGCTCTTGTTTATAAGAAATTAAGCTAAAGTCAAGTCGTTTATTGACTAAGCCCTCACAGGCACTTTCTATGGTCAATTATATATAAATAAATAAATAAATATATAGGGACAATTCATACTGATTGAGCTAGCCCCAAAGTAAGTTCGAAACTTGTGTTATGGGATACTAACTCAACGATATTATATTTTATAACAAATGCATATATAGATAAACATCCAAGACCCGAGGCCAATCAGAAAAAGTTCGTTTTTCATCGTGACCCGACCGGGGATCGAACCCGGGACCTCCTGGGGTGGCGGTCTGGCATGGTAACCATTACGCCACGGAGGTCGTATTTTTAAATAAAATAATTAATTCTATTTATGCAAGATACATTGTCTACTACCATTTTGGAAACAAAACACTAACAAAATTTCTCAAATGCCATGCAATGGGATGCTTATATTTAAAAAAATAACTCTAGTCAGTGTTAATCTTGAATCTATAAAACATCCATAGTGTAAACCAGCGTAAACTGAAGAAACGCAAAAATATATTCAAACACAGTATGATTAACCGTCGGTGCCGTTTTATTCATTTCTATTCATTTCATATTCATGCTGGCGTTCCTTTTGTATTCATGCTCCCCTGAAAACTTGGCGTCGAAAATCCAACAAATTTTTACCATCATTTTTTTGCATTATCACACCCTTTTGAGGAATTTACGCGCGTCGTCGACGAAACACTGCTAATCTGTTGATATTGATACAAAACTTTTTTGGACAATTCCGTAGACTGCGTTTTATGTAGAAGTTATGTTATTATTACGAACGCAAATTATTTAGGTAGTCCTAAAAATACACTTCGGAGAGAAGGCCTAAATAATGAATGTAGAAGAAAAACAAAATTACTTTGTAAAAATTGTTGCAAGTCTATCGTTGATCTTTAAGAAATAACTCACACAAACATTCCACTTGAATAAATATTGTTTGAGCATGTGTGAAGTTGGCATAGACCTTTATCGTAATCACAAGATACCTACAACTAAGTTCACTTCAAGCTGTACTTAAACTGTCAAGCTTCACTTGCACTTGATTGTACAGAGACTTCATTCCATCGAGTCCGCCACGGTCCGCTCCAAGGGGAGCAAGTTCCGCAAATTTCAATAGATCGAAACTGCATACAAGTGCGGCCCGCGGGACATCGCACTTCGCGTGCAAAATTTAATAATTCAAACTTGTGCAGTTGTGCCCGGCAACTGCACGTTAAACCAATACGTGTGTTATTAGTTTTTGAATTTTAACTACAACGTAACAATGGGTCAACTAAGCTTTGTGTTAAAAACTTTCGACAACCTCTATATGTTTCTAATATTCGTTTTCTTTTGCCTCCAAGCGTAGGATGTCATACAAATCTCATGCAACTTTTTTTTTATACAACTAACGTGGCAAACAAGCTTACGGCCCGCCTGATGGTAAGCGGTCACCGTTGCCTATAGAAGCTTGCAAAACCGGGAGTATCACTCGCGCGATGCCGACCCTGTAAAAATCTTAATGCTCCTTTTGAAGAACCCCATATTATAGTCTAGAGAAAAGACCTCGGGGGATCTCATTCCACAGCTTAAGCGTCCGCGGTAGCAAGTTATGCGTGCAACTTGTTTCAGTTAAGTTATTTCTACTGCTAGGAGGCATAGGTGAAAACAGGTATTAGAGACACATAGAGATTGTCGAAAGTTTTTAACTCAAAGCTTAGTTGACCCATTGTAGGTTAAATTCAAAAACTAATAACACTAGTATTGGTATTTTTCACATGGACTACAAACACGTGACAAATAACAACCACGCCACAACAGTGGTTGATAAAGAAATGTATGTGGCGGCTTGCCGCTAAGCCGAATGTGGCCGTATAAAATACTAGCTTTTTAGAAAGAAGAAAGAAAGAAAGAAAATACATTTATTCTGTACATTTAGCCCGCGACTTCGTCCGCGTGAAGTTCCGAACCCGTTCCCGTGGGAACCACATTGAATTTCGGGAAAAGGTATAGCCTATGTTACTCCCTGATAATGTAGCTTACTACTGGTGAAAGAATTAAAAAAAAAAAAAAATATTGGTCCAGTGGATTTGGAGCCTATTCAATTCAAACAAACATACAAAAGTCAAATCCAAATTAAGTCTTTCCTCTTTATAATATTAGTAAAGACTAAACTAGTGATTTCGCTACTATCGCACTGCCTATCCTCTCCTCTCCAGTATTACAATATGTTTTAAAGCCAAGTTGTAACAAATGACAAAAAAATAATACCGACCATTGTAATATGTATTCATTGAAAAATATTCGAAACATAATTGAATACCGGCCGTTGTGTATTCATACACATTTTTTTCAACACTCATGAATACATTTGGTTAATGCTGCAAGGAGCTGAATTAATTCAAAGGAGCCAAATTGAATAGAATCGAAAAAAAATACTCTTGTTTGAATTAAAAAATTTCACGTCGACGCTTGATTTCGCGAGGCGCAATATGATAATATTTTATTTTATATCTGTAGGAAAATATAATTTTGAACTTGTTAGGTTGTTTTTATGGAAAAAAACTAGCAAATTACCGAGGTTTTACTAGCTTTATTGAATATCGAATAATCCATTTAGGAGCTACAATTGTAGTCGTTTATTTCAGGTATAAGTATAACCCATAAAAATGCATTAAATAAATACAATACAATTAAATAAAATGTAAAATTAAATTAAATACCATACAATCAGTTTTTGTAGTTGCGGACACGGGTCCAGAACCCTGCAACGCGAGACCTAATAATGACGATATATTCAGGTACTCCGTCCTGCGCAAAATTATTTGCATTATTATACAATGACACAGACAGATCAAACTTGAGAATATTATTGTATATTACTTTCATTGAACCTAATTGTGACGTGTACACGCTGATGGTATGTCTAAATAAATAAAATAAAAATAAAACTTAAACCTAACATTTCTTTTTTAAGTCAGAAGATTGGTGTGGTAGAGCGTTTGACTTATAAAATAGGCTAGATAGATCGAGAAAGTACTATCCAAATGTGATAGAATTTGATGTTGGACTCAACTGAAGGCAAGCAAAGCACAGCAAATACGCAACCCTACTATTGTGCGTGGGCCGACACGTACTTGCCCGGTGTTTCACTTCATTCCCCCGTCCTTCCTCTTTCATTCCGTCATAGGTGGACAATGCATCCAAGATCTTGTAGTCATGGATATCCACCGATAGCAGTGATTACTTAACGTCAGGTGACCCGACAGCTCGTTTGTCTCCTTTGTCATAAAAAAAAATAAGCGAGCAAGATTACCTTATTTTATTCCATTAACAATACGTCTCATATTTTGTCCATTTTGCTGGCTTTGTGAAGTTAAATGGCCGACACAAAATGCAATTTATCCACTTTACTCTTTCCCCAAAACAGGAGATATGAATAATTTCGCGTAAAACCATTCCTTTGCGTTTTTTTTTTTGCTTGTAGATTGCAATTTTACGCGGGTTGAGCTCGTATATTAAAAATTAAAGTTAATAAGCAAGTACTACGGTTTATGTTTTTCAAAGCAGACAATTTTGTTTTGATAGCCATATTATTTTCGTTTAATAGTTTTACCTTTTATATTTATTATTTGCTTCTGTCCGCGGCTTCACTTCATATCTTACTAACATTATAACAGATTCTTATTCAGAACTTTCTATTATATCGCCAAAATTGACAACTTTAGAGGTTGATGGAGACAATTTATCCATTCTCGAATTGAATCCCACCATGGCCACGATCTTCAGACATAAAGGCATAAAGGCCCGACCAGAGTGAGAGAGAATTAGAAATAACAAAATCAACTATATACACAATACGTTAGGCAAATAGCGGAGGATCTCTAACTAGACGCCAGGTTAAAGATCTCGTGTATCAATTTTTAAATTGAAGCTGTAGAAAATTTATATTTTTTAAATCTTAAAAATAAAATGTTAAAAGTATTGGAAGAAGCACACTCGCTTAGTGTCGGTTACGTTCGTACTCAAGTGGCTATATATTTTTGTGGAGTGTCCTCGGGCATTGGCGCCGCGTGCGGATGACTTGCGAAATTATTGCTCTTCACGGGCCAGAGTGTCGGTAGTCCAGTTTTATTGCGAAAAAAAGTTCTGGGATACGCAACGTTGAGGATTGTTTGCGAGGCAAGTGTCTCGAACTTCAAACTTTTTAAGAGTTCTCTATTGCCTGGAACAACTGGCAACCGAGACTTCTGATTTAATTTATTTTAAAAATAATGTTGCTGAATTTTCAAAAGTAGAACGGAGTTTTAATGTCGGGAAACTGGCAAAGTAAGAGTGGTCGATGCGATAACATGCACTGAATTTTATTGAACAAAAATATTTATTTATTTGTAACCATCGAGTACATAGACGTACCTAACCTTAAAATGAGAACTATGGTTACTAGATTTATATTTAGAGAAAAGTTTCAAATCTTATTTCTAATTATCATTATTACAAACCCCATGTAAAACGACTTGCTTCAAGTAAAAATAAAAACAAAATTAAAAACATTTAGCTACATTTTCGTCCATTATTCCCATTAAGCCCACTTTCCCACGCGTTGACATCTCAAAGGGAACATTTTTCATCCTTTTCCCTTGGCTTTTATAAATGAAGGAGTCGGCCCAAGACACTCTGTGCCGAGACGCTTCACTGTACATTAGCAAGTACAGTCATCGTCAATATCAATTCTGGTGGACATAGGACAGAACGTTTGTACATTTGGAACGAAAAGTGTCATTTTCTTGCTTCGATGTTTTCATTTCATTGTCTTTTCTTTTATTATGTGTCCGTTTTATTTTCTTAAATGCGTTGGTTTCCCTGTTCGGCTTTCCTCTCCGTGTCACCCTGGGCCGATAAATATCCAATAAAAAATCTGTATCAAAATCAGACCATCTACGATACTACGGACAGAATTACAGAAACACACGTCAAACTTAAAACAACCCTCCTTTTTCCGTCGGGGGTTTAAAAAACGTTATTCTTTTTTACAACATCGAATTAGTTATATTTATTAATATACGTAATACTAGAATTATTGTACCATGGATACATGCACAGCAAACATAGCATAGTCGGTTAACACGTTGCGTCCTTATCCAAAGATCTACCATAGGTACTCTGGCACCGGCAGAAAAAGGGTTAAAATTAAAAACATTTAAAATATTGTAAACTCGACAATAAATATTAATATTAGCTGCAGACACTTTTCTCGTTAATTACCC
The DNA here is from genome assembly GCA_905163395.2 of Endotricha flammealis. Lineage (NCBI taxonomy): Eukaryota > Metazoa > Arthropoda > Insecta > Lepidoptera > Pyralidae > Endotricha > Endotricha flammealis. Next base: position 4,916,009 of record LR990871.1, on the reverse strand, counting down.
GCGCTCCCTGGAGTGGTGACTCGCTCAATAAAAAAAGTCATCTGTGATTTTTCATCTTGTTCCGCGTCCCGCCTATGAGGCACTACCCACTCGGTGTACTGCGACTGGTCGGTTTTGATACTTTAATCGTGGCTTTGTTATTCTTATGATGGAACCCAATATGTGATCTCAATCTTCAATCAACGATTGCTCGTAATTAACTGAAGTATTGATTGGTAGTTTACTTCGATGCATCAGAAATACAATGCATTGGTTGGTTATAGAAGCGCGACTTCATGTGACTCTGAATCTGACGTATATGAAAAAAAGGATTGAGAACACATATTTGCTTCGGGCGTTAGCAGTGAACCATGCTAATAAAATCTAGTTAATCACCCCCTTAACAAGGGGTCTCCCTAAAAGAGGAGGTAAACCCCGACTGTACTGTTAAATGTTAATACTAATGATTTAGCCATGAAATTCTTATCTAAGATATTAAAGATTTGCTCTCGGATATTTGCCTCGAGTCAGCAACGCGCGATATACTCCCGGTGTTGCAAGCGTGACCGCTTCGCTTACCATCATGCGGGCCCTAAGCTTGTTTGCCACCTTAGTGGTATAAAAAAGAGTACTTGTAGTGTTATCGATAGAAAAAGAAAATCGAAGTTGTCTCAATAAATAAATAAAAGTAATTTGTACTTTCAGTTTTCTCACGCACCGAATACACGTATAGCATCACGCCGATATTCTATGAGAGGATGATATTTTCCGGTCAAGATAACCCATTTCATAAATGCTCTACCACTCTAACAGTTTCTGAAACGTATTTTTAAAGTTAATTAAACATTAAATCATAGCTGTCAATGTCAAACTTAAGAAAAAAAAAAAGAGAGCTTGAAAGAATTGAAATCATCAATAATCATCATATTAACCCATAATCATCCCACTGCAGGGATAAGGTCTCCCTTCAATCGAAGGGGATTAGAGCGTATTTTGCCACGCTGCTCCAATGCGAATTGGCAGAGGCCGACTGTAGGCAACTTGGCTTAACGACTTTCATCTATGGATAACAGCCGGGACCGACGGCTCAACGTGCCCTCCAAAGCACGGAGAAGCTCGAGATAACGAAACCCATCCAAACACAGGCTAGGGTCGACGTCGCTTGACTTGCGTGTTCATATTAGAGTGCAACACAGCGACGCCATCGGGCTCCTCAGGAATTAGAATGCATTTCAGAAAGTGGCTATCATAATATCAAAACTATGTGGCAGTTTTTAGAAGGGAAAATATTCTAGAGGCATGGTTGCCGGCAGTAAATTATCGACATAGTATAATATACTGCCGCACACCGCCGCCCACGAATGTCCGGGAAAAGCGAAAAAAAAACCTCCCATCGCCGCCACGCTAATGAAAATATAGACAAAAAACAAAACTATGTCCAACGATGTTACTCAGTTTTTTTTCGCAATTGTAAAGATTTTATGAAATGATTTTTCTTTTAGTTTAAGAGCGCCGCGCTTGTTAGCTAATGTTTCAAATAGTACTGATAAATTATAATATAGTCCATATTATTATATACTAGCTGTTACCCGCGGCTCCGCCCGCGTGGTCCAGGTAAAATGTCAATAATAGCCCATGTCGCTCTCCAGACTTTAAACAATCCCCAATAAAAAAATCATATCAATCCGTTCATTACTTTCGACGTGAAGTGAAGGAAGGACAAACAAACAAACACACATTCACATTTATAATATTATTAACGAAAAAGCACCCTAACTATTCCAAAATATTCAAAAATGCACAACGTTTTCAGCCGGCACTCCCGGAGTGCAACACGTCCTTTTGTTTTTAGCTAATGTTTCAAATGATAATTTATAGTTAGTTGTAAATTAAGTAATTAAATTAAACATTATTTAAATAACTATAAATATTTATAATAATATGGACAATATTATCATTTTATGATTTTTATTTATAGTTGTTAGGCAACTAGCCATTCATATTTTTGAAATTGATTTTTTGAAAGAAAAATTTCACCTCCTCCCCCCAGGTGGGATTCGAACCCACGACCCCTCGATATTATTCTTTCAAAAAATCAATTTCAAAAATATTATCATTTATCAGTAATATTTGAAACGTTAGCTAACACGCTCTTGTCGGTGTAGTAGCACACCCCGGACATTCCATACAACGCGCGTGAAATAATCACCTATTACCACTACATAGGCCATTGTCGTCTGTACACGCGCACACGTATGTGCACACATATACACATTCGTTCACTAAACGCATACCTTTGCGACTGAGGGCTCCTCGAGGGCATAGCGAGGGCTCCTCTGGTACGGTAACTCGGTCCGGTGCGGGGCGGAGTGTCCATTCTACCTCGGGTTATTACTTATTCTATGGTAGTAGCCTCCATTTTTAGGGTTCCGTAGTAAACTACAAGGAACCCTTATAGTTTCGCCATGTCCGTCTGTCTGTATGTTTGTCCGCGGTCTAGTGCCTAGACGCTTGATGATAGAAAGCTGTAATTTGGTATGTATACACATATTAACAATGTTAACAAAGTGCTGGAAGAAAATTTTGAAATAATTTTTTTTTTGGGTGCCTCCCCTGCATGGAAAGTGGAAATGAGGTGTTTGCATGTTGTGGGGTATCGTTAGATAGGTCTCTTCAAAATATTGAGGGTGTGGGAAGATCATTTTACTATACAATGAGCCGTTTCGGAATTATTTACATTTATCGTGACAATTTTCGTTTTGCACGGTGGTCTATCTCCGAAAGTCTTATGTTTAGAAATCATAGTAGTAGTCCATGTGCTGAACCTTCAATGAAAACTATAACGGCTATTAAGCCGACGAACTTATAAAATAAAATTTCTTTGATGAAAACTTACAAATGTGATGGAATTTGATATTGGACGCAACTGAAGGGAAGCAAAGCACAGCAAATACGGAACCCTACATTGTGCGTAGCCCGACACGTACTTGCCCGGTTTTTTCTCTCTCATTTGCCAACACTTTCTCTATAAGACACGACGCCAGTTCTTCTCCGTCTTCCTCTTCTTTTTCTACCCTCTATCTTTCCCTCTAAGATGTTTCTGATAAAATAATATTTCTATAATAAATTTATTTTTGTATAAATAAACTAGCGAATAAATCTATACTAATATTATAAAGAGGAAGATTTGATTGTTTGTTTGTGTTCAAGACGCAATATCAATACATCCTTTTTGATATAGTTTTCACTTTCTTTATAATTTTGTCTATTTTATGTTATGTCAGTCTTTTTTGAAATGTCAATTCTACTATTACAATATTTTTAGTTCACAATGTTCAGTTCATCAGTTCAGTTTATTATACAGTCCTCAGCTCATTAGATCAAGGTGTAGTTTTATTTCTACACCCCCAATTTAGGCCAAGCACCAGCTCCGGTGTTATCAGTTTGTTTGTTTGCATTGCTCTTGGTTCCGAAACTAACTGGACCGATTTCATTTCATTCTTTCACCAGTAAAAAGCTACATTATCACAGAGTGACATAGGCTATAGCTTTTCCCGAGATTCAATGTGGTTCCCACGGGAACGGGTCCGGAACTTCACGCGGACGAAGTCGCGGGCAAAAACGCTAGTATTAAATAAATATATAGGGACAAATCACACAAATTGAACTAGCCCCAAAGTTACTTCGAGACTTGTGTTATGGGATACTGACTCAACGATACTATATTTTATAACAAATACATATATAGATAAACATCTAAGACCCAGGCCAATCAGAAAAAGTTAGATTTTAATCGTGACCCGACCAGGGTTCGTACCCGGGATCTCCTGGGTTCGTACACGGTCCGGCATGGTAACCATTTTCGCCACGGAGGGATATTTAAAAAAAAAATATGTATTAATATAAAACATGTGGTTTTACGAAACTTAGTTTATTGTACGCGAAAGTTCTACAGCTGACTTGTACAATATACATCAAAGTTTAAAAGCTCCGATGCATGTGTTCGCCAACGCCAAGTTCATTGAGAAATGGCTGTTCGAATTGATTCTGACGTCTCCTCCGGTACTTTAAAATACGGGAAAGCGTCTCAATAGTAAAAACTCAAACAAAACTCAACCTTACAACACAAACTTTAAAGTATATTCTAAAATAACAAAATTTCGTGAGGTTCTTATCTGTTGAAACGTTTTTCTTCATATTTATTAGTTCTTTTTTTTGTGTGTAATGGATTTTTAAGTGAATAAACAACAACAAAGTGCTTTTAATATTAGAATTTTCACTTTAATCTAACGATGGGTGACAGTCTAATGACGCGAGCGAAGTTGAGGGAACTTACATTTTATGCAAAAGTATGACATTCATGTGCAAACCCGTTCACATTTATTTTACCTCCGACAGATGTATTAAAAACAGGTTTAAAACACTCAAAATAAGTATCACAGAAATAATTCTGTAGCAGAATAATGTGTCAGCCGATATAGACGGACTGAGCAGTTAGCCATATCAACATAATAAATAATAATAATAAATACTCTTTATTGCACCAAAATATACATAAAATACAAAAGAAAAAATAAACATTAACAAAAGTACAATAGGCGGCCTTATCGCTAGGAAATTTCTTCCAGGCAACCAGTTAGAAAAAGAACAAAGATAAAGAATAGGTAGGTGGCGCAGCAGTACTCAGAATTATATAGGCGAATGTACATGAACCGCTTTTTTTGTGTTTTGAACCTATTTATATTTCTGTCAGAGGTAGAAATAACTGTGAACGGAGAGATATAGACATCACCATAATAACCTGGTGGCTCAGTTGTTAGTGATCACGAGCCAAAGAGTACAGGTTCGATTCTTGCTCAAGACATCCTGGGATCCATGGACGGATTGACCCTGATGCCAAATGGAAGGATTGTAAATATTTATATTTTTTAGATATTTTTTTTTAGAATGTTGTGGAGTATTGTTACATAGTTCTCTTCAAAACATTGAGGGTATGGGAAGATCATTTGACTATACAATGAGCCGTTTCGGAATTATTTACATTTAACAAAAAAAATTTTCGCCGCCATTACTAACCTTCCTGGTTGGAAAAAGCACTCGTCAGGACGTGGGTTCGAATCCCGCCTGGGGCGGGGAAGTGTTTTTTTTTTATATTTTCAAAACAAGAATGGTTAACAACTATAAAAACAATCGATTTGACTATATTACAATAGAATCGAACCTACATTTAGCAGCACGGTAGGTATTATTTCTTCCAGTGAGTCATCAGGCTTTTAACCAAATGACCTAATAATGCACCTAACATTTCAACCCTAGTTGTCGAGGGATTCCAATTTTTTCAGGGGCGTATCAGATACTCCTGCGAACGTTAAGTTAGGACTTCTACTTCGACCGACAATACTTGATAGTTGATAAAATTGAGTTAATGTAGTGAAAATAATACTAGTAGTGCAATAATATTTAATAACACATGAAAGTCTATTAAGTGTTTTTAATTGATAGACACTAACATAAGTCGATGGACAATATTCTTAGACTATACGTTTTAAAAGTGTATTCTCAACATGTTTTTTTTTTTACTTTTGAAAAAAAAAACAAGTTAAAATTAACACAATCGTATGAAGAACAAATTGGTGCTAAATTGTCTTCATAAATTATACCATTCTGAAACAGTTCATTGAATGAGTGATTGGCTCGGAAAGATTATGGACAGAATTTATTTTATAATATTAGTATTAATAGAAATATCTATGAAATCAGCCTCCACCAACGGTAACAAATACAATGTTAGAACCTTTAAAACCAGAGCGTAAACATCTCTAAATTTGGTAACTCACCAGTTACTCTCTCGGAGTTGAGGGTGTTTTGGGCGGTCGTGATTGCTTACAAAAATTACAAGCTAGGTACAACAAATAATCGCAATTTAATTTCAATTCTGTATAATTTCAATTTGAAATTAACCCAGATCCTAATACGTTTTCTTGTAACTTTATAATTGACTAACAAATTTGTTAGTGTACAGTCCGATTTTATTTACTTTAGTATTTAAGAAAGAAAGATATGGTTCATTTATTGTCTAACTTACATTTAAGAACTTAAAAAAAATTGCTAACAACCATAAAATAATAAATGTAGAAAGGTGGGGTCGTCCGACTCCATGGCGCTGGTCTTCCGTAGATGCCTGTTTGCAATATAGCACTACTGTGCGCAAAACGTAATATTAAATAAGTTTTAAACAAAATATTTTTTTTTTATATACCACTAAGGTGGCAAACAAGCATACGGCCCGCCTGATGGTAAGCAGTCACCGTAGCCTATAGACGCTTGCAATATCCGGGGGTATCACTCGCGTGTTGCCGACCCTGTAAAATGTGGAGCTCTGGAGATCTTATTCACCGTAGGAACACAACATGGCCGAGAGCTATTTGGCTACGATCTTCTGTAAGGTGGAGGTCCTTCCCCAGACGGGCTGCTCCGATTTGAGCGGATTATCCGCTGTGCCCTACCTCTCTAAAACAGTATTTAGTTAAATCTAGTTTAGTCCCTCAAGAGTACCTAAACGTAACAATCCAATACCGATCTCTCAGGATTGGATTCAAGAGTAGAGGTGCGGTAATTCTGGTAAGTAATCAAACACCTCCGAGACGAGCACTCGTTTGATAAAACCGTACTAATATCATAAATATGCGAAAGTAACTATGTCTGTCTCTTACCTTTTCATATTAAAACCGTTAAACCGATTCAGATAAAATTTGGTATGGATATAGTTTGAGATCCGAGGAAGGATATAGGGTAGATTTTATCCCGGAAATTGGTGGGGGTAAAAAGTGGGATAAAAGTTTATTTGGGATACCGAAGCCGCGAATAAAAGCTAGTATACAATAAAAAAGGAGCACTCACCTAAATCATATTAATCGTAACAATAAATCCGACCAAATCTTAATTTTATTAATTTACAAAAAGCATCCCCAAAAAAAAACCCTCCCTTTATGTTATTATAGGGTGAGGTCATAAAAAATATTGTTCACTCTTAACTCTGTAATGCTCCTCAGGACTGAAATTACCAGAAAAATGGGCGATCCTTCGACGTTGGGGGGAGATAAAAAAAATATGCGACGCTATGACAAGTGGAACCCTTGTAGTATAGGAGACAGGGAGCATGTTTTATACTTTTTTTATATTTTCACACATAAATTTAGAGCTTGTTTTAATTCATCGGAATTGTAATCGAATTAATTTTATAGATAGATAGATAGAATACTCTATATTTGAATTACACACAGGAAAAAGTACAAAAAAAACAATCTTACAAACTAGTGTAAAGGCAACAAGGCGGCCTTTTTGCTAAGAAACAATCTTTTCAAGGCAACCTTAAAGTAACGTATTTCTGTAAAAAAAAATTATAGAATTGTAATTTAAAACATTTTTTTTGTTGAAATTTGTTTTGTTGTCTAAACACCCACGCAAATAGAAGGGTTTTGAAGGGTCTGTGTCATTGTAGCTCCCAAACGGTTGATCCTGTTTGATTTTGATTCAGTTATTTTGTTTGCAGGGTGTTAATTCGGGGTTTAACATTTTTTTATTAAAATTTTATACTCGTTTATAAATAGACAGATTAAAATAATACATTGGCCAAGGATAATTTTGTTTATTTTTATTATTTATTATTTACTGTTTGTTTTCTATACATAGAATATTGTTATTGTCATGCGTCTCATGTGCCGAATAAATGATTTTCTTTTTATTTACAGACATTTTAATGTTTTTATGTTTCCTCTCACAGAATTAGACTTGAAGTAAAAATACGTTTCATTTAATAAGTGAGAGATCTGGAAGCCTAACTCCTTTATTATCCCTTTTCTACCTATTCCCCATCTTGTAACGGGTAACAAATTAAATTTGAATATTTTGCACGCTTACATTTTTTTAAGGCAAATTCTACTGCTGCCAACCATAATGTACTACACTTGGCCCATAATCACAAACACCATGTTTATTTTTAGCAAATAGACATTTCATTAGTATTCGTTTATTCGTCACGATAAATGTATATAATACCTAAACGGACCATTCTATCGAGAAATGATCTTCCCACACCCACAATGTTTTGAACAGACCTATCTAACGATACCAAACAATATGGGGAGGGCGCGAAAAAAAAAAATCACATCCACTTTACATGTAGGGGAAGTCATGTCATACATTTTATTATAAAAAAAATAAGCTGCTCTGTAGACTACCATCATTTCGTAAACAAAGCAAAATGACCACTGGGATGGCGAAAGAAATCCAGTTACAATCTTTTTGTCATTTAATTCATTTTTTAACTTAACAATGTAAGTAATAAAAAAATACTGATAAAACTTAGATCTAAAATAAACATAAATTACAATAAGTTTGCTTTAATGTTGATACAGTACTATCTAAACATCAACAGCGACTCACCGAAACCCAGATAAGCCCTGCGAGGTTTTCGTTGTTTGGCACCTGTATTATAATAATTATATTGTAATATTAAGAAACTTAAATAAATAATTTTTAAAAAAATCATTTGATAAAATATACTAAGTACGAACATATGCCCGAACTAGGAGATTCCTGAGTTTCGGGTGTACAATGTCCCCTATACTATTCTATGTATCCTAAGATTAGATAACTTAGAACGAGTTCGGTAAAATTGTATGGGTTTCAACAAGGACGTTTACGAAACGATCTGTCAGCGATATAAAGGTCCTTACTTCAGCTAAACCCAAGGAGAACAGTTACCATAGTAACATACGTTACTTAATAGATATAAGAATGTATACATTTTTCTTCTTATGGTTCGTATTATGTAACAGGGAACTGTTTAAAGTAGTCATTTAATTGAATTGAGCGCATATTGATTTAAACGCTATCATTTCACAACAAAACAATGATTAAAAGTAACCTTTTATGTAAGTACCCTTTTAATTAAAGAGTCAAAAATAAAAAATAAAATAGCTAGGTTTTAGAGAAAACTATGCCTGAAATTTCAAACGCTCATATCTCAAAAGTGACTTTGTGTGGGTTGAGTTCTTAACTACGTCCAAAAAAAAACTTTATTTTCTCCCAAAAAGACAATAGGAACTAAATAATAAACATTACAGGTGCATTAGTTTTGAATTGTGAGAGACTGATACGTAAACTAGATAAAACCTATATTTCAAGGTAATATGATGTAATGTAAAAGTCGGTGTACAAATTGTAATAAGCATGCTTGTTTGTTCTCTAATAAAAGAAAACAAAGCATTGAAACGAATAGGTTCGTATGGATCAGTAGACGCTCGCATTACAAGTTTGTGTTAAAGACAAACAGCAGTGAACTGCGGTCAGCCTTTGTAAAGTGGACTTTTATATCGGGTCCCGCGAAACACGACCTCCCCACGGAAAGAACGCAGTGATACTGACTTTCTAGAAGCGTCTACAAAAACCCAATTTCTTTTTAGCACTAGCAAATACTAGAAGACTAATACGCACAGCTCTTGATGTTTCTCATACAATGACTTGGCAACCTCCGTTCACCTCATGCCGCTAGGGGCGCTATAACATTTTGCATACAAAACGCACAAAAGTTTTGAAATCGTTCACCTCATGCCGCCCTCATGCCGTAGGGGCGCTAGTGTCGCGTCTTGCCTGAATTCTTCCGAAGCGTATTAGTCTTCTATAGTATTTGGCACTAGTGACAACACAATTTTTTTTAACGATTTGTTTTAACAAATTTTTCAGGGCGCTTACATAAAGCGACAGGTTTCCGGCGCCGATGTGATTTTCTTTAGATCTTAATGCGATCACTTATAAAGAAATGGGTGGGAAGTGGGTGGAAGCTGGACGAGTGGGGTTGTTTCAGCTATATTTTTAATGAACGACAACAAGAAATAATTGCTAAAACGCCGAACGCTGCGACTAAATGCGATGTAATCGTTAATTGTGCAAGGGCCGAGCATTCGTAAGAATATTACATTACATAAATATGCTTTGGTAACTGACCATTTACATGTATTGTATCATTTGTAAGAACGTTACATTACGTAGAAATACTAGAGAAAATTCTCGAAATGTATAACCACCTCTAAACTAGCGTCTCTGCTCAAGTTAAAACTTGACTCGATCCGCATTTATTATCGGTATGTTTTACAATGAAAATTCAAAAATAACACATCTAGCCTTTAAGCATCTTCGCTGACTCCCCCGGAGATTGAATAAGGCTCGAGTGGAGTCGGCTCGGATTTATGAGGATTCGCTCCGACATCGCACTTCTCTGTGATTGCCCGTTTATTTTGTGTCAAAGTGCGTGCTATGGGAGCCCTGTGAAAAGAAACCGACGACCAGTTTTAAAATTACTTTTTCACGAGAGAAATATATATCTTAAAGTGTTTGTCTGTGTAGGTGAAAAAAGATAAAAATGATTAATGGCTAGGCACAAAGAAGTTAAACAACCACAGCTTTTATTGATTGTTAATAATAACATCGAAATGTTTTGTTACAAGTTGATGTAAACCCTGTTTTTCTTAACTTGACCAATGTAGTAAACAATCTTAGCACGTATTTTTAACGAAAATAGGCAATTAAAATTGTCATTCACACCCAAATAATAATAATATAGTTTAGAAATAGCATTTAACACAACACTCTTATTATTCTGGCGATTTACCAATTTTATACATGGATAATTGAATAAAAAGACACACTAGATTGTTTACTCCATTGGTCAAGTTAAGAAAAACAGGTTATAAGTGTAATTTTCTAGTGAGAAATTGAATCAAAAGTATCCACCAAAAAAAATTGCTCGTTTTTAAAGACACTTAGTAGCTTTAATTTTGTTTTGACTATACTTCGAACGCGAATTCTCTTGGCGTATGCAGTCATAAAACGTTCGTAACTTATTACTGAGTGCAAAACGACAATCGATTTTTTATACGACGAGTTCCGTGGCGTGATGGTTACCATGCCGGCCCGCCACCCAGGAGGTACCCAGTTCGATCCCCGGTCGGGTCATGATGAAAAACGAACTTTTTCTGATTGGCCTCGGGTCTTGGATGTTTATATGTATTTGTGATAAAATATGGTATCGTTGAGTTAGTATCCCATAACACAAGTTTCGAACTTACTTTGGGGCTAGCTCAATCTGTGTGATTTGTCCCCATATATTTATATTTATTTATTTATTCCCTTATAAACTGTGAGCCAGAAACTTTGGCGTTGAGTATAGTATATCTAGAGGAGATTATCTTGAACACTAAGATACACTTAACTGTATAACATCTCAAATATTTTTCTATCGACGAAGTGTGCAGGCTTGCTGACACATTTTATGTTCCCCATAAAAGAATATGGCACGAATCTGGCGCACAGTTCTTGAAATTGGACACCGAATGAGCTCTATAATCGTATATTTACTATATCTATTGAGTTTCGACTTTATCTGTATGTACTTTAAGAAAATCTTCAGAATTCCTAACATAAGAATTTTAATAAACTACAAAAATTAATGTGTTTATAGGAAATCTTTTTATGCAAAACATTTACTATTTACTTAATTTGCGACTAAGACTAGATGGCGCTGTGTCAATTATAACAGATTTTTAAAAAACGAAAGAAAAAATATTTATTTGGCAAAAAGACATACCATAAATTATTTTCATAGAATCGGAAATAAATTAAACTTTATTAAATCTCAAAGCTGTAATTCAGCTACGTGTGAATCGTTAGATAGTCGAGACACGACTGACACTTAAATTTTTACGACCGTGTCATTCAGCGCCATCTAGTAGACGAGATTGGAAACCACAGTAAATCCGTAGCGACATCTAGCACTGGTTTGAGACTTACTTTTATGTCCGAGCTTGGAAGTGAATAAAATTTAAACGGCCCAAGTCGTTTGTTAACTGTTTTACGGCTGGATAGTTTGGTTTAGATTAAAAATGAATGTAAGTTTGCTTGCGTTTTGTCAAAACTATTTTATGGAGTACACACACGTCATAGTGTCGTATTATTTTCATAATCCTTACTTCACGTACGAAACCAAAAACATTATATTGAATTTTGTGGCAAAAACTTCATAATATTTTAAATCTTAATTTATATTTTAGATCCCTGTATATTAAACTTAACTCTAGGTCAAACAATTTTTGCACAAAACACCATATAATCAAAACAAATTTTCCGACTTTCAATTTTATGAAGAAACATGGCGCCATCAAAAATTTGGCTTTGGTGTGTATTGCGCTTAAGACTAGCTTTAGGATTATAAACGAACTCGCAAATTGCAGTAACAACGTTACAAACGTACAGACAAACACAATTTGTTCGAACAAGCGCACCTAATAAAGTTTGCCGGTGCAGCCCGTGTTCTCTTTACGATCCGCCATCGAGGAAATTGAATGTGGAATGCGGGTAGAATGCAAACCGACACCTGAGTTGCATTTTGCCCATACCATTTGCTTTAAACTCACTGCACCGTTTATGGATTGCGTCTACAGGTCAACATCGTACGCATCAGATCGAACCTTTTTTTTTTACAAAGCGTCGTTTTCATCAGCAGCGGTCGTTAATCCATACGTTGCGAATCACTGGAAGCACTTACATGGATTGCTATAATAATATAAAGAATACTAAGGTCCGTTTGATTTGATTCGATGTGTCCGATACGTACGATGCTGACCTGTGGACGCGCTCTTCTTCCTCCTAGCGTTATCCTGCTTTTGGATCTTTAACTCATTAAGGGCAGGACCACACAGCCAGTGGGCGAGCGAGCATAGCGAGCCTCGTTTCAACCACTTTTCATACTTTGGTTCACGGACCACATTCATGTGCACTGTTGTTTCTCCTGGCGTTTTGTCCTGTTTTTCTAATAAATTAAGGACAAGTTTGCATAAACTAGCGACTAGATAAGCTGGCTGTTATCGGGTAGTTAACTGAAGAAAAACGAGATATGTTATGTTGTCAGATTCGAGAATATTTCTGTTATAAAGATGATATATTATAAAGCTTAAAAAAAATACATGCTCTTTTAAAAATTACGACACTTTGCATCCCCGGAATCGCCTGGAATTCAGTTCATAGCAGAAAACATATCTTCAGAAAAAATGGTCGTTATGATCTCAAATCTAATTAGAATTAATAAAAATATATTTCAAATGTAAAAGAAAATAGTATACCTATACGACAAAATAAATCTTTGTTTTTAGTTCTTTATCCTGGTTATCTCTTTTATTTAACTGTACAAAAAAAATGATGGTCATAAAGCTTGTGTTACATACAGCTTTTGACACAATGTGTGGCATGGGACTTTGTTCATCTATACTAATATTTTTATAGATTAAGGATTTGATATTTTTGTTTGTTACGAATAAACTCAAAAACTCCTGGACCAATTAGAAAAATCTCTACCCTATCCGCGGGTGACATGCTATCCTACTAATAATATTAAGGCGAAAGTTATGTGTATGTTTGTTAGAATCACGCTCAAATGGCTGGGCCAATATTTATGATATTTGGTATGTAGGTAGCAGATACCTTGGATTAACACATAGGGTACTTTTTATCCCGAAAAGTACACGATTCCCGTAGCATTTCATCACAAATCTAAAGTAGATGGCGCAGCTGTGCATAAATAAATACACGCAAACGAAGTTGCGCAGGTTTCAGTAGTGTTATATGTTATATGTAATGTTATATATATATAAGGTTGCCTTGAAAAGATTGCTTTTTAGCAATAAGGCCGCCTTGAAAAGATTGCTTTTTAGCAATAAGGCCGCCTTGTTGCATTTACACTAGTTTATAAGATTGTTTTTGTACTTTTTCCTGTGTGTAATGCAAATAAAGAGTATTCTATCTTCTATCTATCTATCTATATTTTTTAAATAGGAATCCTTACAAAAACCCGTCCGAAGCTGGCACGGTCTAGTAGTTTATACGAGGACTGTCGAAGACAAATGGTACAGGTTGAGATGAGATCTGATATGAATATTAGGTAGAGTTCTTTTTATCCAATATGTAGTATCGACACTCGACAATCAATACTTTGCTTATCCCTCGAATCGATCTTCATTTAATTTGCCTTCATTAGTTTTGTTTTCAATTTGGTAATAGCTTATAGAGTACATTAAATAAGTACATCGATTAATTACACAAATCCTTTATTAGTGTACTAGCGAAACCCGCGCAACTTCGTTTGTATGCACCCCGCTTTCCCGTGGTTTTGTATGTATTATGCGCTTTAAATAAACGTTTTGAATTTTGATTTGAGTTTTTATTTTTAGAATTTTTGCGATCGTAATTTTTTAAGGCTTTTTAGTGGCTTTAAAAAAATGGTTTCTTGCGGCATTCCTTCTCAACAGGCCATTCAAAAAATGTTGACGTGCAAAAGTATTCCTTGTAAATCTACTTGCAAAATTTTATTTTATTTTATTTATTTTAATGTTTCAAATCCCTCACTTTCAAAGTTGATCGCCAAAGGAAGAGGAAGAAGTATCTCTCATTGCTTAAAAAAAAATCTTTTCAGTTATTTCCACTCTATATTTTTGAAGTGAGAGCATTTATAAAATGGGCTAGCTAGAACAGGAAGTTTTACATTGCCTCGTATTGGATCTCCCGCGCCCTCTGGTGCCAAAAGGTTGCCAACGTGCAGCCTAGCTATACCAAGTTAAAAAAAAACTATTACAGTAAATAAAAGCTTTCTTATTTGCGTAGATGTCCTATGGGAATTAAAAAAAACTTTTTTTTTTGTACCACACAGGTGGCAAACAAGCATACGGTCGGCCTGATGGTAAGCCGTCACCGTAGCCTATAGACGTTTGCAAAACCGGGGGTATCACTCACGCGTTGCCAACCCTCCCAACCCCCCCAAGTGGAGCTCTGGAGACCTTACTCACCGTAGGAACAGAACATGGCCGAGACCTATGCTATTTGGCTACGATCTTCTGTAAGGTGGAGGTCCTTCCCCAGACGGGCTGCTCCGATTTGAGCGGATTATCCGATGTGCCCTACCTCTCTTAAAATTATATCCTGTACTGACTACAAAATGGGAGACTACAGAAAAATATCGTATCAACTCATAATCGGTGGGTCGGTAGACTTACTTACTACCTGTTGGCGGGCTGTCCAACTAAAAAAAGACTACATATACGATGTATAAAATCTTACTGGCATCAAATAAAATAATAAAGCCAATTGTATTGCAGTCGCGTTTTTATATCGCGCGTTATAAGAGTGAGCTGGGCGCGGCACGGTCCGACTTCTCTTTACGATCGGCGATACTGCCCGGTTTTACTGCCTTTTTATTGACGAAATGTGCGAGTTACGGCGACAACTGAAATCTTTTGTTACGATTGAGCACAGTTGTAGAATACGTCATATATGTACTCAAATCCATACTAGTAATATTATAAACTAGCGCGCCGTCCCAGCTGCGCACGAGTTTTTGTAATGATCTCAATTTTTTGGTGATATATAGCCTTATGTCACCCGCGAATAGTGTAGCTTCCCTATGGTGGGAGAATTTTTCAAATTGAGTTTTTTAATATAATTGAGTTAAGGCGAGGCCAGTTCACGAAATGACGAAAGGATTGATGTTTGAGCTTCCAGTGTGAAGCAACGATGTAAAATTCTACTACACAAAAATTACTGTAGACAGAAAAAGAAACATAGTAACACAATAACCGAACAGAATATTAATAAATGGCTTGGTAACTCTGTAAAAAAATCCTAAATATCACCATTAAAAAAAAACTTCCGTGTTGATTTGGTCGTCATTTTCAACGACAATGATATGTTTTTTTTTAAAGAATAGCTTTTTTATTGTTCTAACACAATTACCGGTTAGATTTTTAATAAATGATCCAGTATTCCAAATATCAATTAAAATGTAAAAAATATTTATGTTTTCGTTCGTAAAAACCTGGCCCAAAAAAGAGTAGATTGCGTGAACTGGTGAACTGCCTCGCCTTAATTCATACAAAAATACAAATCTTTAAAGTGACTAGCTGACTCGCGAAACTTTCTCTGCGTTTTCCGCATTTTGCAACATTCTTAGGGTTTCGTAGTAAACAAAAGACCCCATATACTTTGGCCATGTGTCTGTCCGTCTGTCCGCGTTCTAGCTCCAAGACGCTAATAATACAGAAAGCTGTAAGTTGGTATGCTGCACACATTATGCTAGCAAAGTATGTAGTTGAACTTTTTTTTTTGTGGTGCCTCCCCAACGTGTAAAGTGTGAATGAGTTTTATTTTTAGAATGAAAAAAAAAACAAATTTACTTTCATATTTCTAATATGAAAATATGAATGTATTAAATATTGATTTTGAAAATCGCCAGAGAATCGCCAAATTGAAGCTAATACTGAAATAAGAAAATTTGGATGAATTTATAAGCAAACATTGAATTTTTTAAAGTCCAGACTGAGGTCCAGACTAGTAAAACACCCCCAAGTTCGTTCGTACGTGCACAGGTTAACCGAGGTGCATCGACTAATAAAAATTGAATTTACTCTAGATTTCTGAGTATACTGTGCTAAGTCCTTCTCCACAAAGGGCGAATTCGCCACAATATTTATGTGGACGCAATGTAAATATTCAGATAAATTTATATCATTTCGTTATAAATTATAATTTTGTAGTTGCGACACTAAAAGTGGGTAATGTAGCCTTTAGTATAGCAACAACTTTTTTTTCTCTCTTCCGATTTGTCTCCGTACCGCATACAGTACTCTGTATAAAAGTACTAAATTAAAGTATTAAGAAATAGAAACCTCGCATTTTATTTATACATTCCAATGTGTGGTCCTTCGAGCCGGATATGAACCAGCTACATAAGGATGCATAGTACCTCACCAACGCGAATTCGCTGCGAATTCACTCTTTGTGCACAAGGTCCAATGTTAGTTATATTATTAGGGAAATCTAAATGTTCTATCTGTATCCATCCAAACACAAGTTAGGGTCGGCGTTGCATAACTTGGGTGTTCGTTTTGGAGTGCTCCTCGCCTCAAAAATCATCTGAATTCAGTGAATCTCGTTTTATCCCCACTGTCCTACTAGAACATGATTGTTTGTCAGTGTGTACGAGCATATTTGTGGAACACTCTGGCTTAACGCTGACTGGTCCAGCAATGTTTTCCGTTACTTGCGTTAGCGTGTATCTAGAACAGATTTAATCTAGATTTTAACGTTTACATTATATATTTATTGTTGTTGCTTTACTAACGCATGCAGTAAGTCACCTGTAAATGTATTAACATTAAGCTAGAAACATTAAATCTAAACTAAACATATTATTATAACCATATATAACCTAAAACTAAAAACCTTAAAAAATATAATAATGAATTATTAAAAGGAGTCCCTTTAGGCAAGGTTCCGATTTCCGAAGATACTGGCAGCGTTCCCCCTTTGAATAGCTAGACTAATTCTTTGTCCGAGGTACCTGCAAGCTCTTCGGTCTCCTGTGATATCGACTAACCTTTTTGCTATTTCCTTAAAAAGTCTTATAGCGCTAGGACCCTACGGACCAAGGGTCTCGACACCGAATGGGGACAAAATTATATTCGGAGCCTATACCCCTGTATTTACATTCTTTGGCATTTTTAAATTTTACACGTCTCACTATTTTAAACATAAATAAGGTAATTTTATAACTTAGAAGTTAATAACACGACCAGTTCAGACGGCAGATTTGTACTAAGAAGAACAGTCAAGAAACTTAGCACTTGCTCTTTTAAAATGTTACTAATAAAAGTTATCTTTCGACATGAAGTAGACAGACGGACGCACAGGGAGTATTCGTAAAAGAGTTCTTTTGCCACCCTTCACGTATTGATCATATCGACTATGTGCTGAACCCTAAAAATGGCGAAACTTAGTTAACTAATATGATTTAGTCGAGGAAAGAGTAATCAAATATTTGCTCGCAACCGCCCAACCGCCCGAGGCTAACCGCTCAGCGGTATAACACGCAATTTTATATTAGGTGTTTATACCCATTTTTCCTTTTTTTTATTTTTATATTCCACGCTGTGTTTGCCAGTAATTGTTTTTGCACTATACCTAAGTAAGAATAACATGTTACATAATGTAAAATGTTGTATACTTTAGGCAGACAAAACCACATCAAAACTGAAATAATATACATACGTTGAATAGGCTTTGAATCAAATTACAGGGATAAAAACAATCATATGTATTAATCCGTGATATAAGTTACCTGTGCACGAAATTTCCAGCAAATCCGTCCGGCAGTTTTTGCGTGAAAGTAGTAAAAGAAACAAACATACATACATCCACACAAACTTTCGAGTATAAAATATTACTTGGATTTCTAATAAATGTAGAATATCGTTAATAATGATCCTAAAACCTTTGATACACGTCGTGTCCGTGGAACGATCCAATTGCAATATCAAGATTGGATATTTATGAGTCCACAGAGTACGCTTCATAAATAAATCCATACACAAAACCCTGGCCAAATGTTATTGCACTCTACTGTACTGAGGAAACGTATAAAGTTATATTTTCCTTTATTTATCTATCTATCAGCCTGTTAGTGAAACTCATTTTAATTCTACAAATAATATTACCTACCTCTTTTTTCTTCTATAGACAGTGACTGTGGCAGCCGTAATATAATTAATGGTTTTGAACAATTCATCAAATATCATGAAGAACCTGATGGGGACATTGCATGTTACAACTATATGAACATTCAAGTTAAACAACGACGCCCCAAGCCGGGATTTGGATGTGTTTAAAATTCCGGGTTTGATAGCGGCAAAATCGTGTACAAGCCGTAAAAGGGAGTTTGTACCCGAGCACGAGCAAAGCAAAGACGGGTCGTTAGTCAATATGAAAAGGATATCCACTCAAATATACTCTCACGAACGATTCTGCACTTGAAATAAGCTGTATTTCGGTAGGGCAATAAAAACGTCTTATATTAAGATTCTGGACAGTCCTTGCCTCCGGCCATCAACTTATTGGCATCCTTATGTTATGAACCATTCTTAATATACTACAGTATCGTATTCCTTGTATAATAAATGTTGAAAGTTTGGAACATTTTATACAAAGGACTAATTATTCTGCGAAGAAAATATTGTTATTGTCTCGCAAAATCTACTTGGAAGAATATAGGCACAGAAAAATAATCTTCTTATTTAATTTAAATAGGTACAATAATCTTAAACCAAATATTTCCAATTTGAATTTGAAAAGTACATTGCTACTTATTTGATTTATATTTTGGCCCTATTTTCTCATTACTATGCCTATGTTACGTAGTGTTAAGGAAAAATGGATTGTTAGAAAAATAAGGTAGTTTTTTTTATTTTTTTATTAAATGTCTTTTATTTTAGAGGTACTCAATCAAAAATACCCAAAATTACACATGTCGCTTTAATTTTTTTATTGTGCAACTTGTTTAAAATGAAATGACGTTCGTATTTCTCGTTTTCAACAAAGCCGGAAAGGTTCTCGTATATCGCAAATGCTTGGTCAATATTGACGTATCGCCGTCTTTGAGCCTGCCTTCAGGGCGGACTTTATTCCGGTCTTATGTTCTCCCTATTTTCTAACCTTTTGTCTAGTTTCTATACTGCAAAAGTATTTCCAATACATCTATTTAAAATTATGATTTTGTGTTTGATAGTGCGGTCGGTACAGAGTACAGACACTGCCTCCAGCGCCGGAACGGCGAGCGTGTGTAGTTGTGATACAATATTATCATAGTAACAACCCATAATCATCCCACAGCAAGAAAACGGGTTTCCTTCCAATTGAAGGGGGTTAGAACGTACTCTGCAACGCTGCTCCAATGCGGATGCGGTGTTTTCTAGCCTCCTGAAGGCCACGGACTTGATTTAACGACTGTCATCCATCGATAGCAGCTGGCATTGACGGGTTAACGTGAAACCCATGCAAACATTTTACATAAGGATTTGTATAAAAATCCTTAAGTACACTTCGACTACAGAAACTGTCTCCGAGAGCCTGGTCTCTGAAATGCTTTATTGACAAGATCGAATTATTTATGCCAAAGTCGGAGGTCGCGTACAGCGTTCATAGAATACCACGTGTTAAACTACTCGAGTCTTATCATCATCATCATCTCAGCCCGTTTCTGACCACTGCTGAGCGAAGGCCTCTGGTGCGTCCAGGGTGAAATAAAAGATGCTAAACATAGATTAGTGGACTGTATTGCATAAGGTTGCAGTTATAATAATAAAGAACAAAATGTACGAATAAGATGTATGAATAAGATGGGCGCGGGCCGTCGTCGTTGTCGTCCTCACCGTTTGCCGTCGCCGCCGCTGCCGTCCGCGTTGCTTGTGGTGGGCGCGGACAGCCTCTCTTTTTGTACGCCAACTTTGTCGATCCTGTGTCATTCTCATCCATGTACAGTCAATCAATGAAAGACATGACCAGGGTAGAAAACTAAGAACAAAGATTTTTATGCGAATAATGTAAGCATTATGAAACATTATAATTACACTAGTGAAACCCGAGCAACTTCGTTTGCGTGTATTTATTTATGCACCGTGGCGCGTATATCAGACTTTTGATGAAATCCTACGGGAATCGCGTATTTTTCGGGATAAAAAGTACCCTATGTGTTAATCCAAGGTATCAGCTGCCTACATACCAAATATCATAAATATTGCCTCAGCCATTTGTAACAAACATACACATAACTTTCGCCTTTAATATTAATAGGATAGTATCTGAATACTGTTGTAAAGTTTGTAGTAAATCCCTTCACGAAATATTTAGAAATCTTTTATCATATTTACGCCTCAACTCTTTTCTTTGCTGACTGTACGACCTGCGACTTTGACTATATCGTCGGCCCATCTCGCTACTGGACGACACCTCTTTCCCCGTTCGAGTACTATAGTCACACGTCAATTTCCTTTAGCAATGTATTCAATAGCAGTAAGGTCACGTGCGCGACCCTCCGTCCAGGCGCATAATACCAGTGTAATACAATACTAGGGCTGGCACTAAACTGCTCTAAGTATTGCAACTCGGACGGCGTTTGGGACTCGCGGCTAGCATACTGATGCAACCCTGGCATGGAGCTGAGAAGAAAACTGTGCACAAGTTGATAAGATTGGATGGTTAAGCAATCCATACTGATAATAAATAAAATAGTTAATAAATGTTATAAAACGCTTGTTCATATTTTTAATTTTTTATAATTCTTATAAAACTAGCAATATTATGCGAAATGACGATTTTCGGTGAGTTGATAATGTAAGCAGGATTACTCCTGAAAGTAATTCCGCTCGATCGGCATTGGATTGTAACGATTAGGTACTCTTGACAGACTATTCTTATCCACTCGTCATTTTAAAATTACACAGAATTGAAATTAAAATCTCGAATTATTGATGAGTAAACTACCACGCACGTTCTCTCGATTTTACATGAAAAGCGGCAGAGCAGAACCACTCTCAAAGAATCAAAAGGTTTTTCAGAGAATAAGTTTTTATAAACACGTTCTCTTGTCAGAGAGTACACAGTAATAAATGATTTGTGTAAATTAATCTACTCTATACAAAAACAAAATGACCACTACTGGTAAAAGAAATGGCGAAAGAAAACCAGTTACGGTCTTTTTTGTAAATTAAAAATATATCGTACATTATGTAAATATTAATTTTTCACATAAAATATCAGTGCTAATGGGAAAGAAAACCAGTTACGGTCTTGTTTGTCATTTAAAAATGTATCGTACATATTTTTTCTAAATATATATTTTTCTACAGTATAAAATTTTACATATCAATGCTACTGGGCTGTCATAATTATTGCCATGTCCAGTCTGTTAGATCCTATTATTGATCCATGGCATCTAACTTCGCTACTTTATTTGTGAGAGGTGAGGCGCGCTGAAAGTGAGATAGTTCACTACACTTTACTGTAGCCATTGGCACCCCCGACACGTATGTACGGACTTTTTAACTTCACCTCTCTATACTTTAAGTGATTATGTTCTTCATGAATAAGGTTAGCTCTGTTTGCATTACGTACACTATTAAATAAAACAGGGTGGGGCGAAGTACTGAGTGTGTATTTTATTTTTTTCATACAATGCCAATCGATTTACCAATATGGGTTCGTTATATCAAATAACCAAAACTAATAGCCTTCACTAGCAGAAAGATTCAATACAATAATTTCAGAAATACAAATAAATTACATGCGGTTATAATAATTACAATTTTGTTTCCATCATTAATTTAAAATAAATATCAGGCTATATTCAATTATTATTGGAGGAAGTCCTCTCCTAGATCATTATTAATAGTATTATAGACTAAATTCCAGAACAGGCAGCACCTGTAGAAATAGTTTTTATAGCGCTAAAAATAAGAATTCCTGTCTCGCTCAGCAGATTAATTTATAGTGTGAAAGGAACGTCATCACTGATGGTACGACTGGTACGAAAAAAGAACTTTATACATTTGTTAGAGGTTTTCCTTCAAAAGTTGCGAGAAAGTACGCGATTCATTCCCTTGAATATGCAGAAGGAAAATATGTATCTACTACTATTACTATTTAACAGTATTACTATTTAACGGGAAAAAGGTGTGATTTCCAACTCGGAAATAATAATAAATAAATAAATATATAGGGACAATTCACACAGATTGAGCTAGCCCCAAAGTAAGTTCGAAACTTGTGTTATGGGATACTAACTCAACGATATTATATTTTATGACAAATACATATATAGATAAACATCCAAGACCGGACGCCAATCAGAAAAAGTTCGTTTTTCATCATGACTGACCGGGATTCGAACCCTCCTGGGTGGCGGTCTGGCATGGTAACCATTAAGCCACGGATGAAATATGATGGCATTCCGCTACGCGCCTCAAACAACACCTTCGTCGAAAAAAGGTCACTTTCTTCTCTGAGTGAACAATGCACTGCACGACAACCATGTGTACTAGGTACTCACATTCGAATACTAGTTCGCAAAGTAAAAGATAAGAGGCTGTATAAAAGAGCCTGCACTTGTACGATATTGGTCTCCGAGTTGAGGGGATTACGGTATGAGGATTTTACAGTTATTGAAATACTCTGAATGTATTTTCGCAGCCAACTGGTTGCATTAACCCTTTTATTGAACGACATTCAATTAAACGCATAGTTTTTGACTTCAAAAAGTGAGGAGGTTTTATGTTCTGCTGATTGTTTTTTTTTATAATTTCCACCGAATTCAAACATATTAGTCGGAGGTTAGTGTTTTCAGGCCGCCTGTAGGCCACCGACTTGGCTTAAAGGTATCCATCGACAACAGCCGGGACCGACAGCTTAAGGTGCCCTCCGAAGCACGGAGCTCGACCACGCTCGAAATAACAAAACTCATCCAAACCAAACCAAAGCAATTGTCGACATAACATGCGTTTGTGCCTTGGAATTCTAAATATTTTATCTATCATCTTGATAGCTTTAAATGCCAACAAACCACAATGGGATCACGACAAACTTCGGGATGGTGTGAAAACGATAAAAATAATCATCGGTCTTCGGGCCCAAGTGTGGACATTCCGTTTTATTAGGGTCCTGCCGAATGGGCCCTCACTTATCAGCCGACTGGAATATGTACCGCACTTGTATGTCACTGTTCTTGTTGTTTTTCAGTTTGTCTAGAATTGGGATATAAGTAGAGTTTAACAAACCACTTCAAAAAATTTTTTTTTTCGACTTTTATCTATACAGATCCTCTATACAGTTCAGTGCCGGGTTGCTCATTTTAAAACGTGAGCAAGTCACAGAATATTGATCACGCGTCTTATAAATTTACAACATGAGAGTTCTTCTCAATTTGGTGGATATTACATTGACATGATCGAACGTGAACAAACTCGTACTAAGCACTCAGAATACGCCTTTGTTTCAACATCAAACACAATAATAATGACGAAGTTACAAACGAAACTTCTATTTCATCATATTGTTTTCCTAAACAAGCGATGTTTATATTGCTAAACGAACCGGATGCACTACTAAGTAACAAGGTTACGTGACCCGGCGACGGCTGCCATACGGACAGGATAACTAAATAAAAAGAAATATATACAATACAATACAAACAAAACTTTCTTTGCAAGTACTGCAAGAAACTCAAGAGATATAATTTTTTTTAAAGTATCACATTAAAGTATTTTAAGATTTTTAAGGTTAGTAACATTGCAAAATGAGATTAATAACTTTACTTTAAAAATGTAGGGTTATATTATGCCAATTTCAGCCCACTTTTCAACCCACCGACATTTGAATCTTTGAAAGTCTTTGTACGAAATAAATCGTCGGATATCACACGATATTGGGGATCTGTACGAAAGCCGACACCCGAACATTGATTGAAAACTACACCACATTGACTTTTCCCTCTTTTTTTAAGATCTAAATTGCAATTGGAACATTTGTAAAGAAATTGCTATGTGTTAGTCGATACATATACAAAAAATCATGGATTTTTGTTTGAGGATAATTAAAATAAAATAACTTAAAATACTGGGCTGTTTTGACGCTTACGGATGTGTTCCAATTGGTTCTTCAGAAAAAACTGTCAAGAACATCCAAAAACGTACTCGGTGTGTGAGAGATCCTGAAGTCAAACTATATTTTCTCCCTACATATATGTGACACAAAAAACAGCCAAAAGACTGTCATTTCATTTGATGGATAAATAGTAATATAAAGAAAATTACAGTGTTTTATGTATACCGTTAAAATGTTTTTTTTTTATGTTACCAGAATGGCAAACAAGCATACGGCCCGCCTGATGGTAAGCATCACCGTAGCCTATGTATAAACAAAACCAATACTACGTTTCATTATTTACCGAATGAAATACATTTTCTTACATTTATTTTTTATCTAACTTTTGATTGCAACATCCCTATCTTAGTCCGTCAAACCAATCTCGATTTTCGTACCAATCGCATTTTTCAGGAGACTATTTTCAATTCCACTATAATTGACACAAAAGCTCCTAACAATCGTCTGATTTAAAATATAAATGACTAGAAATATTTATTGGGTAAAAATACAATGATTAATCCAATAATAACATTAAAATTTAAACTAAAATAAGAACATAAAACAGGACACATATTAAACTTAAAAATATACTTATTGAATAATATACTAAAAGAACAATGAACCTAAAACTAAAAACCTTAAAAAATATAATAATGATAATAACTAAAATATATTATTAAAAGGAGTCCCTTTAGGTAAATCACTACATAGTATAAAACAAAGTCGCTTGCTCTGTCGAAAGAGAGATAGGTGGCGCTAGTTGTCACGGTAAACATTGGCTCCGTTTTAAAAAAATGTTATAAAATAATTTAGTCAATAAATTTCAGTAAATTTATTCGCATTGTGTGCATTGGTATTTAACTGCTGTGAGAAAATATTATCTTTTAAAAGTGCTCGTGAATAAGAAAAATACTGTGAAAAGTGTGTGCAGAATTGATTGACAAAAAAAAAGAACAAAATTAATCAACTGATTTGGAAGAACACGGAAATAGAATATATTGGATTATGAAAATACAATTATAACGTGAGTAAATTGACAATATTCTATCTAAATTATGAGAATAAATTGAAAGATCAATAAATGAAATCGTTATCATTTCAAATAGTACATTTAATATAGGAAAGCATTAGGCATCTGCTTTTATTCACAAAAAAAAAAAAGCACATACAAAAATACAAAGCACTCATAAAGCAGTTGAAATGCCAGCGCCATCTATGGAAACACTCTGGGACTAATAAGACCTACACAATAAATAGCTATTCGCAGATACCCGGACTAGATCGTAATTTTCAACACCAAAATTATTGAGGTTGCTGGACGAATGGTTAAGATATTAGCCATCCATGTCAGTGACTTGGGTTCCAATCTCTATTTATCATACGTAACCGAAAAAATTTATGTGGATTTATTTTTAACAAAATAATAATTGCTACCTAAATAAGTCCACTGACAACTATAATTTGAACTAGAATAATAATTGATTTATACGAAAAAAAAAAGTATAAAAAATAATAAAACATAAACAAAACAAAACTGTATAATAATATGAAATATGGCATCTAAAAATATGAATTGCGCTAAATGCAAAAAGAAAATACAAAAGAAGGATCATCTGCTCTGCATATTGTGTAAAGATGTATTTGATATAGATTGTCTTAGTATATCAATGAAGTTTTTTAATTTAATGAAAAAAGAAAATAAAACCAATTGGAAATGTCTCAAATGCAAAAAAAATGAGAAGGCCAAAATGCAAGGACAAGAAACACCTACAGAACATTCCAAAATCAATGCACTAAGGTCTGCTGTTCAGTCTTCTACACCCAAAGCTCAACACAACAAAGCCTTGGGAGGGGCTGAGGTTATTACTGGCTTGAACACGCCATCCCTTGAACCTCAGATAAATCCAGATACTTGTGCAATTCCACCTACGTCATCTATAAATCAAAGCACAAGTCAAAATGAGGCACTACAAGAACATAATAATGAGGAAAGGAGTCTTCCTAACAAGAGTGACAGATCTGATTATTTTGAGCACATTACTCAACGAGTAAAAAGACCAGTGAAAGCCTTGGAAAACTCTACCTCTTCCGGTGAAAATTCAGCACTAAATCTTTCATCTCCAGCAACGTCTAATGTTCTGTATAACAGCCTACCTGACCTGTCGACATTTCATAACAAGGATTTTGAAGAAATGAAAAAAGAAATCGCTGATTTAAAACTTAAATTGCAAATAGCTGAAAATGAAATGGATAATCTGATACTTGAAAAAAAGAATATGGAAAAAACAATATCAAGCCAAAGCCGTAGAATAAATGATCTTCTGAACATTTGTTCAGGCAGCGCAAATTCGAAACAGATATCGTCAAAACGAAAGAAAAAGAAGAACAGACATAACAGATCAATAGATATAACACCGAATAATAATAAGACACCGAACATAAATTCATTTACTGGCCAGACGACAGACATAAAACAAAAAAATATTAACTCCAAAACTGAACACCAAAACTACAACGACTTAGAGATAAAAAATCAGAGTAATCATATCGGAAAAAAGAGTAAATTATATCTAATTGCGGATCAACAAGGCAGGGGCCTACTGCAAGCGTTGCAAAAACTAACTGACCATAAATATGAATTGTTCAGCTTCTGGAAGAGTGAGGCTCCACTAAAAGAAATAATAAACACTTGTAGAGAAGAAATATCCACACTTACAAAAAACGATTTTTTGGTGTTAGTGGGAGGTATGCGTGATAGGAACCCATTCCAAATTAAAAGAAATTTACTCCAGTGGCTGAATTCAGTTGCTAATACGAACATTATAATTTGCGGATTACCATGTAATAGTCTTGTAAATAACAAAAATATAAATTATGATCTTAAGTTAATTAGTAATGGCTTTAGTCATGCAGCCTTTGTTGCGATGGATTATGGGAGGAACTGGTATGGGTCAAAATACTTCACATCTAATTTGAGTTTCGCGATATTCAGAGAGATACTTCACGTGACACACACACGTGGCTTGGATGATCAATTGAGTAATAACACATATTTTAAGAATGGGTCTAGGGCACATGATAAGGATTTTGACACTCGTTTTTCCAGTCCATACAATTGCGAAAATAACCAAGAATATTTTCCAATGCTACATAATAGAGGGGATTTTTTATAAATAAGAACAATTTACACATAATGCATCAAAATGTGGGTGGTTTTTTAAGTAAGTTGGATTTGTTGGAGGTAGCTTTATCTGATTTGTCTAATAATAATAAGTCTATTGATATATTATGCCTAACAGAAACATTTATATCAGAAAATGATGAGGAAAATCTAAAACTAGATAAGTATAATTTGGGGACTTCTTTCTGTCGGAAAAATATAAATCGGGGTGGGGTATGTATTATGCATAAAAAATTCATTGAAACAAGGGAATTAAAATTTGTGCGTGATCTAGCCACCGAGTTGAGCTTTGAATGCTGTGGATTGGAGATTGTTCAGCATGGTATCTATATCATATGTATATATAGGATACCTAATTCTAACCCTTCTATTTTTATTGAGAAACTAAATACTTTACTCGATGTATTAAAAAACAAAACTAAAAAGAAAATAATTTTAACTGGTGATTGGAATATAGACACACTAACTAGTACTACGTCTTCACGAGAACTGATAAGTTCTCTAACTAGTTACAATTTTTACTTACATATCGACACAGCAACACGACAAAAAACCTGCATTGATCACTTCGCCAGTAACTGTGAAAAAGCAGTCGGAGTGACTTTGCCTCTCTGCCTATCAGACCATAATACCGCCCAACTATTATCTGTACCGGTTACAAATCAACAAATACAGAAAAGCCACTGGTTAGAAATAAAAAGAGACTACAGTCAGGAGAATATAGTAAAATTCAAAAAACATATATCTAATCTTTCTTGGTCAAACGTACTAGCATGCGATAACTTGGAAATAGCATTTACTACCTTTTTCGAAAACCTAATATTATTAAATAATCTATGTTTTCCATTACGGAGGTTTAAAATAATAAATAAAACAAATAAAACTCAAAATTGGATCACAAAAGGAATAAAACAATCTTGCCTAACTAAAAGAAAGCTATGCTTACTATATTACAAAAATAAATCACAGGTCAATAAACAGAAATACAAAGTATACGCTAAAATATTAAAAAAATGTATATACGAGTCGCGGAAAAAAACAAATACGAAATACATAACTAATGCACATAACAAATGTAAAGCAACGTGGAATTTGATCAATGACAAACGAAATGAAGTTATACAAAATATAGATTATTTATCTACTCAGACGAAAAAAATTGATGATCCGACTGATATCGCAACTCATTTTAATGAACATTTTATAAACTGCACAAATAAGGAGACAAACCCAAAAAATATTTACAAATACAAATGTAAAAACAATATAAAAAACATAAATAGTATATTTTTATCTCCTACGGATGCTAATGAAGTAAAATCTGTAATAAAGTCTCTAAAAAACACAAATTCTACAGGGTATGACGAATTATCTACTAAAATAATAAAAATTTGCTCAAATGAATTATCCAAAGTTATAGCACATTTGATTAACGTTTCATTCACTTCTGGGAAATTTCCGAGGGAACTTAAAATCTCAGTAGTCAAACCAATACTCAAAAAGGGGAAAAAAGATGATGTAAACAATTACCGACCAATCACGCTGAACTCGATCCTGTCAAAAATACTTGAAAAAGTAATGCATAAACGATTAATCCTATTCTTAACGAAATACAACCTAATTAAACCACAGCAATATGGGTTTCAGAGGAATAAGTGTACTACTCAGGCCTGTTTTGCTTTAATTAAAGAAATATCGCGTAATATGGATGATAAAGTGCCTGTTACTGCAGTTCTGTTTGACATGACTAAAGCATTCGACTTTGTTTGTCATAAAACCCTCCTAAGTAAGCTGGAACTAAACGGAATCCGTGGTCAGGCATATAACTGGATCGAAAGCTACTTAAGCGGACGAACTCAATGTGTGGCGATAAAAAAATTAAATAATTCTTTTGAAAATACGACATACAATTCTCAATTAAAACAAAATAATTTCGGAGTGCCTCAAGGCAGTATTTTAGGACCATTATTATTTTTAATTTATATAAATGACTTACCTGACATAACTAACTATCCCTGTACACTATACGCTGATGACATATCAATAATCATACACAAGAAAAACAACACTGATTATGAAAAAGAAATCTATAATACAATTGAAAAGGTTATTACCTGGATGGAACATAATAATATGTGCATAAACATTAATAAAACAAAAATAATTCAATTTTTTAATAAGAATGGTAAACCAAATAAAATCTCAATCTCCTATCGTAATGAGCTTATTCCCGAATGTAATACGGTTAAATTTCTGGGTATAGTCCTGGACTCGCAGCTGACCTGGAAGAATCATGTGGACTCGGTTTGCAAAAAAATCAATAGATTTGTATTTGCACTGCTACGTCTCACAAAAATCGTAGATCAAAAAACAGCACTTTTGGCCTACCATGGATTTGTATGCTCCAGCCTGAGGTACGGACTGGTAATGTGGGGGAACTCAGTAGACATAAACCGTGCCTTTATTATTCAAAAAAGATGTATCCGAGCCATGTGTGGAGCAGGCCCACAAGAATCATGTAGACCTTTGTTTAGAAAACTCAATCTTTTAACACTGCCAGCGATGTATATCTTTGAAGTGTGCAAATTTGTTAAAAAAAATATACACCTATACACAAAGAAAAAAGATGTAGTTACTTTTAATACAAGACAACCTAATAGAATACCAGTGCCTTCACATAGTACCACCTGCTTTGCCAGAAACAGTTACAACATGTCCATTAAATTGTTTAATTTACTACCGGATTCCATGAAAGAATTGCCTACAAGTTTATTTTTAAAATCATTATATAAATTATTATCTGATAATTGTATCTATGACATTGAAGAATTTAAGAAAATGAAATATGTATGAATCGTTTTTAATGTATTGCTAATTTTTTAATTTATTTATGATTACTATTGTTATTGTATAGCGTACCTATCTACTTTTGCATGCCAGATACTGGCGTGACACGCTTGATCACTACTATTATGTAATACCTGTCCTACCGTGTTACTGCAAATAAATGAATATGAATATGTCCCTATGTCCCTTTGTATGCTTAAATCTTTGAAACTAAGCAACGGATTATGATGCGGTTTTTTTTAATAGATAGAGTGATTCAAGAGGAAGGTTTTTAAGTATAATACATTCCAAAATTCCCACGGGAAAGCGGGATACACGCAAACGAAGTTGCGCGGGTTTCGCTAGTAATAATATAAATTGATGTGAAATAAACATGAAGTACAAATCACTGTATTGCGATAAAGTATACATAATTAAGTAATTACCCAATCGTTGAATTTTTTGTCACCTTCAGCTAGGTCAGAGGGTCATTTTCGTAGCAATAACAGTTAAATTCTCGTGTCAATCTATTGAGATCAACGATTGCGCTGTCTCACTCATATAAAATATGAATTGAGCGAGACGGGGCGTTATATAAAAAAATCATTTATTTTCCACTACCAAAGTGATTAACAAAAAAAATACAGGCGATAACAGGAGGTGTACCTATACAAAAGTAGGGTGGTTCCTAAGCTAGGAAAACTCCTGTTTTATTTGTTTAAAAAAGATTGTTAGGCTGACGGCCTATCTGGATTTATGGCGAAGGCTCACCAATTTTCAGATTGAAATTTTACGACAACAAAATAAACTTATAAACAAATGCATAAACTGGTAATGTCTAAAATGTAGACAAAATACAATTTTACACAGATAAAAATAATGTGAAGGAATGTCTCCCCCGAGACTGGAGCAGCGAAGGGTTAAAGGGCACTACAGTAGGGAAATATTAAATTTTACTGTCGCAATTCTGGAATGGTAGGTGGAGACTAAAGAATCGAGGGCCTATACTTTTAAAAGAGTCAAGTTTGGCAGTTCTAATAGTACCAACGCGCCAAAATTTGGACTCTAAAACAATTGAAAATCGATTGTCGTTAGGCAGTGAGTAAAAAGAATGAGTTGCGAACTTCCTTTCGCGTCTGCGAATCAGCCGTGTTGGCTACTTAAATAGACATAGGATGTCAAGCACAGTTGCAGAAACACTTTTTAATCTTAATTCCACATTGTCTCAAGTCATCTCTTTTTGTGTTCTATATTATAAGTATATAAATAACAATAGGTATACAATAGGCATATAGGTAATAGCTAATAATATTTTATCCGTTGTCGGGTGCATAACAAGCAGAATAAGCACGATGTCGCTGTGTAAATTGTGTAAAATTTATTATTATTTAGCGTAAAAATTTATTCTGGATTCCATTTGCAATCTCGGTGTGCACTTGAACGTTTGTAATTCAAGCGGGGCATGTATTTTTCTCGCAATTCGAATGGAACGGCGAACGCCTGCCATCGGCAATTTAATAATGTCGTCTTGTAAGCCGTTTTGCGTCCCCCGACCGTGTGAAACTCTAATAACATTACACTTGCTCAGAAATTGGGCGACATTGTATATTTTGTATTATTAAAGACACTCGAAACATTATTTTATCTTCTTTTTCATTACTTGTCAATGCACAATCATAATACCTATATGTACGTACTTATATCTCGAAGCCGGGGCGGCAGGTCCGGCGGGTCGCTATATTATGTACAAAAATACATAAATAGATTATAATATATGATTTATTAGCTGTTACCCACAGTTTCGCCCGCGTGATCCTTATATTTTTCTCGTGGGAATAAGATGTTTTTAATAATGATTAAAAATGGTGGGTAATGAGGATGATGATAAAAAGTAGCCTATGTCACTCTTCAGACCTTAACCTGTCCCCAAAAAATCATGTCAATCCGTTAGTTACTTTCGACGTGAAAGATAAACAAACAAACACACTTTCGCATTAGTATGGAATAAAGACAAAGAGTATTATTAAATGTTAAAAATACTCAGTTAAAGGAAACAATAGTTGTCTATTAAAATCGGTAAGTTTGAACCGACCTGTTAATTACAGTAAACGAGGTACATAACTGGAGATACCTGCGACCGTGCAGTATGCAACTGGAGTGCTAATTTCCCAGGGGGTTGTACAGTGCAGACCAAAGTAATTGTTTTTTCATGTGCTAAACTTTTTTCAAGTAAACCAATCCACATAAAAAGATCTAATATACAATATTATTCTCGGTCAAAATGACTTGATAAGATCCAGATTTATCCGATAAATTGTTGAAAAATGGTTACAATTAAAATAACATAGGAGTCTCCTACTTCAGGCACATAGAATAATACTTTTAGCTTAGTTTATAATATCGCCAGATTATTATGACAAAATAATCTGGCGATATTATAGTTTTAATTCACTAATAAAGAATTTTTATTATTCATTATCAATGATTTAACAAAATAATAAAATAAACATCCAGGAAAGGATAGGTAAAAAAAAATTTTTGACAGAAAGTAATTAAAAAAATTGGTAGAAGGTTCATTAAAGCAAACATACAAGCAAGTACCAAAAACTTATAAAATGCCATCATATAAATGTTTGCTGGAATCGAAACCGCGCCCTCTGGCGCCGACACCATGCAGTTTATTTGGGAAAAGATGGCCTTAATTATAGGATAGACGCATCTCAAGTGTTTGAATTTGAAACCAATATCGAAATAAAGTTCAATATCGGAGTTAAACCGTTGTCGATGTTAAATATACACTTATATTATCGACTGCAATAGACTGCGGGATGTCGCCTGCTGCAGATTAAACAAATATTACTGGAAGATGACACGAACTTCACAATCTTTTAGACATGACATTTTATTTTAATAAAGACGCTTACAAAGCTTTCTTAATTTAATTCATCATAGAAACCTGTTGTATTACTGAATGAAATTGCACAAAAAAATTGTCTCACGTTTTTGTGTACAAAGTGACATTTTAGTTTTTTTATTTTGCCAAGACAAATTAACTTCGTCCCATTTAGTGAAAGCAGTGGTTTGCAGAAGTGAGACGCAATAATAACGCGAACCAAAAACGCCGTCTCAACATCAGCATCAGCTCGTATTGAAGTACATTACCATAAAATACATAATAGTACTGTGACGTTGCATTCCAACGCACACATGCGCGCAGCTCGCGAGGCAGGCGGAGCGGACGGCGGCGGGCGATATCCCCGGCCGCGCTTCACCGCGCCCCCACCTCCACCACTCCTACCATGCCATTATAAAAGCCCTGCGAACAAGCGCTTCGGGGGCCACTCGGTTGTGAGCCAAGCGTCGCGTACATCTCTCTAGTAAGCTCCTCTCTTCCTACCTCGTTACGCTGCCCAAATCCAGTCCCATAGTCGGACTCTTGTTAGACGTCGTTACGCTGCCCGAATACCGTCCGATAGTCGGACCCCTGCCGGGCATTGTCACTCTGCCATTTGATTAAGTTATATTGTGAGAACCCCGGCCACGTGCTGCGTGGTCATTATTTTGTGACTTCATAATAGACTCCACCTTGTTGCCGGACCTCTAGAAGGTAACCCGTGTACAGATTCCCGCGGCGTCTACCTCGACCTGCGTGGCATCCCACTTACCCTTCCCGGTTCCCATTCTGACTCGTGTAGGCACCATAGGTAAATTGGCACGGCGAGACACTTCGGTGGCGCGGACTGGATTTGACTCTGACCCGCCTCGTCCTGCCCAGGATAGCTAACGCGATTAGCCTAGGTTCGATAGGTAAATCCGTGAGACGGGACACTACGGTGGCGCGGACTGGATTTGACTCTGACCCGCCCCGCACTCACATAGTTAGTCTGAATACAGAGGGTTATTTCAAGGGAGCCCTATCCCACCTAAATGAACTATCAGAACTATGTGAGTGCGGGGCGGGTCAGAGTCAAATCCAGTCCGCGCCACCGTAGTGTCCCGTCTCACGGATTTACCTATCGAACCTAGGCTAATCGCGGTAGCTATCCTGGGCAGGACGAGGCGGGTCAGAGTCAAATCCATATGACGCCTACACTATTGTGTAGGCGTCATAGGTAAATAGACACACAGGACCCTTCGGGGGCGCGGACCGGATTCGATTCTTGACCCGCCTTGTGCTTGTCACAGTATAGTTCTCTCCGATAGGCTCGACCACATGCTCGCGGATTCGTCATCCCGACCCTCATCCTGTCTTAGAATCCCGTAACGTATATCCACGCAGCCTCGAGACCGAAGTACAGTCCTGATTCGATAACCCCGATTAATGAATGATATTAACCGCGCGCCGCCTGCCTCCGTATCGAATAAGCCTCCGCCGGTAGATTGATAACACAACCACCGTCCGACCGTCATATCAAATTTGTAAGGGACAGCGTGTCCCCCCGGTAGTAGATAATAAGTATATATTTTGTAGATTAAACCTAAGTCCTAGTCTAAGCGAATAAACCTTTGTATTACTCTGTTGGTATTACGGATTTTATTCACAACCCCCTCGATCACCCTAATCTCACATAGGCATTCACACACCCCCCCTGTCGCCTCGCTGGAGACTTCAGGGAAACCTAAGGAGGTGAAAGGCATCCTCGGCCAGGAGGTTCGATTCCTCCGCCCTAGATAGACCTACCTCACCTCCCTTGTTAACCCTTTCGCGACCAAGGGAAATATTTTTCCCTTCCTAAAAAATCGTAATTAATCAATAAATTATTATCTAGTCGACATTTTTTTTTACTAATTGTCATAATAGAACATATGACCAAGACAACTAATGTATTTCGGAATAATTAAAAATAAAACAACTGTAAAATTTCCTTCGCGCCAAAATCAAAACCTTCGCGGGCTGAATTCCATATTACTTCTAAGTTTTTTAGAGTAATAATAATACAATTACTACGTTTTTCCATGTGTTTTATGTCATTTGGTAAGTACATTTTTATATAATAATAAGATGATCGGCAGATAATGAGCCACGAATACCGAAATATGCAAAATTATCAAAGGGAAACATTTTTCCCTATGGTCCATAACTGGCATATGTATTGTAGTATTCCTATAATGTTGTACTCTATCATAATAAATTTTTTTCGTGTATTTTTGTTATATTTACAGTAACTTTTTTACAGAAATGGCTAAAAGAAGGTGCAGAGAATTTCATATTCATGATGAAGAAAGAATGCAGTTGTTGATGTATGGATAATAGTGGCAGAGAAAAATACTTCCAGCTAGATGAAAAAGACCAGCAGTTTATTGCGCAAGATAGAAAAAATGGGGTCACTGTCGTTGAAATTGAAGATTCTTTTTTTATATGCCACAAAAGTGGCAAACAAGCATACGAACTGCCTGATGGTAAGCAGTCACCGTAGCCTATTGACGCTTGCAACACCGGGGGTATCACTCGCGCGTTTCCGACCCTGTAAAAGTGGAGCTTTGAAGACCTTACTTACCGTAGGAACACAACATGGCCGAGACCAATGTAATTTAGCTACAATCTGCTGTCACATGTCCAGAAGTGGTCATGTGGTACAACAAATAAATGGGAGGTGTGGACCTCATGGACTAGTGTAAAGCATGATGTGCAACGTCCACCTGTGCTTCACAACTAAGCAAAATTGTTTTGCAAAATATCATGATTGGATCTTCTTTATTATTATTATATTTCCTTATCATTTTAGTTCTAATTTTCATGTCATAAAGCAAAGAATAAAATACTTATATAACAAATCATACTATTATTTTAGTTACCCTTATGGCCCACAGGGAAAAATATTTCCCATGAAATTACAAAAAAACTGTACAGTCTGCTTTACTTTCGTGGTGATATTTCATTATTTTACACCTATATCAGCTAAAAAAATTAGTTGCATACTTATATTTCGTCTTGGATATCTAATGGTCCTGTAAGGGTTAACCAAGGGGCCGTCCCGGGTTCGATTCCCGAGACGCACCCTCGTTACAGTACTTTGTAGAAAAGAAGTGGTCTCAATCAAAAATCATATAAAGCATCAAAAAATTGAGCTACAGTTCACTACTAGTTGTGGTACTAGGAGTAGACTGCATCTAAGCAGTATTCTGCCACCTATTCTCGTAACAAAAACAGTTACAATCTCATGTCAACCTCAAGCGTTGTCTCACTCATACAAAATAGGAATTGAGCGAGATAGTGCGTGAGTTTGAGATGAGATTAAAACTGGGCTGGTCACGGGCACTTGTTTTATATCTTATTTATTTAATATTGAATACAGAATAATAACATGTACTGACAGCTGCAGAGAAAGTTGACCCTCCAAACGAAGAATACATGACGAGAAAATGTGTCAGTGTAAGGCCTACTCTTTCATTGTAAATGACGTGTCTAAGTGCCCGCGAGGTTCACAGAATAAAACTATTTTTCACTTTGAGCTTAGTGAGTTTTTATTAATACCAGTTCTAAATATTCATAAGTCACAGACACCAACAGCTTTCGGCGGGTAATACCCAGCAATATCAATACTGGAGTCGAACCTGAGAAATGAGCGTTCAGACCCCTCACACCCCGAAACCATCAAATATTTTAAACAGTAAGTAACTAGCTTAAATATCTATAAATGAATGATGATTCCTAACTCATTTTATGTTCTCCATTTATGTTAGAAAGCTGTTGGAATAAATTCTTATTACACACAGAAAACATTCAGACGAAGACAAACATTAGTTCGACGACCTCCGTGGCGTAATGGTTACCACGCCAGACCGCCACCAAGGAGGTCCCGGGTTCGATCCCCGGTCGGGTCAGATGAAAAACGAACTTTTTCTGATTGGCCTCGGGTCTTGGATGTTTATCTATACATGTATTTGTTATAAAATATAATATCGTTGAGTTAGTATCCCATAACACAAGTTTCGAACTTACTTTGGGGCTAGCTCAATCTGTATGAATTGTCCTATGTCTTGTCCTTTGTCCTTAATCCTAACATTTGTGTGTATGAATGCGCAGTATTCGAACCCGTCGCCCTTGGGACAAGTGACCATTTCTACTCGCTAGACCACCGGGCATATCAAGTAGTATCAAAATGGTAACAAAATTATGCCCGTTTTCATTTATTATTTCAAACCTTTTTTTCCAAAACTAAAAAGAACTTTAGGCAAGCATTGTTTAGTGATTATAATAAAATGTTCGAAGTAAACAGCGGTATTGATCCCTTGACCGGTACTTTAAATTGTTAGACAACTTTACACTCGTTCGTAACACTTTCATCTCACACGTATTAATCTCTTTTTTTTCCATAAATAATATTCGAGTGACTTTATTCTCGGATTAGGTCAGTGTTTACTAGCAGACTAGCATATTGTTTCTTTGTTTCTCGTTTGTATTCCCCGCTGGGTTTTCCTGTAATTGTTTTTGCGATATAAATTGACTAACTGGACTTTGTATGACATTTTGATGACTTAAGTATAGTCCTATCGCTAGGCGTTGGTGAAAGCGGACATTAAACTTCT
Organism: Endotricha flammealis; assembly: GCA_905163395.2. NCBI lineage: Eukaryota > Metazoa > Arthropoda > Insecta > Lepidoptera > Pyralidae > Endotricha > Endotricha flammealis. The sequence continues at coordinate 4,877,920 of LR990871.1, read as the reverse complement.
ATTTGAAATATCCCTAAAGCAAATTCGGAGTGCCTTGGCCAAATTTGCTACAGAATAATGTCTGAAGTCATAATAAAGATTTGATTCAGAATATATCAAAATGAAAGTAAGAAATATTCTGAGGTACTTACTTCAACATAATTGAGTTACTGTTATGTTTACATTTATTGTGTTGCCTCCCTGTGGATTACGCCCCATCTATATTATTGTAAAGTGACTAGAGACCCGGTTATCTAACTCTTTCATAGATTTTTTTATATTTCGAAATGGCAAACAATGCCGAATTTATTTCATTTAAACCTAAGAACTAAGCTTGTAGGAAAAATTGGAGGAAATATAAACTGTCTCTTGATTAAAATTTTATTTTGAAGTTAAAAAGCTTAAATAATTTTAAAAGAACTTCCACTGTGACTGCTGTACCGTCAGCGGTTTTATCAAGCACAGAAGATTTATACCCATAATATAATTCTTTATTGACCAATACACAAAGTAATATACAATAGGTGGACTTAATACTAATTGCATTCTCTACCAGTCAACCATTGGATTGGGCGTTTATTCCCAGTTGGGAATTTTATTCCCATCTGCCACCGGTGGCAGATCTCGCGGGGGCAACTGGGAATAAACGGGATTCTGAGTGCAGAAATTCACGATTGCTGCGTGTAAAATATTAATTTATTCAAATAAATTATTAATTTGCATGTTATATGGCGGAACATTGGAACTATCTTGTTGTATGTATCACCTTTTTGTAAATAAATTTCTATTCTATTTTATAAAATACCTACTAGCAGCGGCCATCGAGTGTAAAGCGAAAAGCGTCATATGCCCGCGGCTACGCTCGCTTGGCCAACTAACTAACAATTAGCATATTTTTCTTCAGAAACAAATTCCGGTCCGGATCCGGTTCGGTCCGGTCCGGCACGGCCTGGTACGGTACGGTTCCATCCGGTCGTATTAGGTCCTATCCGTTCCAGTCCGGTCCGGTCCGGTCGGTCAGGTCCATTCGGTCCGTTCCTTATAAGGAAAAGGAACCTACATGCCAAATTTGGAATCTGCGTTATTCCCTCGCAACTTCGTTTGCGTATATCTAGTAGCTTTCCCGTGGGAATTGTTGTGTTGGTAATATTTTTGTGTTTCTTAAGTCGTTTCAACTGCGAGGTAAAGTTTTTTTGCCATACGTTTTTAATTTTACGCACAGTAGCGACACCTTTACCAGTCTTTTGATCAAATCCTACGGGAATCGCTTACTTTTCGGGATAAAAAGTACCCTATGTGTGAATCCAGGTATCAGCTACCTATATACCAAAGATCATGAACATTGGCCGAGCCATTTGAACGTTAAGAAGCAACAAACATACATACAAACTTTCGCCTTTATAATATTAGTGGGACTAAGGGGATAAAAATAATTTTATTCTATTCTACTCTTTATTGCTTTTCCACTATCTACTTAAGTAATATTTTAGGTGTTGACATAAATATTTTTGATGTGAACAATGTTTTTTTCAGGAATCAACATCCCTCGTCATCCCGGTTGTCCCGTCGGTGATGGGATTGGTGTTGCCCACCATCTGAAGGGGGGTTGTCCTCTGGAGGGAATGAGTTCGATTTTCAAAGTTTCTGATTTGAATTCCCTGAAAAACATTTTTCAAGAGTTAAGTATCTCGCAGCCTGTTTCAATCACGACAGTGTAAAGTCAGCGGCATAAATATGCTATGAATTTAATATCTTATTATTTCTATCTGGATGTTTTATGTATAATTAGTATTTTTTTATTAAACTTATTCATGTCAATCGCTGATATAGGTGTGTACCTATATCAGCGATCTAGTATTCAAAGTAACTTCGTAACGAATCTTCGTTCAAAAAAATATTTTTTTAACGGAACCCTTGACCATTGGCTGCCATTTTGAATAAAATAACCGGGCAAGTACGTGTTGGGCCACGCACAATGTAGGGTTCCGTATTGGCTACGCTTTGCATGCTTGCAGATGAGTACAATGCCATATTTTATCTATGACATTTTGTAAGTTTTCATCAAAGAAATTTTATTTTATAAGTTCGTCGGCTACTACTCGGAAACTACTGAAGCCTACGTAACCGTAGTAGTTTTCGTTGAAGGTTCAGCATATGGACTACTACTATTTTTTTTTAATATCTAAATACAAGACTTTCGGAGATACAGAGGGGGGGGGGGAGACCCCGAGCAAAACGAAAATTGACACGATAAATGTAAATAATTTCGAAACGGATCATTGTATTGAAAAATTATCTTACCACACCCTCAATGTTTTGAACAGACCTATCTAACGACACCAAAAACAATATGGGGTGGGCGCGAAAAAAAAAAAATATTTTCTACTTTACACGTTTTTTCAAATTTTTGTTCCAGCACTTTGTTAGCATTGATAATATGTGTATACACACCAAATTACAACTTTCTAGCATTAAGAGTCTAGGCTAGACCGCGGACGCACAGACTATCTATTATGGTTCAGGCGAAACTATCTATTCTGGAGGGCTACTACGAAACGTAAATCCGATACTTCGGCCGAAGAATCTGAAAATTTTAACCGTGAAATACAAGTTATTTCATGATTATAATTCAATGAACTACTAAAATAACCATAAAGTACAAGGTATTTCATGGATAGAATTCAAGGTATTACTAAAATAACCATGAAATACTTTGTATTTATACTTTGTATTTCATGGTTAAAATTCTTCCGATACTTCGGCCGAAATATCGGATTTACGTTTCGTAGTAGCCCCCCTGGTTCCTTGTAGTTTATGCTATTCCTTAATGCTTTTAAGAGACCTATAGACGATACAACCATACAACATGGAGTAGACACGAAAAAAAACTTTATTCTACCACTTTATTAGCATTGTTAATATACGTATAAATTGCAGCTTTCTAGCATCAAGCGTCTATGCAACCGAGGACGACAGATGGACATGGCAAAACCCTAAAAACGGATAGGTGGACCTCATCTTATCCGCCCTTCCAACTACTTCTTCAATAAAAGTGCCATTCAAACAATCGCCAATCAGTATACCAGTAGGTAGGTATACACATCTACATAAAATTAATGACAAGCTATTCGGTACTGAGATTTTGCGGCACATGCACACCAACACCCTTCAGTCAGTTGCGAGCGAGCGTCAGAATCAGAAGCAGTTGTGTCCAATTGACAAAAAACCGATAAAAAGCCAAAAAACGATCTGTTAAATAATAAACAATTTTAATTTAAAAAAAAACAAACCGACTTCAAAAATTTATATAAATAATATATTATTTCATGTGCTCGGTACCTACTGTTCTAATTGAAGTCGTCTTTGATGACTTCCAGATGTAAAAATATGAATAGCTTACGAAAACATAAGTAACGCGTTGTACGTGCCTATAAAATCTGAGGGTTGCCCTCGATTTGCCTGAGATCCCATCATCAGATCCTGACTTGGTGACAATGAGACCAACTTGGGAGTATGCACTTTCGAATAAAAAAAGAATTTTGAAAATCGGTCCAGAATTGACGGAGTAATCGGCGGACATACAAAAAAAATATATTTATACAATGAAACATAGAACCTCCTCCTTTTTTGAAGTCGGTTAAAAATTTGTCAACTGAATATTACTGCTTCTATCACGCAACTGACTGAAGGATGGTGGTATGCATATTATTATGCACCATCGCAACGCAATGCCGCAAAATCTCAGTACCGGACAGCTTGTTTTTACTTTTATGTCGATGGGTATACAATACAATATTGTCTTACGAAATTATAAGTGGCTTATCTTCTTTCAGTTGTTTGCAAAACTTTTCAACATGACGTTTCTCTTGATCTTGATTCAGATTTACGAAGATGTATTTCACTTCCTTGATGCCCGACTGACGTATCAGCTTAACACACTCGGCGCAGGGGTACTTCATGGTGTACATCGTACAGCCCTTCACATCAACTGAGGTTTTGCATGCGATCGCGTTCATAGCGGCATGACACGCTGTAACACAAATAAACAAATATACAAGGACAAATCACACAGATTCCGCTAGCCCCAAAGTAAGTTCGACACTTGTGTTATGGGATACTAACTTCACGATACTATATTTTATAACAAATACAAACCTACCTATGTAGCTTAACATCACATCCAAGACCTAGGCCAATCAGAAAAAGTTAGTTTTTAATCATGACCCGACCGGGATTCGAACCCGGGACCTCCTGGGTGGTGGACCGGCACGGTAACCATTACGCCACGGAAGTTGACAACGAAAAAATGAGACCATCTTTAAAATATTCTTCATTAAATTAATATAATTGTTTTGAAGAGTTGCTGTTGTTGCACGTATGCAACGTGAGTGACAAATTACTGAATGAACACTAAAGTTAAGGAATATACTATGATAACTTTATTCTCTATTTGGATTGGTTTAAAAATCTCGAGCTCCTCAACGCTTCAGAGAGTAGGGCCGTTTTTAACAGAGAGAGAGAGAGAGAATATGCTTTATTTGCTATGCACAAACAAGTGATACAATAAACAGTATAAGTTACAGTAAAGTCCCTCCAAGCCGCCGCCAACTCCCTTGGCGACTGGTTTAGGAAATGGCGCATAGAAGTTAATCCAGATAAAAGCGCCGCTATCCTCTTTTCCAGAGGTACTACGCCAAATCCCTCCACTAAAGTCAAGATGTTCGGACAACCGATCCCTTGGGAAAAGAAAGTCCGTTATTTAGGTGTCACACTCGATAACTCACCTTCGAACATCATATAAAGATTGTCCGCGACCGCGCTGCTTTCGCGCTAGGCCGCTTACATTGTCTGCTTAATGGGCGCAGTAAGCTCTCTCTTAGAAATAAGGTGAGAGTTTACACAACGTGCATTAGGCCGATAATGACATACGCAAGTCCAGTTTTCGCTCACGCCGCGCCCTCTCATATCTACAGGCTGCAAACCATTCAGAATAGGTTTTTGCGCAAAGCCATCGGTGGGCTTTGGTTCGTTAGGAACAAAAACCTCCACATTGACTTAGGTGTGCCGACCATCTCGCACCACCTAAAGCAATGCTCTGTCAAATTCTTCGACTCGCTCAATCATCACCCAAATCCGTTGGTGAAAGCCGCAGGGGATTATCCCGCTCCGGCTGGCACCAGCAGGTCCAAACGTCGTCCGCGGCACGTCCTCAACGACCCGGACGACTCCATTACAGTCGCCATCGAGGCGTATAAACAATTAGATTCCGCGACACAAACTAGACACACACGTCCGTCATATCGGCCCCGCCGGCGGGGCCGCGCGTCGCGCCACCCTCCTGTAGGGACTCGGTTTTCGCGGTACCGGCACGTGCCCGGCCGCTTCTCTCCAATCCGTTCGCCTTCCCCCAGTGTCGCCATAGGCCGAGGTTCGAGCCCCCTCTGGGGCGCCCCTAGGCAGACACTGTAAATTTTTGGCGGTGAGAGCCCTACGCTCCCGCAACAGTCCGGTGTCTCAGAAAAGGGTGTTAGTACACCCGAACTGAACTTTTAAATTAATAAAAAAAAAAAAAAAAAAAAGCATAGTGTACATGCTGAAAGCGATCTTTACAAGGCAAGGAACTTTTTTAGGTTTCCGTAGCCAAATGGCAAAAAACGGAACCCTTATGGATTCGTCATTGGTTTGAACGAGATCTAGTCAGTAGTTTTTTTTAATACGTCATAAATTGTAAACCGCAATTGCTGCTACGGAACCCTTCATGGGCGAGTCCGACTCGCACTTGGCCGCTTTTTTGAATTACAGTCGTATAAGTATAAATAAATATTCTTGTATTTATTTTGAATCACGCAACGCCATCTAGTCCCAAACTAAACCACTATGCTTGTACTTGATGGGTACTAGATTTCTGATAAATACTAGTGTAATAAAGAAGGCGTCGTCGATATGTTTTGACTATATTCATTGATCAAAATTAAAATTATAAATTGTCTCGTACCTAATCAATGTCCGTCGTTAAGGCAACCAAAACATCAAAGTAACGTCAAGTCAGTATTGTCTCTCGTCGTCCAGCCAGTCTGACCAAAAAGTCCGTAACATTCCCACCTCCAGTATTGGAACCAATACTCCGTAAGTCAAGTCATGTCTGGAGGGTGGCTATGTCAGTCTGGTCGCAGGCTGGTGTCAGTCAAATCATGTCAGGTTTAGACAAGATTAGTCCATGTCAGGACAGTCATCTCGCGTCTATGTCAGAGACAGTCGAGTCGTGTCCGAGTAGAGGACAGTCGCGGTCGAGGTCTGTCAGTCATCGTCAAGTCAGTCAGTTGGTCGAACGTCCAACGTCAAGTCGGCATAGTTTCGTTACTGGCCGTTTGTATAAACCGGTAGGGGTCTTAACGTCGACGACCCTTACCTGGCCGTCGGAGCCAGGATATGTCTGAGTTATTATTCCTTTCGGCCACAAATTTCTCGGTTGGTTATCATCACATAAAATCACGATATCTCCCACGTTAATCGGGGCCATTCGCAGAAACCATTTGCCCCGTTTTGTTAGCGTTGGCAGATATTCTCTGCGCCAACGCTTCCACACCAGGTCAGCAAGTCGCTGAGAATGACGCCACGACTTTCGAAGGAGATCATGATTGTCAAATTGGTTTAATGTCTGGGTGTCCAAGTCAATTTGCCCTCCAAAAATGAAATGATTTGGGGTTAAAGGAGTATCATCGTCGTGGTCCAGTGAAACATGCGTTAAAGGACGAGCATTCACCATATATTCTGTCTCCATCAGCAGTGTTAATAATGTCTGCTCGTTGGGAACTTGCTCTTTTAAAGTTGTCCTCAACGTTGTTTTCACCGACCTAACCATCCTCTCCCAACACCCACCATGGTGAGGAGAGTTTGGGCAAATAAATTTCCACTGTATACGCCGAATACTTAAGAATTGACGCAGTCTATCTTGATCTATGTTGTCGACGTGTCGTCGCAACTCAGCATCAGCACCTCTGAAAGTTGTAGCGTTGTCACTCCATAACTCAAGAGGTGTGCCACGTCTGGCAATGAAACGCCTCAGAGCCATGATAGCGCTGTCGGATGTCAAATCGTCTACTAGTTCAATATGAATCGCTCTGACTGTCATACAAGTAAACAAAGCTCCATAACGTTTTTCGTGACGTCGTCCTATCTTAATAGTCATTGGCCCGAAATAATCTAATCCTGTTATAGCGAAAACTCTCGAAGACGTCAGGCGGCCACTAGGTAGTTGTCCCATTAATGGCGGTGTTGGAGTTGCATTTCGATTTTTGCAAACTTTAAAGCTGAACGACCACGAAGAATCCAAAACTTTTGTCGTATATCGTTGAGAACCTTCTCTTTTCCACTATGGGCAGCGTCTTTATGGTATTGCATAACCAATAGTTTTGTGAAACCGTCCGTTGGTAACAATACTATCGGATTTTTCACGTTATAATCAGTAGAGGCAGTGTCTATACGCCCCCGAGCACGAATTAGTCCGTCTGTGTCGATAAAGGGAACTAACTGAAAAATACAACTATGTTTGTCTACCGAGTCCTTTCTTTGTAATGTGAGGAAATCATTCGGGAATGAACGTCTCTGACTATCTCTAATAAGAATCAACTCGGCTTTCTCGATTTCGTCAGACAGAAGCTCTGCACGTTTACGGCGGTCTTTGTGTATTAAATTGAATGTGAAACGTAAAATCCAAGCTGTGGCTCTAACCAAGCGCCAGTATTGTGAAAATCTAGTCACATCTGGTGAACTCTCGTACGAGGCATCTGTAATAAATACGAAAGTAGGCTTTACTTCGACATCAGACTTGGAGTCCACTTCCGTTACTGTTGGGCCTTCGAGGGGCCACGTGCTCTCGTCTTGTTTAAGAAAGTCTGGTCCATTAACCCATAGAGAGCTCACATCATCAGGGGTCTTCTCTCGCGTCGCGAAGTCGGCAAGGTTCCTGTGTGTGGGTACCCACCTCCACTCACTTGGATCAGTCAAGTCAGATATCTCGCTGATTCTATGGGCAACAAACGGTTTAAATCGTCCAGCATCCGATCTAATCCAATTCAAGACGGTCTTTGAATCCGACCAATACATGACACGACTAATCGTCAGATCAACGTACTTCTTAATAGTCTGTGCCATTCTTGCTCCTAACAAAGATCCTTGAAGTTCTAGTCTAGGCACACTCAAAATCTTTAATGGAGCTACGCGTCCTCTAGCCATAATCAAAGAAACATGATAAGAACCGTCGTCAAGAACTGATCTCATATAAGCGACTGCAGCGAAAGCCCTAGTACTCGCGTCGCAGAACACATGAACTTCAACAGGTCTTATAATGTCTGACCGCAAAATTAAACACCATCTAGGAATCTGTAAAAAAATTGTTCTACGAAGTTCCTGTAACAATGACTGCCATCTGTCGTATAAGTCACCGGTCACCTCATCATCCCAACCTATTTTCGTTTTCCAAACGTCCTGTAATAAAATTCTTACTTTAATGACAACAAACAATAGGAAACCTAAAGGATCAAAGATAGACATACAAACTTTCAAGATATGTCGTTTTGTGGGTCGTATACCATCTTGCTCATCAATTAAATTACCGAGATTGGAATAAACAAAAACGTCATCACTCGGTCTCCACTTAACTCCTAAAACACGTTCTAAAGGCAAATCTGAAATATCATTAAGAACCTTGGCCCCTGAGGTTGACAGTTTGTCTCCAGGTAGGTGTCGGAGAATGTCTTTAGAGTTACTCATAAAACTTGTCATGTTAAAACCACCTTCCGCGTGAATGTAAATTACGTCATCAACAAGTTTTATACCTTGGTCTATCGTGTCAATGGACAAAATTAAATCGTCCATATAATGATGATCTACAATGGCTTTAACGGCTTCAGGATGCGAATCGGAGAATCTTAGCGCATTCACGTTCTTCACGTATTGCGCAGATGATGGAGAGCAGACCGCACCAAAAATCATGACATTCATTTGATACTGTCCATCTCCCCAAAGGAACCGTTGAGCATATTGGTCTTGCTCGATAATTAATACCTGATGGAACATTTCTTGAATGTCACCCATGACAGCGTAACGATGACACCTAAATTGGAGTAACATACCTGGTAACGAGTTAAGGTAGTCTGGTCCCGACAGGAGAAAGTCATTTAATGATTTACTACTTGATTTAGCAGCTGTGTCTGTCACAAAACGTAACTTGTTGGGCTTGTTAGGATTATACACGGCAAAATGAGGCAAATACCATGTCCTGTCTGTTCGATGTTGCGCCTCCTCTGCTGTCAATCTACGTGCATATCCTTTCCGTTCATAGTCCTCTATCTTCTGTTGATATTTTTCGGCAAACTCGGGAAACTTCGCCATTTTCCGCTTGGTGCCCTGAAATCTAACGAACGCCTGGTCAAAGCTGTCAGGTAAAATACACTTATCATTACGCCATAAAAGTCCAGTCTCCCAACGCTTCCGCTCTGCGATATAATGTGTGGTTGCCCTCATGATGTCCAAGGCCTTTAAATCTTCGCGGGAGCGAGGACAATCAATGGGCGTCTTAACGCCAAAATCTTCCGTCCGAAAAGTCTGTCTATACAATTCATTCAAGTCATCACATGTACAGTGTAGGACAGGCACGTCAATAGGTAAATTTTTGTCTGTGACTGTACCATGCAAAACGTAACCTAAATTAGTCAATGAAATTGTCGGTCCATGTCTCGGTCCCTGTACGATTTGTCTTGTAATAATTAAGTCAATGTTGTCTTGTCCAATGAGTATATCAACTTTGTCAAAGGTCAAGTCACTAATGTCAAAGTAGTCGGTTATAAAATTAAATCTATTTACAATATTCATATCAAAACTATTTAGAGGCAAATTCAAATTATTACAAGTACGGACATTCAACAAATTATAAACGGTATGGGAATTTCGTCCACGAATTTTGAAAGTGACACATCGCGATGTCGAGTCTACCGATGTCATCCCGTGCGCTCCGCGCATGTGTAGTGGTTGTGTCGGACCGTCGATTCCGGCGAGCTTTGCGAACGATGAGTCTATCAGAGATACAGCTGCTCCCTCGTCCAGCAGTGCCGAGGTTTCAAAATCTCCGTGTCTCCCTCTGACAACCACTTTTATGACTTTGAGCATAACTCGGCTTGACCGTCTTATGGGTTGGGTGGTGGCGACCAGTGCGTCATCAGTGGGTTCGATAATCTGTGTTGCCATGCACTGCGGTGTGCTTTCGGTGCGTCTAGGCTCCGCATGCAAAAGTCTATGATGAATACGCTCGCAACCTGACACGCTACACTTCAACTTCCTGTCGCACTCCCTGAGTTGGTGTCGATATGATAAACAGGAAAAACAAAGTTTCGACTCAGTGACATACCTCCAGCGATCCTCTAAAGACAGACGTAGGAAATCATTGCAATCACTCAGATGATGGTCTCGTTTGCACTTATGGCAGTGCTTAAAAGGTGTCTTACCTGTCGTCATTACCGGGAAATGTTTGCCACCTTTGTTCTGATAAAAATCTTTTTTGTCAACCGTACGTGTTATCGGAGTTGTGAATTCCACTGTCGACTTCGCGACTTCCATCAACCAGTCAGCTACGTCTTCAAGTGTCACGCGGAAAAGTCCTCGTCGTGACTTGTCAAGTCCCCATTGTATTTTCAAGTTGGATGGTAACTTTGACAGTACTTCATTGATCAGAATTGGGTTTTGTAGGTATTCAATTTGGTCGGTAGAGACCATGATAGCTGCCATGTTCTGGATGTCTGTGGCATATAGCAGCAGATGTTTCATGTCGTCGTGACGTATATATCGGTGCGACTGTACTTTTGAAATCATCGAGTTGATAATGATATCAGGTCGACCGAATCGCAATTTCAGTGTGTCGATTATTCTGTCCAAATTTGAGGCGCTGGTAAGAAGTGCATACACACTGTCGCGGGCCTCTCCGCGCAAACACCTCGACAATCTAGCAATGTTTTCTATTTCACTATACCCACACAGTCGAGTTGTGACTTCAAATTGGCTATAAAAAAGCAGCCACTCCTCCGGGGCTCCGGAAAAAAGAGGAAGTTCTTTGACTATCTGTCTGGATATGAATTTCTCAATTTGTGGGTCAGCATTCGTCGAAGTATTACCTATATTACCTTTTGATGGTATCTTATCTTTAGGATCACAATTCCTGGCTGTGTCATGTTGGCAATTTCTAGACGGTAGTGAGGATGTTGTGCGTCTGTCCAATAGGTCGTCTTCATGGTCATCATCCAGTTCTGCTAATTTTCGGGCGATAGTGTTTTGTTTTTCTAAAAGTCTCTTGTCAATTTCGATCTCCCGTCGCTCTAAATCAGCGAACCTTTCGGCTGCGGCAAGATCCGCCTTTAGGGCACGCTGCCGGCGAGCTCGTTCGGATGTGCCGGTTCTTGAAGAACCGTGTCGCGATTGTGGTTTGTCAACCATTTTATTTACAATATTTACAGTGTGTAAGCTTTTGCTCCTTGTCAACATTTTTAGTCCATATGCTGGTCAAATAGGCTCGAAGGACCACTTTGTAATAAAGAAGGCGTCGTCGATATGTTTTGACTATATTTATTGATCAAAATTAAAATTATAAATTGTCTCGTACCTAATCAATGTCCGTCGTTAAGGCAACCAAAACATCAAAGTAACATCAGTATTGTCTCTCGTCGTCCAGCCAGTCTGACCAAAAAGTCCGTAATGGGCCTACCACACGCACAAGCTTCACCACAGTTTTGCCTGCGCAGGCCGGTTTGTACACGGAACACGGAGCGTGTGGTTGGTAAAACTGTATCACGCGCAAACCCCACAGCGCGGCTCGCGACTTTTCGACTTGCTTGAAATTTTGCCTGCGCATGCCCGGCCTGCGCGTACTTGTCTGTGCGTGTGGTTGGGCGTTCAGTGTTCAAGCCACAGTCGAGGCTCGCTCGCAGTTCGCTGAAGTCGTTTGTCACTCAAAAATGGCTGATTTGGGTATAAGTGGTAGAGTATTTTTTGCGAAAATCGTTTGGATCATCTCTTAAATCCTTCAGTAGATTTATATGTGTATGTATTTTTCTGTTCAACACTAATTTTTTTGTCTACTTTGATCGCTTACTTTTTGACTTTTGCATTGTCTTTTTTTTAATAGCAAACACTTTAAAAATAATTAGCATTATAAATGTTTCTTCATTGGGAAACATTGTTGCGACGCCAAGGATTTCGACAAGAATGTGGCTTGCGCGGGGCTTGCGCGTACTTAACTGTACCGTGTGGTAAGACACGGAGTGTTCAGTTTTTTCGTGCGAGAAGTTTGCGCAGGCCAAACTGTGGTGAAGCTTGTGCGTGTGGTAAGCGCTTAACAACTAGTATGCTTCAATACTTTTATTTTGTAAATAAATACTTATTTACAAAATATCAGAATTCTGCGTGCGGCTGCGCTCGCTTGGCCTCCTAACATACATTTTGGAGACCTGATGTCCTGAAAATGCCTGAAATACAGGTTTTATCTAGTTTAGGCATCAGTCTCTCACAAATCAAAATTATCCATCAAGTTGGGTAAATCTCATCGATTTCTGTGTACATTTTTAGTAACTTACAAAATCCTTTTCTAAGATCTTCGTCAGCTAGAAACTTTTCATCACTTTTGCAATGTGATGGCGGTCCATTGTACCTGTAAAACAAGTACACTATTAAAGAATATCTAACTTTATTGTGAGTAGCACAGATACATTTTTTAGGTTAATGAGACATTCAATCATGGCTTCTGCAGTAATATAAAATCTCTGGCTAAGAGCCCGTCCAGACTCGTTTTCGCTGAATAAATAATAAATAAATATTATAGGAAAAAGGGACAAATCAGAAAACAGGTTTACAATTTTGAATCTTACCCAGTACCAACAACCTGATGGTCTTCATTAACAATACAAGCTCCAAGTGGCTGATCATTCACCTTACTCCGATGTGATGCTAATAATGCCGTCATCATATGATAATCCTCCCATGTTTGGTAATAGCCCTTGACAGATATTCTAAAAACAATTTGAATGCGATTTGTATAATTTTTATGTGTATCTTTTTTATGTACAGTCAACTAATGAAAGAGATAACCAGGAACGATAAATATGATTGAAGTTTTCTAAATATTGCATGAAGAGATTTGTACTTATAAAATCGTAGTCGCATTTAATCGACTGACACCACGGAGGATTGGCAGGCACCATGGTGTCAATCGCGGAAGGACTCTTTTTGAATTGGGTGTTTGACACCAAGTTCATTTTATTTATGTGTGTATATTATTTACAATCTACTGGTATGTGTGTAAAGTACGACGACTAAAGGCCCATTTACATGACGCTTGTTTATTGCCGCTTGCATAATAATGTTATAGCAATAATTGACATCTAAACGAACAGTTGCTTACAATTCTTGAAGGACAATTATTGCTCCCGCTAAATTGCATGCAAATATTGCTCTTGAATCTACAAGAAATTGGCGTCGTCTAAATGGGTTGTTCTAGTTTTGATGAACGGCTACGCTGCCTTTTCCGTGGTCATTTGATAAATGAACAGGATTTACCACTTACTACTTATTATATATCAATAGCATTCATATTGTTCTATGTATATTATAAAGTTTGAAAACGATGCTTACATTAGCAAAATTTTGTATTGTTGGTTCTCTACCCGGGTTATCTCTTTCGTTGGTTGACTCCACTACTAGCGTCTAATCATAGCAAAAATCTCATTGATAATTTGAAATTCGTTATAAACACGCGGGCGATTAACCTTGGGTAATTCAGCGACTGACACCACGAAGGATTGGAACCATGGTGTCAATCGCGGAAGGACTCTTTTTGAATTGACTGATTAACACCATGGTGTCAATCGAGTAACATATAATTGGGACGTAGTCGATTGACACCATGGTGTCAATCACGGCAGGCGTTTTTTGACTTGCTCGATTGGAACCAAGTACATTTTATTGCAACTAAACAGTTTTGTAAAAAAGTGCTAACATGCTTTTTTAAATTAAAAAATAATTTATTTTTAATAGTGGTAACTCCAAAAAACTGCATGCTTTTTTTTTTTTTTTTTTTTTTTTTTTTTTTTTTTTTTTTTTTTTTTTTTTTTTTTTTTTTGCATTAGCATGCAGTTAGAGAACATGATTAACGAATTGGCGAGAGAAAGCAAAAACGTAGGGTTATCGATAAACGCTTCAAAAACAAAAATTATAAGCAACAGTGAAGAACGAATGATAACAGTAAATGGAGTGAACATTGAATATGTCACAGAATATATTTACTTAGGCCAATCTATCTCATTTTTAGACCAAACAGAAAAAGAAATAAATAGGCGAATTGCAACTGCTTGGAGGAAATATTGGAACATGAAGGAAATTATGAAAAATAGAGACTTAAACATAAAAGTGAAAAGCAAACTGTACAACACTGTAATTCTACCCTGCTTAACATATGGCTGCCAAACATGGTCTTTACGTAAAAAGGACGAAATTAAGTTAGCTACACACCAAAGGAGAATGGAGAGAAGTATGCTTGGCATTAGAATAGCAGACAGAATTAAAAATGAAAAAATAAGAAAAATAACAGGAGTAATGGACATCCTCGAAAAGGTGCGAAGTACCAAATGGAAATGGGCAGGACATGTGTGTAGAATGACAGACAACAGATGGACCATGAAATTAACAGAATGGATTCCGAGAGATGCAAAAAGATGTAGAGGTCGACCGAACAAACGATGGGAAGACATATTTAAAGAAAGATGCGGACCAGACTGGATTAGACAAGCTAGAAATAGAGACAAATGGAGGCTGCTGGGGGAGGCCTACGCCAAAGAGGCGACTTCCACAAATATAGAATGATAATTGTAATAAAATTAATAAGGAGATATACAATTAATTAATTAAAAAAAATTAATATATTATGGAATTTTTATATCATTTTTTTAATAGAAACAATATTGTAATTATTATAACGACATTTAATTTAATTTAATTTATTTTTGTATTGAAGTTTGTGGTAGAATAAAGGCTAATTTTATTTATTTTTATTTTTAACTCCAAAAAAAAATTAAACAAACCCATCAATACCGTAGCAACATCCTTATAGTAATCGGTCAGTGTCAAAGTGCATGCATTTTTTTTATAGTTTTAACTTCTAAACAAATTATTTATATCCTACTTACGTTTTTAAATTTATACATGTGTTTTTTTTTCTGAACGACTTACTGACTGAGAATCAACGTACAACCCAAATCGCTGATCGTAAAAAATCTGAAACTTGGAAGGTGTGTTTTTTTCTACGATGTAGGCATCCGATAAGAAAGGTTTTTCCGAAATTCTACCTCTAAGGAGTAAAAAGGGGGACAAAGTTTGTATGGGACAACGTGATTACGTGATTCCTTGGTCCAATCTACTTCAAATGCATAAAAATTCTTTAAGAAGATTGATGAAAGACGTCTTTCGTATTTTATTAAAATTGTCGAAAGTATTGTGTGGGTAATTTTCTTGAAAGTTGATATCAATACTCTTTGGTGCTTTTGATTTATTTATTTTTTGGCACATCCGTCAAGTGTGTCAAATAGTTTTATAAATATTGAGAACATTCAAACAAATGATTTCATAATATCGTACTATTCTGTTCGTGATCTCGGCGAAACAGCAAAAATTTGAACTACAAAGCGGACTGAATCATATTTCATCGATAATGACAGTATCTCAGAGAGAGAATGGTGGTGGCGTCGGGAGTCGGGTCGCTGAGTTCCCTCTAATATGGTTGAGCACAGCGATGGCTGACTCTCGCGTCAACTTGTGAACGGGTGCTGCCTGGGGGGACTGGTCTGGAGCTCTATTTTTGAATCACTCGTATGACACCGCGTTGTCGCATGCGACTTATGTCACACTCGTCTTCCAAGTCGCATGACGCCGATTTTCCGTATTTTTGAATCGTTCGTTTCCAGTGCTGCCAGTATAATACGAAATGTAGAGGTTTATCCTTTTCACGCAGAATTTAGAAAAACCGGTAACTTCCGCATCGAAAACGGAACGTATATTTATGTGTTTTTTGCTTTTATAGTCTATGGAAATGACTGTCAATGTCAATCATTATCTGTTGTGAAAATTTAAAAAAAAAAACGACGACGTGAGATGGACTCATGTGACACTGACACACGCATTGATTTTGACGTTTATTCTATCATTCGCTTGCATTCGCTCGACTGCAACGAGTGGGTGGAGGCACTCGTTGCTGTTCGAGCGATTCAAAAATACGGAAATTCTTATGTCGAATGAAAATCAGTAGAATCGAGCGCTCGGCTCGACACGAGTGAATCAAAAATAGGTCTCCTTACCTTTGAATTTAGTGATACCAAAGCCGTGTGTGGTGGTATGTTTCGGAGTGCGCACTTTCGTTAAGTAAATTTATTTCAGAAAAAATTGCGGCGCTCTGAGGAGCCCCCACGTCAGTGTTTACGTAAGTTTTGGAAAAAACAGCTTTAATCGATTTTACCTCTTATTTCTCAGACAAATAATGTAATATGAACCCCAGTACATTATCTAGGCGAAAATGGGCGACTAGTACTTATTATATCTTACGTTACGCAAAAATATAAGATCAGTTGTGATTCCAATCAAGGGGAAGAAAATAACACATGAATTTGAAGCGTGTTCTGGGACTTGATATGCCCACCGTTGAAGAAGAAGCTCCAAAAAGGGTCAGAGTGTAGCCCTAGGGGCACTTTTTTAGGACTTAGAATTTTTTTCTGAGTTGGCTTAGGGGTACTATGAGACGCCAAGAAATCAAGAAAAAAAAATTTTTTGAGACAAATTTTTTTTTTGCTTATTTTTTTTTTTTTAAATTCCCTTTTTTTTTTGGTTCCATCTTATTGGGGGGGCATTTACGAACACATTTAGCTCTTTGCACTAACCGCGTCTGGGCTACCGTTTTCGATATATACGCCATTTTGTAAAAAAAAACAGATTCAAAGAATGGCCAATTACTCGTAAATGGTGATTATTACGAAGTTGACTTAAAGGACTAAAAGTGTCTCTAGTTGCCCCCCCGACACGATAAGGACAAAAGGAGCGAAAATTTAAAGAAAAAAAATCGATTCGAAAATTTGTCACGAGTCTAAAAAATGCTGCCCCTATCCCTGCAATAGCACTGAAAAGGGAGTTGGGACTTAGTTTTTTTTTATAGAAATCTTCACTTCTTTTGTCTCATCATGTTGGGGGAGGCACTTACGAACACTTTTAGTCCTTTGCACCAACCGCGCCCGGGCTGCGAATTTACAAAACCTATACCATTAGAGAGAAAGTGTAAACTGAACTGGCTTAGCTTCTGTTTGCCAAAAACTTGACGAAACCTTAATCACTACAGAAATTGACCGAAATCGCATAGACTTTGTTAGCTAAATCCATTCTAACATTGTAGCAACAAATGCTATTCATTTCAATCCGATATTAATCTATCTGTCGTAGGTTTATGATGAAATCAGGTTTTTGATCAAAATCCTAGGCTTTTGATCAAGATCCGTAAGAAGACAAAATCATTGCTTTGTTTTACCATAAACCTGGAAATATCCAGTTTTTTCATCATAAACCTAGGCTGGGTTAGTTTTATGATAAAACTAATGGCAAAATCCTCGACTGGTTTAGTTTTAAGATGGCCACAAAGTGGAATCGTAAGAAAAATTCGCGCCTCACTCGCTTCGCTCGCTCGGCGGTGTTATGATCACAAGATAACCCTAACCTAACCCACCAATGTCTGTCTGAATATTGGTGGGTTAGGTTAGGGTTAACTTGTGATCACAACACCGCCGAGCGAGCGAAGCGAGTGAGGCGCGAATTTTTCTGAAAAGATTCAATCAACGCGTTGTCGTCTATTTTCGGCTTATCTGTTTGACTCAATAGTACTTGATTTTGTACGTGCATTTTCTTTTAAAATATCAAAACAAAAAGCTAATCTATTTGAATCATTTCTTTTACTGAGATAGATTACGTATTGTCGAGTAATATGCATAAACAAAAGCTCATCTATTAGTCTGACTCGTGACTCAAATGGCATAGCTATATCTCGAAAACGGTAGCCCAAACGCGGTTGGTGCATAGGACTAAAAGTGTTCGTAAGTGCTCCCCCAACACGATGACACCAATAGAAGGGAAGATTTCTAGAAAAAAAAAAAAAATTCAAAAATTTTCTATGTTCAAACTCGATTTTCAGTGCTATTTGTATGGATATGTAGGGATAGGGGCAACGTTTTTTTTCTACAAATCTCCCCCTTTTTTGGTCTCATCTTATTGGGAGGGCACTTACGAACACTTTTGGTCGTTTGTACCAACCCCGTGCGGGCTACGGTTTTCGAGAAATTTGCAGTTTTTGAAATCCGACTTTCTTCGAAATTGCGTATATCTCGAGAACGGTAGCCCGTACGGGGTTGGTGCAAAGTACTAAAAGTGTTCGTAAGTGCTCCACCGATAAGATGAGACCAAAAAAAGGTGGAATTTTACGAAAAAAAAAAAACGATCCGAAAAATTTCAGAGTCCCAGAAACAGCGTTTTTAGGACTCTGACAAATTTTGAATCCACTTTTTTTTTCTTAATATCTCCCCTTTTTTTGTCCTCATCGTGTCAGGAGCGCAACTAGAAACACTTTTGGTCCTTTACATCAACTTCCTAAAGGTCACCATTTACGAGTAATTGGCCATTCTTTGAATATGGTCATTTTACAATACGACGTATATCTCGAAAATGGTAGCCCGAACGCGGTTAGTGCATAGGACTAAAAGTGTTCGTAAGTGCCCCCCTAATACGACGGGACCAAAAAAAGGGAAAAATCGGAGAATTTTAAAAAAAAAAAAATTTTCTAAGTCCTGAAAATAGTGCCCCTAAAAAAATTTATAAGTCCAAAAAAAAATTTTTTTCAAAAAAATCTTTTTTCATGTTTTCTTGGCGTCTCATAGTGCCTATACTCCAACTCAGAAAATTTTTCTAAGTCCTAAAAATAGTGCCCCTAAGGCTACACTCCAACCCCAAAAAGAAGTGAAAGATGAGTCACATGTCTACTGTAGTCAGAGGAAAAATACAATCACAGATTTTTTTTGTAAAAAAAAATATGTTTGTGTCTTCAGTGCGCGAGAAAGTTAGCCCGGACTGTGCTTAAATTTATAGTATTTGGAGCCTTGCAATTTCATATTATTTAT
Source organism: Endotricha flammealis (assembly GCA_905163395.2). Classification (NCBI taxonomy): domain Eukaryota; kingdom Metazoa; phylum Arthropoda; class Insecta; order Lepidoptera; family Pyralidae; genus Endotricha; species Endotricha flammealis. The sequence goes on along the minus strand of LR990871.1, from coordinate 4,858,703 downwards.
AAAGTAACTAAAATTTATTATGTTGTATAGTTTATTAGAGATACTATTGACATTGTAGAAGACAGACAAGTTTATTGTGTTTGTTTAGTTTTTTAAGAACTAGGGACTGCGATTTGATCTCAAAATAAAACTGTAGTCTGAAGTCTTAAACACTGAACTTTATTGTACTCACTATAAAAACAATTAAACTTCCGAACGCGACAAGTAACTGGGAAGGACTGAGGAATAATTTTCGCGCCCTTCGTCATAACGCTAAGAACGAACAATTGGTGCACTGTGCACTTGAAATAATACAAAGAAATCATTATATGTCACTACAATTTGTATCAAAAACTGTTACTTAATCTTTAAAATTACAAAAATATGACAAAAATAAATAAAAGTTGATTGACAAAATACATCTATTTATTTTAAATATACTATTTAAGATAATAAATTATTGTTCGACCTTCGACCCTATAAATCTTTATAAATCGAAATTAAAGCACGTCAATAGATAAAGAAGCGATAAGGTAGTACGACGTTTGTAGGTTTTGTATTCTGTATGGAGCTATGTGCGAGTAAGAGATATAGGTACATATAGGTACTATCGCTCAATAGACAAATCAGTAGTGCGTTCTGTCCCCACATAATAAATACTTACTCACCTTGGAGTTGAAATATCTATTGTTAACGTCGTCATTATTTTGATTGAGCTGATTGAAGCGCATTAAATGTATTCCATAACACTGAGGCTAAAAATATTTAAATAATTAATTACATACATTTAATATAATATCATTGTATTAATAATCCCACTATGAATAAACTAAAAATAACATTAAAATTTGACTAAAAACTTAATTAAAACTAAACTAACAATAAAAATTAAAAACTAAACTAACAATAAAAAATAAAAACTAAAACTAAGCATTAAAAAGACATGGTCCCTGTGGCAGGGCGCCCAAAATGCTAGCAGCGTTACCTCGCTGAACGGCGATAGATATTCGTTGAGCGAAGTAACTGCCAGCCTTTGGGTCACCAGTGGTTTGTCGCAGCCTTTTTGCGATGTCCCTAAAAAAGGACAACGCACTGGTACCCCACTTATATATCCCACTAATATTATAAAGACGAAAGGAGTATGTTTGTTACTTCCTCACGCTCAAATGGCTGGGTCAATTTTTATAATATTTGGTATGTAGGTAGCTGATACCTTGGATTAACACCTACCTACTGTTTATCCTGAAAAGTACGCGATTCTCTTAGCATTTGGAAAAGTCTAATAGTCAATGGCGCTGAATCAAGTAGATGGTGCTACTGTGCATGAAATTAAACGCGGGTAAAACCGCGGGCAGCAGCTATATATAGGGTTGCCAACTTTTTTTGATTAAAAAAACGTATAAAATGGTTTGGATGAAAAAAAAAAGTATTTGTAAGAAAAAAAAAGTATTTTTTCAAATTTTATGTTTTTATTGTTTCAAAACGTATTTTTGAGCGCTTTTATTAGCACATGCTAACAACTTTTTGACAATCAAAATAAAAAAATAAAAAATCAATTCGTTTTGAATTAAAAATGACGCTCGGAGAGTAAATAAGAAATAACTTTTTTTATAATTGGTAAGCTATGAGGATGCATTTTTAAGTATATACTTATTGCCATTTTTCAACTGTACTTTTCACAGATTTTTTTTTATCATCATTAGTGAATTTTCTTTGAATCTTTTTAAGTCTTATAGATTCGGAGAATACATAATATCGTCCATCTTAATATTTAATCTGTCTTGTAATTTGGTCTTTGTAATTACCATTTCAAAATGTTCTATAACCTCATTTTTCAAAGACATGTTAGGAAAGCCAGTAATCTTCGCTAAAATCAAACCATTTTATCATATAATTTAAGCTCATATCAATAAAAAGTGAAAAATTACTGATTGAATAAATGGTTTCCTTCATCCGTTTTAACTTATGTGTACTGTTAAATATTTAAGTAGGTTAGTAATGAGTATTTTGTTTTACGCATCACAGTAAAAGTTGAAAATAAAGTATTTTCACATACTTTATTTGTATGCAAAAGTATAAAGTATAATTACCAAAAATAAAGTAGGATACTTTATTATAAAGTATGGTTGGCAACCCTAGCTATATAGTACCTATTATCGTACAATGCATGCAGGATAGTAATTTCGATCATGCCTGTTGTATATGTCGCAGGCATCTGGTTTAATCCGCCATTTGATTGAATGACTAAGCCCGTTCGGCATTTGCAATTGAATGACTAAAGGACAACTCGTCAAGTCGTTGAAAGTAACGTTCAACGTCTTGATTGAACGTCATTTAGGGAAGTTGTTGAATGGAATATAGCCGACTTGAATAACCTATAAAATACAAAAAATTCGCCGATATTCTAAGAGTTTGTTATGGTCGCAAGATGACCCTTTTTTTTACGGGGGAAATCCTCATGGACTGCGTGCCGGACTCTTACCGACTAAAACCACCCCGGGGCCGCGGGAATCCAGATTCTTCCGCAGCCCCACACTAGTGCTGGCCGGGTCTGTCCGGGCCTCGTCTCCTGCACGGGGTAGTGAGGTGTTGAACTGCTCCGTGCATCGCCTCAGAGGCCCCGCGCGCGCCTGCGACTCGGGTCTATCGAATAGGGGGCGGGGACTTCCCCAAACCCATCGCCCCTGGACCCATTCATGGGGGCCGGAAAAGGGCGTTGTCCGCCCTTCTCCTGCGCCCGGTGCGCCTTCTGCGGCCGGGGAAGGGAGTCAAGATCTCTCTCTTCCGTTCCGCAGTTTCCTTCTGCGACATCACGTCCTCACAGAAGGACACCACCACGTCCCACGACTCTGCGCTACCGACCATTCTCCGCACTACGGCCGGCAGCGACAGATCGTTTCCTACTTCATTTGTGAGGACACGGCGCTGCTCCTCCCAAGCTACACACTCGGCGAGCGTGTGTTGCGCCGTGTCCTCCCCGCAATGAACGCAGTGGTGGCACCGAGCGTCCGGCTCCCTGACTATGCGGCACAGGTACTTGCCGAAGCAGCCGTGCCCCGACAGCACCTGCGTCACCCTAAACGACAGGGAGCCGTGCCTTCTCCCGAGCCAGTCGTCGAGTACTGGCCGGATCGCCGCAAAATGACCCTAACTTAACCGACCAATGTCTGTCTGAACACCTACCAACCAAACTAAATTTGAATCACCTGACTGATTTACGTCCGCCCTGTTGAATGGGCTACGTTAACGTGACGTTTGTTCAATCAACGTTTGGCCTAGTCATTCAATTGAATGCCGTCATTCAATCAAATGGCGGATTCAACCAGATGCCTGCGACATATACATTTAAGCGCGAAGCTCTTCGCTGCTGGTTAGGCATATGCGAGCTAAAGTAGGTTCCAATCATTAGATCTTATTAAATTTTTTTTTTCTCTGTCTTTTGACCGGTAGTTTGCCCTTTGGCATTAAATGTAACATTCACTATCTTTCTATTATTCTCAGATTATCCGAAGCTTATCGGTTTCTTAGATTATACGAAGCTGTTCATATGACCTGATATCCGGGATAATAACTATCCTACGTGTTAAGCCAGGTCATAAAATATCTGAACACGGCGTAGCACACGCTCGAATGCCCGGTGTGGGCTGCGTGCGCCTCGCGCCGAGCTCGTGGCGATTGTTGGCATTGACCTCTCGCTCCCAGCTGTTGTCAAACAAATGGTCGAGAGCGAGAGGTCGTAGGATGCGACGGCCTCTTTCTGCGGCAAATTAATCACGCAGAAAGAAGCAGCGGAGCAGGTGAGGGAAGCGGATCCAGCCCGCCGAAAAAGACCGGGCGGCAGGCGTTTGGCCCATGCCCAGCGACTGCCACCTTCCCGGGCGGCGGGTTGGGGAAACCGCTGCCCATTGAAACGGAAGCACAGAATTCATAATAGTACTAACGTACAGAATGGCCACTCCCCGCCCCGCACCAAAACGGACGACCTCTCCCCCTCCCGCAGCATTCGCCCACAACGAGTGGGGTACTTCAAAGGCACGGTGGTCACGCGTTGCACGCACACACATGCGCAGACGTTCTTCTGTTCATGTAATAGTAGTAGATGATCATCTACTACTATACCCCGGACACTCCATACAAACGTCTCGTTATGATCATAACGAGACGTTTGTATGGAGTGTCCGGGGTGTGACGGAATTCCCCGACTGTTCTGTTGCGGCGCGCCTAGTCGTGAGCGCGCCGCCAACCGTGCCGTAGACCAACAAGAGGGTCAGGACGACCGCCGGCGGGGCAGCGGTTGTATTATTGTTCCCGCAGCCGCGCCCATCTAGGCGGATAAGATATCTCATGGCAGTCAGTCAGGTTTTTAGTCGGTAACCCCAAGTTACTATGTATTCTGTGCCCAAGTGGTCTAGAGGGTGAGCCCGACATACCCCCGCCGCAGTAATGCATTTTCCTGACTTAAAACAAAATAAAAAAAAGAAGTTTTAAACTGCCTCCTGCGTAACAAACTTTAAGCAAATCTGTCAAGCTGTTTTCGCGTGAAAGACTAGAAAAATCCTACTGTCCGCTAAAGTGTTAACTAAAAGGCAATAAAAGTATAGCCTTCAAGAAGCGACCATACATGCACTTAAAAGGCCGTCAGCGGCTCAGAGACTCCCGGTGTCTCTGCTCCATGGGTGGCGGTGATCACTTAACATCAGGTGACCCGCATTCTCGTTTGCCAACCTCTTACAAAAAAAAGTGGCGAATTATTCCGAATATTGAATAATTTTTCGATGATGTCGGGCTTGGCATGATGAGAAAGAGAATAAGATTGGAGATGATCTTACCGCTAATTTATTTTAGTGCCTTTTTTTCTTCTCCTTTTTATTTTGACAACGCCAACTATTACAGAACTAAGACAAAGTTGCACTAATAGCTGCTAGGATAGACAAAGCTATATATAGTGATAACGTGTGCTTATCATTGTTATATCATATCAGAAACTAGGCGATAGGCAAGGGTCGAACCACAGAGTTTAATTTATAAATTGACAATTTTATAAATATAAATTGAAAATTGACATTATAAACAAGTTGAAAATATTAGTTGATAATTGTTTGCCTGTCGATATTTTTATTGGCTAATATTTTGAGAGTTAAATTTTTTAACTTTAAACTACGTCTATAATATTGAGCCGCGTCCACACCAACCGAGCACGGCTCTTGAGCCACACTTGGGCCTCCCTCGCGAGCCGTGACCCCCGAGGCAAATTTAAAAAGTTGCGAGCGTGCCTCGCGAGCTAAGGTGATCCGGTTTTAGCAATTTAGTTTCTCTCCGTATAACGATGGAAAACCACGTGTTAATAGCTGCTACGGCGTTTGTGTTGTCTGTTAAATCACTTGACTCCGCACCGCGCGATCTGCTCAGACTAAGGCGCCTTTGAGCACCATCGGCAAAAACCGACAAATTATGGCTCGCGGTCGAACGGCGGCGGCGCGGCGGCGGCGGCGCCCGTTCGACGCAACGTTTGCCCAAGGCAGCCCGAGCTTGGCTGAGTATACTATGAGATTATTAATTAATTCGAAAAATAAAACAGTAACCTACTTTTCTGTAAAGATTTCATTGAAGTCTGTTCCCGATCACATTACGAAGCTAACGTAAAAAAAATATTATCACATTAAAAAAGTCTTCTAAATAGATAACCTAATCATATCCAAACTATGCAAAATTTTGAAGGAAAAAATGTTTTATAAAATTAATAATTAATCTAATCTAAAACATTCTAAATAGATAACCTAATCATATCCAAACTATGCAAAATGTTGAAGGACAAAATGTTTTATAAAATTAATCATTAATCTAATCTAAAACATATTATTGCCTAATATTTTCTATAACAAATAAATTTTAGACGTGAGTTAAGTAGGGAGCGTCTCGGAGAGCCTTTTAAAAAAACAAGATGTTTATACACGAAGAGACTTTAATCAACTGACTTATTCTATGGTTACAGGTTCCTTATATGCTATTGCTTATCTAAACAGTAATATTAAACCTTAATGCTACTGGTACCGGACCCGAGCATATATAACTCCTCCCTTCCGAGAGGGCTGCGTACGATCGGGGTTGCGTTGCACTTTGGTTGCACTACGGGTGCATCACTCGTTGCTGCACTACACTGCACTGCGGGTGAGTCACTCGGTTGCACTAGTGCGGGTAACTTCGGCTCGTTGCGCGGCACGTAAATCTCCGTAGTCGGGATGCGTTGCTGTTGTTTGGTGCGCCTGCACCTAGCGAAGTACACTCTGTAGGTGTAATACACTAAGCCTGATGCAATGACGATGACGAGTCCGATGGAAGTCCAACTCGGCGTGCTGGATATACCTTCTGACCTATTTAAGTCAGCTATACCCAACTGGGTTTGCGCAGACAAAGTATGCAGTTTGTCAAGGTTTATAATGTTCTAACTGGATATTTCGGTATGTAATGTTAGTATCGGGTAAACGAATCCATGGCAACGGGATTGTTTCCCTGATAGCGATGGTGCTGTGATGTGTCTGTAGCGTCTGACCGTCGAGGTTGAAGCTGCACTGCTCCGTGGTGGTAAGTAGGTAGGCGTCTTGGACACGCTGGTACCTATCGTTGGTTCCACAAGTGGTTTTCAGAATTTCCTCATTTCTAAAAATAGCTAACCATGTGTTTTCATGTATTTGCTCTATTTTTACAGGTGGTGATACTACTTCGGCGACTCTGCAGTTTGTTGCAGGTAAGTGGCGTATAACCAAGATTACGCAATCTTGACTGTTTTCTATCTTTTTCAGGGACAGATGGCTGCAAATCTGGAGCTCGTCGCTGATGGGGCGGCAGGGCTCCCGGGGGTAAGTATATTCGTCATTACCCAGTATGAGGAGGGGTGCAATTGGTATGCGGGTAAGGTTATGATCATTCGGGATGGAGTACAGGTGCAATAGGTCGAATGAAGCAGGACTAACAATAGGAATTTCTAATATGAATGTCAAAGACTTTAGGGTACTATAAGCCTTAACGCTAATAGTGTTTTCAAGTAAGTGAATATTTTCGCGCCTAGCAACTAGGGGTAGTTTATATTTACTTTCTATCTCAATTAATTCTGATAATAAGTATATAGGTTCTATTATACTAGGGTGCAACACACCTAGGGATGCAAATGTTATAGCCGTTTCGAGTGTGCTTACTTTATCAAATATTTGCTGGAAACCATTTTCTATTTGAATATATGACTGTAAAATGTCTAGGCGAGAGTTTAATGAAGTAAGATTTTTATTTACATTATCTAAGTTAACTGTTAACAAATCTAGATTTCTCTGGACTTTGTTAAGATTTTCATTGTATTCGTTCATAAACTGCTTCATGAGACTAATGCCTTTAAACTGTTTATCTGCCATTAAATATGCGTTTTTCCTTAAGTTTTCTATTTCCTTTTCAAAGTGTTGAGCATCGTTTTCGTCCAGGTTACCGCTAATGGCTTTAACTATTGATCCTAATCCGTTGATCAATCCTCTACGTTGTCTAGACGACGATCTAGGCAAAATGTAAAAGAACTTACTAGTAATTATATCTATCATATATTTAATTTGATCTCTATGCACAAACCTTTCCGCATAGGTAGGGCGTGCGTTTTCTATAAGGCTTAACTTTAAATACACGCTAATAAATCCACTAAATATGTCGTACAAATGAGTTGTGTTATATACACAGACTAAATTATACGTATCTATCCTATGTATTATTCTACTTTCCTTAATTACTAACAGACCGTCTTCGTTGTGAACCGGCTGTACTATGGGGTCGGAGGTTGCGCGGGCGCTGCCGGCGGCGAACCAGAAGAAGACGACTCTGTAATTTGAGATGGTCGTCTTAATAATCGGCTGTGTACTCGTATAGACTTTGAGTTAACATGCTTTCCGATTATTTCAATAACGTTATTGGGGTGGAACCTAACCACTGTATAGGGACCCAAATAACGAGGATCTGTTTTCTTACTGCGGGAAGTTTTCGCTACCTGCTTGAAAACTTGATCACCTACTTTAAATTTAATGTTTTCCGAATTTGTATTAGATTTTGTAATAACTTTTTCTTTGTCGGTCATTAACTTAAGGGTGACTAACTTTTGTGCACTTTCCATTTGGCTTTTGTGCTTTTGAACATAGTCCTGGTAATATTCCTGAGTATAGAATAATTCCAGAGGGTTACGACTGCTAGTATGACCATAAAGAAGTTCGAACGGTGTAAACCCGGTAGCCGTATGTATGGTATTATTATAGGCTATAATGGCATTCCGCATGAGGACGGCTACGTCGCTCTTATCAGTTAACCTCTGTAATCGAATTAATTCGCCTATAGTAGAATGAAATCTTTCTATGGGAGAATTCGAGTTCGGATTATAAGGTGTAGTGAAATGTATATTAACTTTATGCATGATACATATTTCTCTAATTACATCATTATCAAACTTATGGTCTGAATCAGTAGTTAATTTACTGGGAATACCTATAATTGATAAAATTTGAAGTAAAGCCTCCGCTACGTGAATACTGGTAGTTGCGCGTAATGGAACTGCCTGAGCGTACTTGCTAAAGTTATCGATTATAGTAAGAAATGTCGAACTATCAGTACTGTATAAATCCATGAACAAATGTTCCATGGGCTTAGTAGGGGTTTCGGTTAATGCTAAAGGTGGTCTAATGGGATTACGTTCGTATTTAGCTTTTAAACACGTTTCACATTCGTTATGTATTTTTGTATAGAGATAAGCATGTTCGTCCAGTGATAATTCTTACGTAATTGTTTATGTGTCTCTTGTATGCCGCGATGGATCGTTTTACCTTCGTGGTAACGTTGTATCAGCTGTCTCTGATGGGATACGTCGTCAACTAAGGTCACGCGAGATAAACATCTGACGAGTTTAGGACCTCTGTTGTCGAAAACTGAACTGTATACCTTACAGAATGTGGGATATAATTCTTCGTTATAGAAATAACAAAAGAATTTCCTATCAGCTATAGTATGATGTCTCAAGAATTTTATTATTTCTTCCTCTGTATTATTGATAGGGATGAATACATGTTTTATTTGAAAGTTATTTTTGGATTTATCTTCGACTCTATATTCTGTACCTGGGGAAGATCTAACATGAAATTGCTTTAGTTGCTTATCGATTGCGTCAGGGCAGGTAGGTATGTTCGCTGTGACGTCGCAAGGTGTATCGTCTTTTACAGTGCTGGGCGGTGTAACGGGTACGTCTAACAAGGTACGTAAGTCTACGTCAGTCAAGTCGTCAGTCTGATTTTGAATTATATTTTCATTATCTATTTGCTGGTTCGAGTCATTAGCGGATGATGTTTCTACGGCTAATGAATCGGTTTCGTTGATTAGTTCTACGTGGGTATTATCTGAGGATGTACTAGGTTGTTCAGCGTCTATCGCGTTTATTTTTACTCGAGACAACGCATCTGCGTTTGTGTTATATTTGCCCTTTTTGTATATTATTTGATAGTCGTATTCCTCTAATCGTAATCGCCATCGAGTTAGCTTGGAGTTGGGATCCTTTAAGGACATTAACCATGTAAGTGGTTTATGGTCGGTATATATAGTAAATTTTCGACCATATAGATAAGGCCTAAAATACTTGATAGCCCATATAATGGCTAGTAGCTCCTTTTCGATAGTGGAGTATCTACTTTCGGTTTGGGATAAGGTACGAGAAGCGTACGCGACGGGTATATCTGAGCCGACTGTACCTTGGGATAGTACAGCACCAACGGATACGTCTGAGGCGTCGGTTGTGAGAATAAACGGTTTCTCAAAATCGGGATACTGTAGTACGGGGCTATTACAAAGTATTTCCTTAGATTTGTTAAATGATTCGATGAATTCGGAAGTATGTTCTACTTTCGAACCCTTTTTCAAACATTTCGTCATAGGTTTCGTCATTTTTGCGAAATCCGGGATAAATTTTCTATAGTAACCAACAAGTCCTAGGAAAGATTTTATTTCTTTCGGAGTTGTTGGAATTGGGAATTTTTGAATGGCTTTGATTTTATCGGTGTTAGGTTTAACGCCATCACCGCAAAGTACATGCCCTAAATAATTGACTTCCTTCTTTAGGAATTCGGATTTATCTAATTGCACTTTAAAATTGTGTTCTCGGAGTCTCGCAAAAACCTTTCTTAGTTTTAACATGTGATCCTGAAGGGATGTAGAGTATATAAGGATATCGTCCAGATATACTAAGCAAGTTTCGGGTAATAAATCACGCAATATGTTATTCATGAGGCGCTGAAAAGTGCTAGGAGCGTTTTTTAAGCCAAAAGGCATTCTAAGGAATTCGTAATGCCTATTGGTGGTAAATGCAGTCTTTTCTATATCTGCTTCACTCATTTGGCACTGATGGTAACCTGATGCTAAGTCAATTGTTGTGAAGTACTTCACGTACGTACGTTCACCTTTCCGGAGGCATCAGCCTTTTTAGGGACCAGATGGACAGGGCTAGACCAGGGGGAGATGCTTTCCCTTACTACGCCTTTATTAACTAAATCATCGACCTGGCGTTGGATTTCTTCTTGTATGCAGGGGGGTTTTCTATAGTTCTTGTTAAATATCGGTGTCTCATCCGTGAGTCTAAGTGAGTGTTTAACAGAGTTGGTGAACGTTAAAGGAAGATTATCCGAATAGAAAATAATAACTTTTCTATTTCCCTTCTCTCTTCTACATTCAAATGTTGTGTCCTAATTCGACTTAAATTTGATTTAAGTTCGTTATCTATTTCCATATCCGAGTAACGAATGTTATTTAGTTTATTGTTATTCGTTAAATTCCGTTTAATTGTGATATTATCTACATGTAGTTTCATTGATTTTGATTTGGTATATAATTTACTTGTTTTGAAATCTATACGGCATCCAAGTGATTGCAGGATGTCGTTACCTATTAGTCTGTTATAACTCTTATCAAAGTCAAACACAAGAAATTTATGCTTGACATCCGAGCCGAACAATTCGGGTATTGTAATATAAGCTACCTGATTATGGTGTGTAATACCATGCGCGGTTGTTATCTTAAATGATTCTTGGTGAATGCAATTAATATAACGATCGTCGGATGTTATTGCTGAAGTTATCAGCGATCTGGTAGCTCCGGTGTCTACTAGGAACTTTCCGAGGTTTTTTAAATATACAAATGGAAGTTTATCTATTATATACTCGTACTGGACATGTAATTTATTATCTATCTCGGGTTTATATCGAAAATCTCGGTGGGAAAATCCGATTCAGTATTTTCGTCTTCTGGAAGAGCTGCGTCAGCCTCTTCCTCGGGGTAATCATTGTTTCCTACATCTTCCGAAACAATGTTATGCGCTTTATTGAAGTGCGACTCGCGTTTTATGAATGAATTTGGTTGCGACACGGGGTTGTTACGCGGGGTGAATGAATTGGGTTGCAACGCGGGGTTGTTACGCGGGGTGAATGAATTGGGTTGCGACGCGGGGTTGTTACGCGGGTTGAATGACACACGTGGCTGAAATGGGGCTTTTACAATATTTTCTATCCTGGTTACACGTTTCATTCGCGCCTCCTCCTGCGTAGCGAATATAATGGCTGACTCTAATGTTTTGGGATTGTTTATCCTAATCCCTAGACCTAAGTTGTATTCTAGATTATCTACAAATGTGTCTATAGCGATGGTCTGATAATATCGCCCATCTTTTAGGTTTGGACCTAACCCACACAGTGCATCTAGTATGTCTCTAATTTTTTTTCCAAATGAATCGCAAGATTCGGAGCGTTGTTTTGTACAGCGCATTAGTTCTTGAAGAAGTTGAACTTCATTTCTTACTTCACCAAATCTATTTGTAAGTGCATGACGTAATGATTGCCAGTCATCTATGTCAACCTCAAGCGAAATAGCCTCTAATGCTTTATTCGATAGTTTATTCCTAATTAAGCAAACGACCACGGGGTCGTTGCTACTGATTTTATGATGCGCGAGCACACTCTCCACGCTTCTTATATATAGGTTTAAAGATTTTCTATTCCCGTCATATGTTGGTAAAATTGTATTTATTAAGTCGTAATTTAAGGTTCTAGCGTGAGGGGTGGTCAGCCCTGCTGCTGCTGCAGCAAGCTCAGCTAGGTTGTTGTTGTTGTGTGTTGCCATTGTGTTTACTATAGGTACTTTTATAAATAAAATTGTAAAGATAAATTGTAAATGAAATTGTATAAATTGTAAAAATTGTAAAAAATTTAAAATTGTTTTAATAAGATTTTAGAATGGTATTGGTATTAACCACGATGTGCTAAACGGAAGGTGTAGAGTTTGATACAACTCCGTATATTAGCATTAAAAATATATAAGGTGTGCTAAACGGAATGTGTAGAGTTTGATACAACTCCGTATATTAGCACTAAAGCTGCAGCACCCTAAAGAACTTGATTTAGGATACTGAGGATTGGGATTCTGAATCGGGAACTGAGTAATTAACAAACTCACCCCCAGAAGATCTCCATGAGTTGTTGCTCTGTCGTGTGGCTGCTCCGGCGAACGCGGGTGTAAAAAGTTCGATAGTGAGGGGATGCACAGGGTGCAATCTGCTTTACTCGACGTTTCGTAAGAAGTTCGCGAGACTCACTTATCCACAAGACTGCGCCAGTTAAGTAGGGAGCGTCTCGGAGAGCCTTTTAAAAAAACAAGATGTTTATACACGAAGAGACTTTAATCAACTGACTTATTCTATGGTTACAGGTTCCTTATATGCTATTGCTTATCTAAACAGTAATATTAAACCTTAATGCTACTGGTACCGGACCCGAGCATATATAACTCGTGCAAAAGTATTTCCTGTTAATCTACTTTCAAAATAAATATTTTTTTATAAACTTACTAGAGAAACCCGCGCAACTTCGTGTGCGTTTATCCTTTCCCGTGGAAATTTCAAAAAATCCTTTCATATCGGTTGGTCACACCACACCCAAAAAATTGTCATATGTATAGATTTTTTTTTGTCTATTTTTATATTTCTCATTACAATCTTTGGAGTGGGCGTTTATGAAATAGGCTAGCCCGACCAGTGAAGAGCCACCCTTTTACAAAATATTGACGTGAAGCAGCAATGCGTTTCGTTCGGGGAGTGAAATATCCGAAATTCTTGTTTGTCACCTTTGTGGTATAGAAAAAATCTAACTCATTCCTTATATTCTCTACCTATTTCTACCTATTTCTCGCTATATCCTGTTTTTTCCTGTTATATGTCGGCAACGGGTTAGGGACCCTAGAATCTATGTGCTCCATAGTCGACGGTAATCACCTAATATCAAATGATCCATATTCCTGAGCTTGTTTTCCAACCACTTCCGTAAAAAAAATGTATAAGTTTAACGGTAATTCAATACCTACAACCTCAGCCTACAACAACACTACGAAATAATAGAGCGAGTCGACGTAATGAGATTTCCTATAAGTGAGAAAGAGACAATATCAAAATGTATGCCATTTAACCATTGACCAATTTAACTTGAACCCTGTCAAATATTATAAAATTTAATATTTAATTACTTACTATTTATTATCGATGAATATGATTCAGTCCGCTTTATACATAGTTAGAATTTTAGCTGTTTTTCCGATATCACAAACAGAATAAATAGACGACATTATGATTGAATATTCACAATTTATTGAGCTGAGCGAGCCGAAGGCGAGCGAAGCTCTCCATACCAGACTCTCCTCATTTGGTTGTTCGTCTTCTCCTCCCAAACTACTCCACCAATTAGAACCAAACTTGGCACATCTTAAGAGACAGTTTGTGGCAAGGTTTTAAAAAAATAAAAATGAAAATAAAATGTGCCAAAATGTGCCAAAATGTGCCAAAACCAATAAAGCTGATTTTTGGCGCCAAAACTTTCAACATTCGCTCAGCTCAACTTTGCATCGCGTTACGCCATGCACCCCTAGTAATTACATGACAGATCTTCACTTCACTTCACGGATGTGTCAAAATGAAATGTAATTGAAATCAAAGGCACTAAGGAGTATGAGTATTGATATCAACTCGAAGAAAATTACCCACAAAATACATTTTTTTCAAGAATTTCAATAAAATAAGAATCACATCTTCCATCAATTCTCTTAAACAATTTTTAAGCAAAATTTGAAGTAGATTGGACCAAGGAATCAAGTTGTCCCATAGTAACTTTACCCCCCTTTTTTACCTCCTTAGAGTTCGAATTTCGAAAAATCCTTTCTTATTGGACGCCTACGTCTTATAATAGTTCTACCTGCAAAATTTCAGATTTTTACGATGAGCGGTTTAGGCTGTGCGTTGATTCTCAGTCAGTCAGTCAGTCAGTCAGGACAAAGCATTTTATATATATAGATTTTTTTTAAACAAACAAAAAATTTCTTATGATAAACAAAACAAAAGGTTAACTATTTTATATTGTTATAATATTGTAGTGTTATTATAATACATTATATACATACAACTGATTAACTTAAGAATGCGTTTTAGACACTTGGGCACTTTATAACATTCCGCGTATTCTGCTTATAAATTTATGTCCCTGTGGCAGTGATGTCGACAAGCTAGGACATCACGGACTGTCATGCCAAAAAAGTGCAGGCCGCTTTTCGAGACATGCCGCACTTAACGATATCATACGCCGGTCCCTTGCCACCGTCAACGTGCCAAGTCTACTCGAGCCGACTGGTATTGCAAGAGACGATGGCAAGAGACCGGACGGTATGAGTTTGATTCCATGGAAGATGGGCCGGGTGCTAGTATGGGATGCAAACTGTTCAGACACACTGGCCCCTTCCCATCTATATGGAACCAACAACAGAGCTGGTGCGGCTTGTGAAGCGGCTTAAAAAGCTAAAGCTTGTAAATACAGGGGTCTAGGCTCCGAATATGATTTTGTCCCATTCGGTGTCGAGACCGAGTCCGAGTCCGTGGGTCCTTGTGCTATAAGACTTTTTAAGGAAAATTGCAAAAAGGTTAGTCGACATCACAGGAGACCGAAGAGCTGGCAGCTATGTCGGACAAAGAATTAGTCTAGCTATTCAAAGGGAGAACGCTGCCAGTATCTTCGGAACCTTGCCTAAAGGGACTCCTTTTAATAATATATTTTAGTTACCTATTTTATTATATTTTTTAAGGTTTTTAGTTTTTAGTTTTAGGTTCATTATAATTTGTTTATAATAATATGTTTAGTTTAGTTTTAGTATGTGATGTTTGAATATGTATATAAATTAAATATATTTACTTATAACATTTGTGTTAACATACATTACGTATCTTACAATTGTTTATCTTTAGCATTAATATCTTTTTAAAAGCTTTTATTTAACTTGACCTGTATGTATGTATGTATGTATGTATGTATGAATGTATGTATGTATGTAAGGGTGGAATCTTGGAACGATAATTTGAACCACTTCCCGAAGACCGATTGAGCTGAAATTTTGCTTAAAACTGTAGATCAGATGACAATACAATATTATGATAACAAAATTACGATACAGCCGTTTGTGTTCCGTTTTTCGTACAAAACAGTTCCGACCAAAAACCTATAGGGTACTTCCGGTTGTCCTAGAATCATGAAATTTGGCAAGAAGCAAGATGATGTAGTACAAGTACAGGAATAAATCTGAAAATCGTAAATTTGTAGTTACTTCTTCTTCTTTAAACAACCAATATAATGTGACCCTACACTTGGTACATTTTACATTGGTACATGGCTCTTTTTATACCGGTTATGAATTAAAATGTATTTTATCTATTACTAGCTTTTCCTCGCGACTTCGCTTGCGTTAATTTTATGACATAGATCTCGTTTGACAACAAAACAATCCATAGCGCGACTTGTGGCGCCATCTGTAGGCCGATAGCATTTTATAGTAGAAAAAATATTTTCCCTTTGGATTGACATACGGATTCACGGGTAAAAAGGTAGCCTATGTTGGGCTCTGTACCCCTGACATATACAAATTTTCATAATGATCAACTGATTAGTCAAGCCGTGAAGGAATAACAAACAAACAAACTCACTTTCTCATTTATAATATTAGTATGATAGTATGACTAGTATGAGGAGCTCGATGACGTCGCTGTGTGTCACACTCTAATATGAAAACACAAGTTAAGCGACGGCGACCCTAGCCAGCGTTTGGATGGGTTTCGTTATCTCGAGCTTCTTCGTGCTTCGGAGGGCACGTTAAGTCGTCGGTCCCGGCTGTTGTCGATAGATGACAGTCATTAAGCCAAGTCGGTGGCCTTAGGGCGGTTTGAAAACACCGACCTCTGCCAATCCGCATTGGAGCAGCGTGGCAGAGTAGGTACGCTCTAATCACCTTCGATTGAAGGGAGACCTGAGACCAGCAGTGGGATATGATGCACAGCAATAGATGGCACTGCGAAACCTGTCCAGTGATAACTAAAAAGTAAAAAATAAATTAAAAGTAAAAAAAAATATATTTAAAAACAAGCTTTTATTTAATTGCGCTAAAAAGAATAAAATAAACATTTTTATTTTAAAATTTTAACTATCAACTTATAACGTCATTACACAATTTATATGACATAAAAGCTTGTCGCGAGATTTACCTGTTTAGGAAAACATAATTATCGAACTAACATTTATTCGTACTAAATGTTAGTAATTAAATCTCGCGACAAGCTTTTAAGTCATATAAATTGTGTAATGACGTTATAAGTTGATAGTTAAAATTTTAAAATAAAAATGTTTATTTTATTCTTTTTAGCGCAATTAAATAAAAGCTTGTTTTTAAATATATTTTTTTTTACTTTTAATTTATTTAAGAGCAATTGAACAGTCGTACAAATAAATGAAGAGGTATAGTAATTTCAATGTACTTATACCTACATTGTAACTAATGAGTGGAAAAAAATAGGGGATAGGGGAGATTGGGTCACAGTGGAATACGGGGTACAGTCACAGTAAATATATAAGCTAAAGCAGTGAAGAAACTACGTACAAATGTTCGAAATGACGCACGCACACAGACGCACGTCTAAACAAGGCCCCTAAGCGGACATCGCAGTGCTGTCTTGTGATGTCCGCTTAGGTTAGGGGCCTTGTTTAGACGTGCGTCTGTGTGCGTGCGTCATTTCGAACGTTTGTAGGTACGTAGTTTCTTTACTGCTTTAGCTTATATATTTACTGTGGTGCAGTGGATTATTCACTATAACTCAGGTTGTGTCCCGCTTACGCGCACAAGCAAACGATTTATTATATAAAATGATTATATAACAAAAGACTTTCTAATAGTACAAATAAATGAGTAATATTATGGAAATTGTTGCCTTTTATTGTATTTTTTTCTATAAATCCAGTGTGCCCAAGTCGATTCACTTTCACGCATGTATAGATCCAAAGTAACCCATTCCTGGGTCACATTGCATCATTTTTTTTTTTTTTTAAAGTGGTTATAACTTACAAGTTACTCAATTTATGATTTAATTTCAGAGATTCATCATTTAGCCATAAACTTTGGAACTGCAGGACTTAAGAAAAAAAATGATTCATTGTGTCCCAGTCTCCCCTACGTACGACGTGAAAAAAACACCTTAAAATAAGGATTGATCCTGTAAATATACTTGCAAAATACATGGTTCTATTTCACCTGACTATTCTCTCGGAGCTGATCCTGTCGAACATTTCAACGACGACACTGTGGAATTTACCTTCCCAACGATGAAAGACTTTTCTGTAGTTAGTCCAGTAGTTAGTAAATCGGTCCAGTAGTAGTCGGTTGGAGTTTATTCGTTACCAACAAAAATACTAAAATCGAAATCTTTCCTATAAATTAGTATAGATACTTAAAACCAAGATTACAATTTTCACCACGAACCATTTTGTATCGGAAAAGTGAAACTACCCTTATTTTAGTAAAGTAAGGGGATGTGAACGCGTCGATTGACCGGAAATAGTAGCGGCAGTATTTACAACTTCCGGCGCGGATCGCCGGATACCAATTAATAACTTTTATTGCTTCCGCTTTGTCGGCGGTCAATTAACACAACCATAAAAATATCTACGCCTGATTGGAAACAGAATTACAGCCACAGGGAGCGCCTTTACGGCTGGGTCACAACTTAAGGTTGTAGGTGATTTTCACACTGCCCCGCACCACTCCGCATGTTGTGTGTCGACGCACCTACGCGCGTACTTGCGGGAGTGCCTGACCTGCATCATCACTCACGATCGTAGCTTTGTGGATTCACGCGTCTCTAACTCATTTCAAAGCTGTCCCTTCCAAAATCACGGCACTCGATGTGCATACCTTACCACCCATGATCTGCATGAACGCGCGTGGATGCATTTTTATGTGTTAAGCGGTGCGTGTTTTCAATACAAACGGAGATACTTACAAGCAACGTTAGAACACGCATTCACGCGCTTCATGGTGCCGGGCAGTGTGAGACTCGCCTTAGCTGCAAGCTGCAAGTGAATGACGTGTCTGCGAACGAAGACGGCGCCTACCAGGCTCTATAATATCATGCATGAAAACTATTGAAAACTTCTAATTCGGTCTGAGTGTACAAGGTGGATAACTATGAACGAATATGCCCGTTTAAAAATTGGATTCTAAAATTTGACACGTACCAAAAACAAGGATTTGGACATAGAGAAAGCTGTTGGGAGACATAAATTTTAGGAATTGTTGGTGAAAACGGGCATAAGTGAATATAAAACTTGCCTATGGATACAATTACAAATTGATTAGACTAAGTGGGAACTGCTATACTTAATTATCTTCTTCTGTTTACAAGTTTATTTTCTTGGCTGCGTGTACCACCTGGTACCTTGTTTGTGGAAGAAACATATTCTTTGATCCTACGTAAGTGGAGACGGCGCTGCGTCAGACCGAGTGTCGGAAATCACTGTAATGGATGGGGGGCTATAGCATAGGGTTGACGCTTACATTTTTATTTTTTATAAATATAACAGCCGTTGTTCACCCTGAACTTCTTATAAAACCAGCCAAGTGTGTGCGGTTCCGTATTTGCTACGCCTTGATTGCTTCCAGATGAGCACAATATCATATTCTATGATATATGTACATTTAAATATTTTGTTTTATAATTTTTTCAGTTAATTTAAGTAATCTGTGATAATAGTTTTTCTTGTAGATTCACCACATGGACTACTACCATGATTATTTTAAAATTTCTAAACACAACACTTTTGGAGATTGAGTGAGTGGAGGAATGGGGTGGGGAGTGACCACCATGTGGAACAAAAAATAGCACATTAAAATATAAATAACTTTTCATATTAAATGTCAAACTTTGTGTTCGAATTTTAAATATGAAAAGAAAGAGTTTTTTTAAAGAAAAAAATATCTTGTTTTTTAATTGTTTCATGTTGCAATAACTAGCAAATGGATTATTGTATCGAAAAATGATCTTCGCACACCACAAAGCTTTTAAAGAGACCGAACGACTTTTTACAAAAATATTTATTCAGGGACCTCAGACCCTCACAGGCACACTTCCCTGTCGAAGTGTACAAATAATCTGTATAAATAAATCTACTCTATAAACTACTACCATTTCGGAAACAAAAGCAAAATGACCACATGTAAAAGAAATTGCGAAAGAAACCCAGTAAAGGCCTTTAAAAAAAAGAGAAAAATGATTTCTTACATTTGTCAACCCTTGAAGAGTTCTTGCGCCTGTGGCTAATAGATATCCATTACTGGCCACTTGTCTTGGTACTGGAGTCAAGCACGCAATGCTTCGTCGAGATTAGTGCCCGCCCCTGGGGAGAGAAGCCTGCATTTTTTGACCAAATGAAAATTCGTGATTTTTTCATCAGATAATTTTATCTATAGCCTTGTCATATTACCTTACTACCTAATATTAGAATTTCAACCACGTTATTCGTGAGGAAAATGTTTAAAATTAAATTTTTATGTAATTTATTGTAGTGTAGAAAGAGGATTTCACCTATGTATCCAAATTACAGTGACATCGGTGATACTCAATGTTTTGTTATTCTTATATTAAGTCTTACTTTATTATTATAAAGTTGTTAAAGTTGAACTATAAATAAACAGAGGAAACTCTAACAAATTACTAGCTGTATGATCAAGCACATCTACTGAGCAAAACACACACACACACACACACACACACTCACACACACACACACACACACAAAACTCATACTTAGTGGGAAATTGGTCTCTTATCTTTAATATATTAGTTTAAATTTTATTATCATTATTGTTCTCTTTATTTCGTTTCATTATTGTTATTTGAGTAAATTTTTATCTTTAAGTCCAATAATATGTACCCTAATGGAAGGCGCTGACAGCTGTGTCACAGTTTATACTAGTACAGCTGCCAACGTTAAACTCCTTATCTTTAAGTGATCTATAGAATTATGTTTTAATTTAATTAGATTAAAAGGATATCCTGTAACTTAAAGTGAAATAAACAAAATTTATTATTTATTTATTATTATTTATTTATTAAACTTCCTGTTAACACATGACTATTATAGGTTACATATGATCGTTTAAGCAAGGAAATAATGGTCTAGTTATACAGTAAAAAAATTAGCTTGTCAAGTAGTTAGAAAAATGTTTCTTACTACATAAAGCCTTATCAACAATTTTGATACGTGAGACGCGTTGACGCGCCCCTCGCACTGCACTCCTTTTTCTACTGACGGATGGCTGCTACAAGAGAGGTGCATTTTACAAATTATTTCTAATTTTAATGCCCTTTTTTACTGAATACTAGACCATTATTTCCCTGATTAAACGTTCATAACTATGTAACCTACATTGCATAGTCATGTTTTAGAAGGAAGTTCGTTGGACCTTATATTCGAGAATTTGCTAAAAATACTAAAATTGGAAGATGAAATTTTGCACAAGGGTAATAATCTTGTACATACAAGATATTTTAAACTTTATTTTTTTAACTAATTTTTGTTTGTTGTAGGTATCTACGGATGAAATACATCCTCTCTCTATTCATCTTAAGTGACACTTGGAAGGTTTTTTTTAATAATTCGACATCTAGAAGCTTAAAAGAAGTTAAATTTAGTTGAGATTTAACTTTAAACTGTTTTTGTACGATCAACAAAGAAAGGGTTGACCCGGGCCGTAAATTTTTCAAATCATTTATGGATTTACTAGAAAATTTATTTATCAATAGTGTTTCTATTGTACTATGTAATTACAAATTTTTTAGTAAATCCATTCAAGTAACATTTAGAAATCTTTAATCATATTTACGATCCGGTTCAACCCTTTCCTTTGTTGACTGTACAATTCCCAGTATCTAAAAGTTTAAATACTCGTACAATAAATAGCATGTAAATTGGTTGTCTGTTAAAACTGACTGAAGCTAAATGGCTTCGTTTCGGATCAAGACAAAAATCTCATTTCCTTTTAGGGTTGCAGACGGGCTGATAACGAACGCACGCCTCGCTCGTTCACAGTCTAACATTGCGTTTATATTAACTTCAAGTGAAACTGTAGGTAGTCGTATATACGGGACACGATACCCGCGTTCGTGCCAAAAAGAGGAATTGTGTCTTTATGTACATACATATTTATTTATGTATACAGACAGCTGCATAGAGAGCCCCCAAATTAAGTAAGAATAAGGTTTTTTAGGTAAAGCCCTCTACACATTATCCATCCGCGCTGGACGCAAAACACACCGTGCGTAGGCTTGCTGGACGACAATATTGTTGTCTAGCCTGTTTGTCAAGCCTACGCACGTGTATTTTGCGTCGTGCATCGTGCACGGACGTCCAGCGCGGATGAACTGTGCAGAGGCTAAATCAAAATGTAAATTGTTATGAATTTTCATTGAAATACTTTGAAAGTTACATGAGAAAATTTAATTCTTACTTCTTCTAAAAGTTTGTAGTTGTCATAGTGTGTGACAACTTTTATAATCAGCGAATTTCGCTCGAGCGAAGCCGCAGGCATTGTTAATATTTGCGCATATATTAGCGGAGCATGAAGAGGCACCATCTAGGCATAGTAGAAGCGACGAGACACCATAATAGATGTCTCGTCGCTCCTATTCCTGGACCAAAGTGACTGTAGTAGTACTGGCAGGCGCTGGCGTCACATGACGTGTCCCAATAAAAAAAAATGTGGAGAATCCGCCATTGTTCGGGAACACGCAGTAATTGAATGAGTGGTGGAGTCTCGGGCGCCCGTTTGCGGCCTCCGCAAATCTACTTACAGCTCTTTATATCGACTATCGCGTGTACATTCAGCTACAAAATATGGACGTGATTTTATACCAGAGTGCTAAGAGTTTTTTGGTCACATTCGAACGTGTTAATTGTAACAAGCCGGCCATATTGAAAAAAAATATTGTGAATTTCTCGGACGCGTGTTACATATTCAAATTAGCCGGGTTGCTCACATAAAATTTAGTAACTAGTATTTAATTTTGATATGTAACACGCGCCCTATAAACTCTCACAACATTAGAGTTTTTCTCTATTTGGTCGGTTTGTTCACATCGACTTGATCGCATTTAGCACAGCGTAGACTCAATTATTTATTCTGTGGTAGAATGCTGATATTATTGCGTGGTCCATACGACGACGCTAGGCTCGGGCCTGACACGGTCTAGCGTGAGCCATCCTTAAAGCGATAGTGTCGGTTATGTCCTCCTTTGACTTGAAATCAATAAAATAAATAATCTTGGACGAATCACACAACGCCATCTAGTCCCAAAATAAGCAACTTAACTTGTACAGTCAGGTGCACGTAGAGCTTTACACTTGCTGTACAATTATGGCTCTTATGACAAGAACTGTACAAAGTCCAATTTGTATAGGTCGACCTGCTATAAGTACATACTAGATTGACTTATTTATTATGACTGTACTATGGGTACTAGATTACGCAAATATATGTACATATATATTTTTTTTAAATAAACTCTTGTTTATACATAGAAAACATCCAGACCAAGGCAAACAGACATGTTCATGCACACAAATGTTGCATGCGCAGGATTCGGACCCGCGGCCCTTGAGATAAAGTGATCATTGCTAGCCACACGACCACTAGGCCTGTCTATAGGTATATGTAGAAGTCTGTAGTTCACTGAGCAGTCGCAGCTTGAAGCAGTTCATTCTGGCTGCTTCAAGGAGGTTCCAATGTCCTCCTTCGACTTGAAATAAATATATACCTTCTTAACTCTGTGTATCTATCGCTTAAACGCAAGGGGTTCTATAACGACATCACTGAGCGATAAGCACCCCACTCGTATCGGGGTGATTTTTATCGAAAATGTTATTCATAAGCACATAGCTGCGTATTGATATATTTTCATTCAGCTCCTCAATTTTCTTTCATTCAGCTCCTCAATTTTCAAGTTACCTATCCGTTTATTTTGAACACCACTAAAATGCCAGTAAGAGCAAACTAAAGGCATATGAGAATCAGTGAGAGAAACAAAAAAATATATTATTTTAAAATATTTATTTTATAATTGGCTAACATCGAAATTATTAGAATCATAATAACCTACTTCAATGTCTGCGCCCCCCCACCCCCCCTTTTCTCATTATTCTCATAAAGGTGCTCCTTCACCGCGAGCATTCGCGTGTAATGTAACATTTTAGATTCGACTTTGAGCATTACATTACAATACTACCTCCCTGACTGACGAGCGTTCGCCTGCCTGACTGCTGTAATGCTCGAATCTGAGCGTTACATTACACGCGAATGCTCCCGGTGAAGGAGCACCTTTTGAGCATTACATTACAATACTACCTCCCATCACTGACGAGCATTCGCGCATAATGTAACATTTAGTATATATTTTAACAAGCTTCTGCCCGCGGCTTCGCCCGCGTGGCCTACTAACAATAGCATGTTTCGCAAATTGTTAGTAGGTCGGTCGGTCGGTCGCCATGATGTCGAGGGTATATCCGAGCCCGACATACCCCCGCCTCTCCCCAAGCGGCGGGCATGCAGTAATTTTCCTGATTTAAAAAATAAAAGGGGGGGGGGGGGTTGGGAGGGTTGGCACAAGCTTCTATAGACTACGGTGATGCTTACCATCAGGCGGGCTGTACGCTTGTTTGCCTTTGTGGTATTAAAAAAAACGTAGACTTGACTCAAGTGGCTTGACCGTCTCCGAGGCCTAATACAAGTTGTATCAAAATGTTACACATTGTATCATTACAAGGTGAGCATTGTAATGCTCGGTTCTCCTCCCTCACTGATGAATGCTCGAAACTGAACGTTACATTACACGCGAATGCTCCCGGTGAAGGAGCACCTTTACAAAAACAGTACAAATAAGAGTTGTCTCACTCATACAAAATTAGTGCGTGAGTTTGATATCTTCAGTTCTGTAACTTGTTGTGTTACAATGAATCCGCACCGAAGTAACTTTTTGTGGAGCATCGTTTCCAAGTGTTAGTGGGCAACAAACAGCCGATAACAAAAAATTGTTAGAAATGTCGCAAAAGTTTAAGAAAAGAATGTTACCCAATGTTATCGTGATGTTTGTATTATGTTGCCCCACAAAAAAATAGTGCGATGTGGATGCACGGTTATATATATATATATATATATATATATAACACGTTCACATTAATTTAACATTGTCCAGCAGGGCTAACATGACAAACGCGACAAAATTTTCTCGCTCCGCTTTGCCAATAGTGTATCTCGGTTATGTCTACTCTACAGTAGACAAAACAGGCATTGCTATTGGCGAAGAAGCTTTGTCGCGTTCGAGAAACTATCTCGAGTGTAAGCATGTCAGACTGGCAGCATCTCGATGGCAGCAAAGTGAAGAAATACAATCTACGAAATCGCAACATTAATTAAAAAATAACGGTCTTTCTGAGAGTTATTGAGCGATTAACATGAAACTTTGTAAGATTAATTGAAATAACATTCTTTGTGTAATGTAGATGTCCGTATCTATTATGCTGCCATCGATATACGTTGTTACACCTGCCAATCCTAAAAAATGGGAAATGGGATAGGAAGAAGAATTTGACTAAATAAAACACAACACAACATACGACAACCAAATAATACTTCAATAGTAATATATCACAAAAACACTAGAGAGTTTTTCTTTCATCTTAAAGTTGACATGTAGCCATAAGATCTTGAAATCATAAAAAATACAAAAAAAACTGACACCAAAGATCGAATCATATCTAATTTTAAAGAAATTCATAAACAGAAATTCATGAGAAATGTTATTTCGGCCATTTCAACAAACACTTGTCTACATGACGCGGGAAGAGTTGACTATTAACGACAACCCTCAAACGATACCCTGACCACCGGTGTGAAGTTAGCAGTCAAAGTTAGCTGCGGATTTATTATGCGACCAAATTAAGAAGTCGGCTACTAAGATACAGGCAAACACCTATATTTCTGCATAAATTATTAAAAATACATTCAGAAAGTGCAGTATACATCAAACTGATGAATAAATAACAAAAGTTAAAAAGACTTATTTCCTTATAAACAAACTTTTACACATGAAAGTAAGGATCGAATTTGTGTTTCAGTTTCGTATAATTAAACTTGAGCTGCTTGCATAAATAAGCACTCGCCTGAAAGGTTATTAAATAGGCTTTCAGGAAAAGTATAGACATTTCAGTTTGATAATGCTAGAGTACCAGAGATCCATAAATGTTTACAACTTATTCGAAAAAAACCCTAAAACGTAATTTTCAACTACAAACTAGACTAAGTAATCTTTCACCTGCTTACATGAATTAGGAATCGCCTGAAAGGTAACTAAATAGGCTTTCAGGAAAAGTATAGAGATTTCAGTTTGATAATGCTAGAGTACCAGAGATCAATCAATCTTCACCACTTATTCGAAAAAACCCTAAAACGTAATTTTCAACTACAAACTAGACAAAGTAATCTTTCACCTGCTTGCATAAATTAGGACTCGCCTGAAAAGTAATTAAATAGGCTTTCAGGAAAAGTATAGAGGTTTCAGTTTGATAATGCTAGAGTACCAGAGATACATAAATGATTACAACTTATTCGAAAAAAACCCTAAAACGTAATTTTCAACTACAAACTAGACTAAGTAATCTTTCACCTGCTTACATGAATTAGGAATCGCCTGAAAGGTAATTAAATAGGCTTTCAGGAAAAGTATAGAAATTTCAGTTTGATAATGCTAGAGTACCAGAGATCCATAAATGTTTACAACTTGTTCGAAAAAACCCTAAAACGTAATTTTCTACTACAAACTAGACTAAGTAATCTTTCACCTGCTTGCATAAATTAGGAATCGCCTGAAAGGTAATTAAATAGGCTTTCAGGAAAAGTATAGAGGTTTCAGTTTGATAATGCTAGAGTACCACAGATCAATTAATCTTCACCACTTATTCGAAAAACCCTAAAACGTAATTTTCTACTACAAACTAGAGTAAGTAATCTTTCACCTGCTTGCATGAATTAGGACTCGCCTGAAAGGTAATTAAATAGGCTTTCAGGAAAAGTATAGACATTTCAGTTTGATAATGCTAGAGTACCAGAGATCAATCAATCTTCACCACTTATTCGAAAAAACCCTAAAACGTAATTTTCAACTACAAACTAGACAAAGTAATCTTTCACCTGCTTACATGAGTTAGGAATCGCCTGAAAGGTAATTAAAAAGGCTTTCAGGAAAAGTATAGAGATTTCAGTTTGATAATGCTAGAGTACCAGAGATACATAAATGTTTACAACTTATTCGAAAAAAACCCTAAAACGTAATTTTCAACTACAAACTAGACTAAGTAATCTTTCACCTGCTTACATGAATTAGGAATCGCCTGAAAGGTAACTAAATAGGCTTTCAGGAAAAGTATAGAGATTTCAGTTTGATAATGCTAGAGTACCAGAGATCCATAAATGTTTACAACTTATTCGAAAAAAACTCTAAAACGTAATTTTCAACTACAAACTAGACTAAGTAATCTTTCACCTGCTTACATGAATTAGGAATCGCCTGAAAGGTAACTAAATAGGCTTTCAGGAAAAGTATAGAGATTTCAGTTTGATAATGCTAGAGTACCAGAGATCAATTAATCTTCACCACTTATTCGAAAAAACCTTAAAACGTAATTTTCTACTACAAACTAGACTAAGTAATCTTTCACCTGCTTGCATGAATTAGGACTCGCCTGAAAGGTAATTAAATAGGCTTTCAGGAAAAGTATAGAGATTTCAGTTTGATAATGCTAGAGTACCAGAGATCAATCAATATTCACCACTTATTCGAAAAAACCCTAAAACGTAATTTTCAACTACAAACTAGACAAAGTAATCTTTCACCTGCTTACATGAGTTAGGAATCGCCTGAAAGGTAATTAAAAAGGCTTTCAGGAAAAGTATAGAGATTTCAGTTTGATAATGCTAGAGTACCAGAGATACATAAATGTTTACAACTTATTCGAAAAAAACCCTAAAACGTAATTTTCAACTAAAAACTAGACTAAGTAATCTTTCACCTGCTTACATGAATTAGGAATCGCCTGAAAGGTAATTAAATAGGCTTTCAGAAAAAGTATAGAGATTTCAGTTTGATAATGCTAGAGTACCAGAGATCAATTAATCTTCACCACTTATTCGAAAAAACCCTAAAACGTAATTTTCTACTACAAACTAGACTAAGTAATCTTTCACCTGCTTGCATGAATTAGGACTCGCCTGAAAGGTAATTAAATGGGCTTTCAGGAAAAGTATAGACATTTCAGTTTGATAATGCTAGAGTACCAGAGATCAATCAATCTTCACCACTTATTCGAAAAAACCCTAAAACGTAATTTTCTACTACAAACTAGACTAAGTAATCTTTCACCTGCTTGCATGAATTAGGACTCGCCTGAAAGGTAATTAAATAGGCTTTCAGGAAAAGTATAGAGATTTCAGTTTGATAATGCTAGAGTACCAGAGATCAATTAATTTTCACCACTTATTCGAAAAAACCCTAAAACGTAATTTTCTACTACAAACTAGACTAAGTAATCTTTCACCTGCTTGCATGAATTAGGACTCGCCTGAAAGGTAATTAAATAGGCTTTCAGGAAAAGTATAGAGGTTTCAGTTTAATAATGCTAGAGTACCAGAGATACATAAATGTTTACAACTTATTCGAAAAAAACCCTAAAACGTAATTTTCAACTACAAACTAGACTAAGTAATCTTTCACCTGCTTACATGAGTTAGGAATCGCCTGAAAGGTAATTAAAAAGGCTTTCAGGAAAGTATAGAGATTTCAGTTTGATAATGCTAGAGTACCAGAGATACATAAATGTTTACAACTTATTCGAAAAAAACCCTAAAACGTAATTTTCAACTACAAACTAGACTAAGTAATCCTTCACCTGCTTACATGAATTAGGAATCGCCTGAAAGGTAACTAAATAGGCTTTCAGGAAAAGTATAGAGATTTCAGTTTGATAATGCTAGAGTACCAGAGATCCATAAATGTTTACAACTTATTCGAAAAAAACTCTAAAACGTAATTTTCAACTACAAACTAGACTAAGTAATCTTTCACCTGCTTACATGAATTAGGAATCGCCTGAAAGGTAACTAAATAGGCTTTCAGGAAAAGTATAGAGATTTCAGTTTGATAATGCTAGAGTACCAGAGATCAATTAATCTTCACCACTTATTCGAAAAAACCTTAAAACGTAATTTTCTACTACAAACTAGACTAAGTAATCTTTCACCTGCTTGCATGAATTAGGACTCGCCTGAAAGGTAATTAAATAGGCTTTCAGGAAAAGTATAGAGATTTCAGTTTGATAATGCTAGAGTACCAGAGATCAATCAATATTCACCACTTATTCGAAAAAACCCTAAAACGTAATTTTCAACTACAAACTAGACAAAGTAATCTTTCACCTGCTTACATGAGTTAGGAATCGCCTGAAAGGTAATTAAAAAGGCTTTCAGGAAAAGTATAGAGATTTCAGTTTGATAATGCTAGAGTACCAGAGATACATAAATGTTTACAACTTATTCGAAAAAAACCCTAAAACGTAATTTTCAACTACAAACTAGACTAAGTAATCTTTCACCTGCTTACATGAATTAGGAATCGCCTGAAAGGTAACTAAATAGGCTTTCAGGAAAAGTATAGAGATTTCAGTTTGATAATGCTAGAGTACCAGAGATCCATAAATGTTTACAACTTATTCGAAAAAAACTCTAAAACGTAATTTTCAACTACAAACTAGACTAAGTAATCTTTCACCTGCTTACATGAATTAGGAATCGCCTGAAAGGTAACTAAATAGGCTTTCAGGAAAAGTATAGAGATTTCAGTTTGATAATGCTAGAGTACCAGAGATCAATTAATCTTCACCACTTATTCGAAAAAACCTTAAAACGTAATTTTCTACTACAAACTAGACTAAGTAATCTTTCACCTGCTTGCATGAATTAGGACTCGCCTGAAAGGTAATTAAATAGGCTTTCAGGAAAAGTATAGAGATTTCAGTTTGATATTGCTAGAGTACCAGAGATCAATCAATATTCACCACTTATTCGAAAAAACCCTAAAACGTAATTTTCAACTACAAACTAGACAAAGTAATCTTTCACCTGCTTACATGAGTTAGGAATCGCCTGAAAGGTAATTAAAAAGGCTTTCAGGAAAAGTATAGAGATTTCAGTTTGATAATGCTAGAGTACCAGAGATACATAAATGTTTACAACTTATTCGAAAAAAACCCTAAAACGTAATTTTCAACTACAAACTAGACTAAGTAATCTTTCACCTGCTTACATGAATTAGGAATCGCCGAAAGGTAATTAAATAGGCTTTCAGGAAAAGTATAGAGATTTCAGTTTGATAATGCTAGAGTACCAGAGATCAATTAATCTTCACCACTTATTCGAAAAAACCCTAAAACGTAATTTTCTACTACAAACTAGACTAAGTAATCTTTCACCTGCTTGCATGAATTAGGACTCGCCTGAAAGGTAATTAAATGGGCTTTCAGGAAAAGTATAGACATTTCAGTTTGATAATGCTAGAGTACCAGAGATCAATCAATCTTCACCACTTATTCGAAAAAACCCTAAAACGTAATTTTCTACTACAAACTAGACTAAGTAATCTTTCACCTGCTTGCATGATTTAGGACTCGCCTGAAAGGTAATTAAATGGGCTTTCAGGAAAAGTATAGACATTTCAGTTTGATAATGCTAGAGTACCAGAGATCAATCAATCTTCACCACTTATTCGAAAAAACCCTAAAACGTAATTTTCTACTACAAACTAGACTAAGTAATCTTTCACCTGCTTACATGAATTAGGAATCGCCTGAAAGGTAACTAAATAGGCTTTCAGGAAAAGTATAGAAATTTCAGTTTGATAATGCTAGAGTACCAGAGATCAATTAATCTTCACCACTTATTCGAAAAAACCCTAAAACGTAATTTTCTACTACAAACTAGACTAAGTAATCTTTCACCTGCTTACATGAATTAGGAATCGCCTGAAAGGTAATTAAATAGGCTTTCAGGAAAAGTATAGAAATTTCAGTTTGATAATGCTAGAGTACCAGAGATCCATAAATGTTTACAACTTGTTCGAAAAAACCCTAAAACGTAATTTTCTACTACAAACTAGACTAAGTAATCTTTCACCTGCTTACATGAATTAGGAATCGCCTGAAAGGTAACTAAATAGGCTTTCAGGAAAAGTATAGAAATTTCAGTTTGATAATGCTAGAGTACCAGAGATCAATTAATCTTCACCACTTATTCGAAAAAACCCTAAAACGTAATTTTCTACTACAAACTAGACTAAGTAATCTTTCACCTGCTTACATAAATTAGGAATCGCCTGAAAGGTAATTAAATAGGCTTTCAGGAAAAGTATAGAAATTTTAGTTTGATAATGCTAGAGTACCAGAGATCCATAAATGTTTACAACTTGTTCGAAAAAACCCTAAAACGTAATTTTCTACTACAAACTAGACTAAGTAATCTTTCACCTGCTTGCATAAATTAGGAATCGCCTGAAAGGTAATTAAATAGGCTTTCAGGAAAAGTATAGAGATTTCAGTTTGATAATGCTAGAGTACCAGAGATCAATTAATCTTCACCACTTATTCGAAAAAACCTTAAAACGTAATTTTCTACTACAAACTAGACTAAGTAATCTTTCACCTGCTTGCATGAATTAGGACTCGCCTGAAAGGTAATTAAATAGGCTTTCAGGAAAAGTATAGAGATTTCAGTTTAATAATGCTAGAGTACCAGAGATCAATCAATATTCACCACTTATTCGAAAAAACCCTAAAACGTAATTTTCAACTACAAACTAGACAAAGTAATCTTTCACCTGCTTACATGAGTTAGGAATCGCCTGAAAGGTAATTAAAAAGGCTTTCAGGAAAAGTATAGAGATTTCAGTTTGATAATGCTAGAGTACCAGAGATACATAAATGTTTACAACTTATTCGAAAAAAACCCTAAAACGTAATTTTCAACTAAAAACTAGACTAAGTAATCTTTCACCTGCTTACATGAATTAGGAATCGCCTGAAAGGTAATTAAATAGGCTTTCAGAAAAAGTATAGAGATTTCAGTTTGATAATGCTAGAGTACCAGAGATCAATTAATCTTCACCACTTATTCGAAAAAACCCTAAAACGTAATTTTCTACTACAAACTAGACTAAGTAATCTTTCACCTGCTTGCATGAATTAGGACTCGCCTGAAAGGTAATTAAATGGGCTTTCAGGAAAAGTATAGACATTTCAGTTTGATAATGCTAGAGTACCAGAGATCAATCAATCTTCACCACTTATTCGAAAAAACCCTAAAACGTAATTTTCTACTACAAACTAGACTAAGTAATCTTTCACCTGCTTGCATGAATTAGGACTCGCCTGAAAGGTAATTAAATGGGCTTTCAGGAAAAGTATAGAGATTTCAGTTTGATAATGCTAGAGTACCAGAGATACATAAATGTTTACAACTTATTCGAAAAAAACCCTAAAACGTAATTTTCAACTACAAACTAGACTAAGTAATCTTTCACCTGCTTACATGAATTAGGAATCGCCTGAAAGGTAATTAAATAGGCTTTCAGGAAAAGTATAGAGGTTTCAGTTTGATAATGCTAGAGTAGATCAAATCAATAAACATTTATGGATCTCTGGTACTCTAGCATTATCAAACTGAAATTTCTATACTTTTCCTGAAAGCCTATTTAATTACCTTTCAGGCGATTCCTAATTCATGTAAGCAGGTGAAAGATTACTTAGTCTAGTTTGTAGTAGAAAATTACGTTTTAGGGTTTTTTCGAATAAGTGGTGAAGATTAATTGATCTCTGGTACTCTAGCATTATCAAACTGAAATTTCTATACTTTTACTGAAAGCCTATTTAGTTACCTTTCAGGCGATTCCTAATTCATGTAAGCAGGTGAAAGATTACTTAGTCTAGTTTGTAGTAGAAAATTACGTTTTAGGGTTTTTTCGAATAAGTGGTGAAGATTAATTGATCTCTGGTACTCTAGCATTATCAAACTGAAATCTCTATACTTTTCCTGAAAGCCTATTTAATTACCTTTCAGGCGATTCCTAATTCATGTAAGCAGGTGAAAGATTACTTAGTCTAGTTTGTAGTAGAAAATTACGTTTTAGGGTTTTTTCGAATAAGTGGTGAAGATTAATTGATCTCTGGTACTCTAGCATTATCAAACTGAAATTTCTATACTTTTCCTGAAAGCCTATTTAGTTACCTTTCAGGCGATTCCTAATTCATGTAAGCAGGTGAAAGATTACTTAGTCTAGTTTGTAGTTGAAAATTACGTTTTAGGGTTTTTTTCGAATAAGTTGTAAACATTTATGTATCTCTGGTACTCTAGCATTATCAAACTGAAATCTCTATACTTTTCCTGAAAGCCTTTTTAATTACCTTTCAGGCGATTCCTAATTTATGCAAGCAGGTGAAAGATTACTTAGTCTAGTTTGTAGTAGAAAATTACGTTTTAGGGTTTTTTCGAATAAGTGGTGAAGATTGATTGATCTCTGGTACTCTAGCATTATCAAACTGAAATGTCTATACTTTTCCTGAAAGACCATTTAATTACCTTTCAGGCGAGTCCTAATTCATGCAAGCAGGTGAAAGATTACTTAGTCTAGTTTGTAGTAGAAAATTACGTTTTAGGGTTTTTTCGAATAAGTGGTGAAGATTAATTGATCTCTGGTACTCTAGCATTATCAAACTGAAATCTCTATACTTTTCCTGAAAGCCTATTTAATTACCTTTCAGGCGAGTCCTAATTCATGCAAGCAGGTGAAAGATTACTTAGTCTAGTTTGTAGTAGAAAATTACGTTTTAGGGTTTTTTCGAATAAGTGGTGAAAATTAATTGATCTCTGGTACTCTAGCATTATCAAACTGAAATCTCTATATTTTTCCTGAAAGCCTATTTAATTACCTTTCAGGCGAGTCCTAATTCATGCAAGCAGGTGAAAGATTACTTAGTCTAGTTTTTAGTAGAAAATTACGTTTTAGGGTTTTTTCGAATAAGTGGTGAAGATTGATTGATCTCTGGTACTCTAGCATTATCAAACTGAAATGTCTATACTTTTCCTGAAAGCCCATTTAATTACCTTTCAGGCGAGTCCTAATTCATGCAAGCAGGTGAAAGATTACTTAGTCTAGTTTGTAGTAGAAAATTACGTTTTAGGGTTTTTTCGAATAAGTGGTGAAGATTAATTGATCTCTGGTACTCTAGCATTATCAAACTGAAATCTCTATACTTTTTCTGAAAGCCTATTTAATTACCTTTCAGGCGATTCCTAATTCATGTAAGCAGGTGAAAGATTACTTAGTCTAGTTTGTAGTTGAAAATTACGTTTTAGGGTTTTTTTCGAATAAGTTGTAAACATTTATGTATCTCTGGTACTCTAGCATTATCAAACTGAAATCTCTATACTTTTCCTGAAAGCCTTTTTAATTACCTTTCAGGCGATTCCTAACTCATGTAAGCAGGTGAAAGATTACTTTGTCTAGTTTGTAGTTGAAAATTACGTTTTAGTGTTTTTTCGAATAAGTGGTGAATATTGATTGATCTCTGGTACTCTAGCATTATCAAACTGAAATCTCTATACTTTTCCTGAAAGCCTATTTAATTACCTTTCAGGCGAGTCCTAATTCATGCAAGCAGGTGAAAGATTACTTAGTCTAGTTTGTAGTAGAAAATTACGTTTTAAGGTTTTTTCGAATAAGTGGTGAAGATTAATTGATCTCTGGTACTCTAGCATTATCAAACTGAAATGTCTATAGTTTTCCTGAAAGCCCATTAAATTACCTTTCAGGCGAGTCCTAATTCATGCAAGCAGGTGAAAGATTACTTAGTCTAGTTTGTAGTAGAAAATTACGTTTTAGGGTTTTTTCGAATAAGTGGTGAAGATTAATTGATCTCTGGTACTCTAGCATTATCAAACTGAAATCTCTATACTTTTCCTGAAAGCCTATTTAATTACCTTTCAGGCGATTCCTAATTCATGTAAGCAGGTGAAAGATTACTTAGTCTAGTTTGTAGTTGAAAATTACGTTTTAGGGTTTTTTTCGAATAAGTTGTAAACATTTATGTATCTCTGGTACTCTAGCATTATCAAACTGAAATCTCTATACTTTTCCTGAAAGATTTTTTAATTACCTTTCAGGCGATTCCTAACTCATGTAAGCAGGTGAAAGATTACTTTGTCTAGTTTGTAGTTGAAAATTACGTTTTAGGGTTTTTTCGAATAAATGGTGAATATTGATTGATCTCTGGTACTCTAGCATTATCAAACTGAAATCTCTATACTTTTCCTGAAAGCCTATTTAATTACCTTTCAGGCGAGTCCTAATTCATGCAAGCAGGTGAAAGATTACTTAGTCTAGTTTGTAGTAGAAAATTACGTTTTAGGGTTTTTTCGAATAAGTGGTGAAGATTGATTGATCTCTGGTACTCTAGCATTATCAAACTGAAATGTCTATACTTTTCCTGAAAGCCCATTTAATTACCTTTCAGGCGAGTCCTAATTCATGCAAGCAGGTGAAAGATTACTTAGTCTAGTTTGTAGTAGAAAATTACGTTTTAGGGTTTTTTCGAATAAGTGGTGAAGATTAATTGATCTCTGGTACTCTAGCATTATCAAACTGAAATCTCTATACTTTTCCTGAAAGCCTATTTAATTACCTTTCAGGCGATTCCTAATTCATGTAAGCAGGTGAAAGATTACTTAGTCTAGTTTGTAGTTGAAAATTACGTTTTAGGGTTTTTTTCGAATAAGTTGTAAACATTTATGTATCTCTGGTACTCTAGCATTGTCAAACTGAAATCTCTATACTTTTCCTGAAAGCCTTTTTAATTACCTTTCAGGCGATTCCTAACGCATGTAAGCAGGTGAAAGATTACTTTGTCTAGTTTGTAGTTGAAAATTACGTTTTAGTGTTTTTTCGAATAAGTGGTGAATATTGATTGATCTCTGGTACTCTAGCATTATCAAACTGAAATCTCTATACTTTTCCTGAAAGCTTATTTAATTACCTTTCAGGCGAGTCCTAATTCATGCAAGCAGGTGAAAGATTACTTAGTCTAGTTTGTAGTAGAAAATTACGTTTTAAGGTTTTTTCGAATAAGTGGTGAAGATTAATTGATCTCTGGTACTCTAGCATAATCAAACTGAAATCTCTATACTTCTCCTGAAAGCCTATTTAATTACCTTTCAGGCGATTCCTAATTTATGCAAGCAGGTGAAAGATTACTTAGTCTAGTTTGTAGTAGAAAATTACGTTTTAGGGTTTTTTCGAACAAGTTGTAAACATTTATGGATCTCTGGTACTCTAGCATTATCAAACTGAAATTTCTATACTTTTCCTGAAAGCCTATTTAATTACCTTTCAGGCGATTCCTAATTCATGTAAGCAGGTGAAAGATTACTTAGTCTAGTTTGTAGTAGAAAATTACGTTTTAGGGTTTTTTCGAATAAGTGGTGAAGATTAATTGATCTCTGGTACTCTAGCATTATCAAACTGAAATTTCTATACTTTTCCTGAAAGCCTATTTAGTTACCTTTCAGGCGATTCCTAATTCATGTAAGCAGGTGAAAGATTACTTAGTCTAGTTTGTAGTTGAAAATTACGTTTTAGGGTTTTTTTCGAATAAGTTGTAAACATTTATGTATCTCTGGTACTCTAGCATTATCAAACTGAAATCTCTATACTTTTCCTGAAAGCCTTTTTAATTACCTTTCAGGCGATTCCTAATTTATGCAAGCAGGTGAAAGATTACTTAGTCTAGTTTGTAGTAGAAAATTACGTTTTAGGGTTTTTTCGAATAAGTGGTGAAGATTGATTGATCTCTGGTACTCTAGCATTATCAAACTGAAATGTCTATACTTTTCCTGAAAGACCATTTAATTACCTTTCAGGCGAGTCCTAATTCATGCAAGCAGGTGAAAGATTACTTAGTCTAGTTTGTAGTAGAAAATTACGTTTTAGGGTTTTTTCGAATAAGTGGTGAAGATTAATTGATCTCTGGTACTCTAGCATTATCAAACTGAAATCTCTATACTTTTCCTGAAAGCCTATTTAATTACCTTTCAGGCGATTCCTAATTCATGTAAGCAGGTGAAAGATTACTTAGTCTAGTTTGTAGTTGAAAATTACGTTTTAGAGTTTTTTTCGAATAAGTGGTGAAGATTAATTGATCTCTGGTACTCTAGCATTATCAAACTGAAATCTCTATACTTTTCCTGAAAGCCTATTTAATTACCTTTCAGGCGATTCCTAATTCATGTAAGCAGGTGAAAGATTACTTAGTCTAGTTTGTAGTTGAAAATTACGTTTTAGGGTTTTTTTCGAATAAGTTGTAAACATTTATGTATCTCTGGTACTCTAGCATTATCAAACTGAAATCTCTATACTTTTCCTGAAAGCCTTTTTAATTACCTTTCAGGCGATTCCTAACTCATGTAAGCAGGTGAAAGATTACTTTGTCTAGTTTGTAGTTGAAAATTACGTTTTAGGGTTTTTTCGAATAAGTGGTGAAGATTGATTGATCTCTGGTACTCTAGCATTATCAAACTGAAATGTCTATACTTTTCCTGAAAGCCCATTTAATTACCTTTTAGGCGAGTCCTAATTCATGCAAGCAGGTGAAAGATTACTTAGTCTAGTTTGTAGTAGAAAATTACGTTTTAGGGTTTTTTCGAATAAGTGGTGAAGATTAATTGATCTCTGGTACTCTAGCATTATCAAACTGAAATCTCTATACTTTTCCTGAAAACCTATTTAGTTACCTTTCAGGCGATTCCTAATTCATGTAAGCAGGTGAAAGATTACTTAGTCTAGTTTGTAGTTGAAAATTACGTTTTAGGGTTTTTTTCGAATAAGTTGTAAACATTTATGGATCTCTGGTACTCTAGCATTATCAAACTGAAATGTCTATACTTTTCCTGAAAGCCTATTTAATAACCTTTCAGGCGAGTGCTTATTTATGCAAGCAGCTCAAGTTTAATTATACGAAACTGAAACACAAATTCGATCCTTACTTTCATGTGTAAAAGTTTGTTTATAAGGAAATAAGTCTTTTTAACTTTTGTTATTTATTCATCAGTTTGATGTATACTGCACTTTCTGAATGTATTTTTAATAATTTATGCAGAAATATAGGTGTTTGCCTGTATCTTAGTAGCCGACTTCTTAATTTGGTCGCATAATAAATCCGCAGCTAACTTTGACTGCTAACTTCACACCGGTACCCTGACCCAGAGGTATTTTTAACAAATAGCATTGTTAGCATCACCACTAATATATAGTGTTGTTGCTGATATTATATTCATTACCAAAATTCTATAATATAAAAACCGGGCAAGTACGTGTCGGGCCACGCACAATGTAAGGTTCCGTATTTTCTGTGTTGTGCTTGCCTTCAGTTGAGTCCCATATGAAATTCTATCACATTTGTAAGTTTTCATCAAAGCAACTTTATTGTTTAAGTTCGTCGGCTATTACTCGGTAACTAGTAGAGCCTACTTAACCGTTATAGTTTTCCTAGTTGGTTCACTATATGTACAGTCAATTTTATCGATAGTATTCATATTGTACTATATAATTCCAAATTTTCAAGTAAATCCCTTCACGCAATATTTAGATATCTTTAATCATATATGTATACAGGGAGGGGGGGGGGTTAGTCAATTCCTTTGTTGACTGACTGTACTACTACCATGAATTTTTTCGAATTTCTAAACACTAGACTTTCGGAAATAGATGGGGGGGGGGGGACCACCGTGGAAAACGAAAATTGACACGATAAATGTAAATAATTCCGAAACGGATCATTGTCTCGAAAAATGAAAAGACCTATCTAACGATACCACACAACATGGGGTGGGCGCGAAAAAAAATTATCATTTCCACTTTACATGTAGGGGAGACACCCCAAAAAAATATATTTTAAATTTTTTGTTCCAGCACTTTGTTAGCATTGATAATATGTGTATACATACCAAATTACAGCTCTCTAGCATTAAGCGTCTAGGCCCTAGACCGCGGACGGACAGACAGACAGACAGACGGACGGACATGGCGAAACTATAAGGGTTCCTTGTAGTATACTACGGAACTGGGTTTCTTTCGCCATTTCTTTCCCCAATGGTCATTTTACTTTGTTTCCGAAATGGTGGTAGTTTATAGAGTAGCTTATTTATTTAATACAAATACTCAATTGTAAGTGAGGTGTCAAGTTCCCGTGAGGGCCTACAGAATAAAGTATATTTTGATTTTGATTTTTTGAGAACCCTAAAAATGGTAACATAATTTATAACTAACTGGAACGAAGCTCAATAATTACGGGTGTCGTTTTGAAGGTGTCGTTAATTATTAAACAAACAAACAAACTTTCCCTTTTAAACGGAGATTGAAACTTCACGTTTCCAGTGCCACTGATACATTTCACAATTGGCACTTAAAGGCGTGTACGCACGACCGAACACGACATGGTGAACATCGAACACGAACACTTTGTTCGCACGTGCGTACCACTAACGAACATCAAACAATTTGTTCGTCAAAAGTGTTCGTGTCGATCCAATTTGGTTGTTCTGTGTGGACGATGTTCTCAGCACGACCGAGCAAGAACATTGTTGACACGAACATCGAACCAAAAGAGTAAGGCTTGGTAGCCTCTTTTGTTCGACACTATGTTCTTGTTCGGTAGTGAGTGGTTGCGCGCGAACACAAGTAGAACTATGTTTGTAGGTGTTCATGTTCGCTTTGCTAATTTACGTCCACACGTGCGAACCACACGTTCCGTGTTCGTGTTCGATGTTCACCATGTTCGTGTTCAGTCGTGCGTACACGCCTTAATATATTGATTGATACTGTTAGTCATGAATATTACAAAACAATTGAAAATCGATTGTCGTTATGCACTGAGTAATAAGCATGAGATTCGAACTTTATTTTACGTCTGCACGACTCAGCCGTATTGGCAATAGCATAACATTTTTCTTCTTTAACAAGCAGGACACAAACTCGAGTTCATTTTATCAACATCCGTTGACAGCGCTCTTCGTAATTTGGATTCCACCATTTTCTGAACTCCTTGTATGTGCTTATAGTATTTAACATAGTGTTATTGTTAAGTGCAGCGCACACAGCGCAAACATTCTCCACCGCACTAGGGTCGGAAAAACTGTAACGTTTCTTCCATTTAAAGTATCGACGATATAACGATGGTGAGTTGATCAGGTTGGCTATTTGAGCAGCTAGATCTTTAATAGACATCTTGCGAGCATCCAAATAGGATCCCGGTGGTAGAAACCTGAGAACAAACATTAGCTTTCAACATCAGAATGTCTATGGGAAATAGGTACCTCTTTTAACAATCCTTAAACAACTGCAACCATAGATTTATTAACTACACTTAAAAACCATAAATTTTGTAAAAATAAGAGGGAGGGATGGGATTTGTTTTTAACACGACTGACGTCTGGCCGATACAGCCCGATAGCGTGTATAGGAAGAATGGTCTCGCCTGTCTATCTCGCTCTAACAAACGCGTATGCTATGATCTGTCTCTTTTGTATTGCCAATCTAACGCTAGTATATAATAAATCTATGATTGCAACACGGCAAAAAAATTAACCTCCTTTATTTTGGAGTTTATAGGAGAAAAAATGTTTTTGTCACAAATCTATATGACGATTATTCAGATGATATATTGTGTTTATACTCGGGAATCGCATTTTTATGAATGTGCAATGGAAGATCTTTCATTACACAAACATAAGAATTGCACCGCAATTTATTAAAAACGTATGAAAATTTGAATTTCGCGGGCTGTGTGAAAGCAACCACCTTAAGAGGTCCGAAGTAACTATTATACGTTCAAAACTCTCACCTGGAATAGTCAGCACCACCATACACAATTGGCACAACGTCATGAGACAGAGCAGTTAACAGCTTCTCGGTGACATAATCCTCGTCGAAAGAATTCTCCAGGGACAAGTAAAAATAGTAATCTCGCTCTAACATATTCCCGCAATCAAGATGCTTGTCTATTGGACATTGCAGGGTACCACAGCTGCCATAAACATCTATTTCGTGATCATACGATAGTAAAGCTCTCTGCAGTTTTCTAACAAATGTATTTCTACCACTTCTACTATAACACGACGATACAAACCACGCTACTGCTTTACTTTTGTTCTGCAATTTATAATCGTTTTTATCAAAAT
The DNA here is from genome assembly GCA_905163395.2 of Endotricha flammealis. NCBI lineage: Eukaryota > Metazoa > Arthropoda > Insecta > Lepidoptera > Pyralidae > Endotricha > Endotricha flammealis. The sequence goes on along the minus strand of LR990871.1, from coordinate 4,817,939 downwards.
CATCTCTATTCCAGTGTATATTCTTTTTGGGTCCAATAATATGTCCAGTTTTATTCCTAACTATAATATATGGGTAGGGTATATCAGAATTTAACTTATAAGTAGCAGTCCAGTTAAAAAAATCATCTAATTTATCATCACAAATCGGATAATTATCAGCCGATTCCATATTAAAAAATATGTATTTTTGGTGTACTGCTCTTTTGTCTGGAGGTTTTCTTTTACTTATGCTTCTCATATTTCGTCCATTAAATGCAACCGCGTGAAACTTTGTGATATCATCAAAGAATTTCGTGTTGGAAGTGACGTAACAGTTAACTACCGAGCAATTGTTGTTTAGAAACGCTTGCTGCCCTTTGCCCAAAAAATAGAACGGTGAAAATGTGTCTGGTGTCCACAAGAGTATGTATTTAAGCTCTTTCGATATTTTGTGAGGGTCCCGATACACTTCGACGAATCGAATATCTTTTGCTACATTCTGAAGTGCTTCGCTGGTCAAGGCTTCGTTATGAAATAGGTTGATTTTCCTTGCGGTTTCAATCCAAACTACGGATAGACAAAAACTGATTCCAATGATGACAAATAAGAATTTTACAGATAGCGTCCTTTTTTTAACAGTATTGATAAAATATCTAAATTTCTGATTTCGCATAGTTGTGCTTCCTATTTATGCTTTTCAGATTATTTCGGCTATGCTGATCTACCAACCTGAAAGGAAAACAATATAATAATTAACTTTCAATGTTCTAACAAAGAGGAAGAGATTGGCGACACTGGTTTCCGAAACACATAAAGGACATGAATAGAACAGAACGAAAAGAAGGAGTCTCCGGGATGATACATAAGGAACGTTTGTAGAAATGATATTTCCCAATTTCCATGAAAACGAACACAAAACGGATTTGATCTCTAAAAATACAAGAGCCATATGAAAAGTTCTTGGTCTGATGTGATTTCCATTTAAAATATTATTTTATTTCTCTATGTAGTGTAGTCTCCCTTGGCTTACTGATTATAGACAAACTCTGAACTAAATGATTGACGAAAGCGATTTCTTCCTGGTAGGCTATGAAAATAGTGTTCCAGGAAATGTACACCTATATTGCGCAGAGCTGTCTTTGCGCATCCTTATTTTGTAAAAAGTAAGTACATCTACTTTTACAGTTTTAACTGTATTATTAATTAAGGTCGTTGCTACCGCATTAGATGTAAGTTTAGAGGAGAAAAAAATGTATTTGTCACAAATACAAAGAGAAGTGCTACTATTTATAATTTATATGATGATTATTCAGTAGATTATATAGTAAATTAATAATAAACCGGCAATAAACGCGATCATACCTTGATATTGCCTGACTTTTCGACCAGGTTGCACCGGCCGTGGTCACAGGCGAATGTTCGAGGTGAGTTTATAAATAATAAACCGGGAATTAACGCGATCATACCTTGATATTGCCTGACGTTTCGACCAGGTTGCACCGGCCGTGGTCACAGGCGAATGTTCGAGGTGAGTTTATAAATAATAAACCGGGAATTAACGCGATCATACCTTGATATTGCCTGACGTTTCGACCAGGTTGCACCGGCCGTGGTCACAGGCGAATGTTCGAGGTGAGTTTATAAATAATAAACCGGGAATTAACGCGATCATACCTTGATATTGCCTGACTTTTCGACCAGGTTGCACCGGCCGTGGTCACAGGCGAATGTTCGAGGTGAGTTTATAAATAATAAACCGGGAATTAACGCGATCATACCTTGATATTGCCTGACGTTTCGACCAGGTTGCACCGGCCGTGGTCACAGGCGAATGTTCGAGGTGAGTTTATAAATAATAAACCGGGAATTAACGCGATCATACCTTGATATTGCCTGACGTTTCGACCAGGTTGCACCGGCGAACGAAGCCGTGGTGACAGGCGAACGTTCGAGGTGAGTTCGCCTGTGACCAAGGCCGGTGCAAAGATGAGATGCGAAAGTTTAAAAGTTATTGGATTTACAAATTGTGTCGGTATTGGATTTACAACTCGGGAATCACATTCTTATGAATTTGCAATGAAAGATTGAGCAATTTGATAAAAAAGGTAAGAAAATTTTAATTTAGCGGGCCGTGCGGTAGCAATTCCACCTAATTCATCATCCATCAGTTCCATCACTGGCCTATTTTCACAATAGTTTCCGTGCAGTTGTAGTAACTGGCCGTTTTCGCGATGTTCGTCTTAAAAGACTTGCCACCGCGTTTTAAATTCAGCGACCCATTTTTAACGGTTGTCATCAATCGAATAATTTTATCCCCGGATTATTATCCCGGCCCGATTATTATACACAGCCGGCTAATCGGCACGAAGCACGCAGTGTTTATATTTAATGGATTGTTAAAAACATGTAATTTGTAAAATGTTATCAATAAATCGCTTTAGGTCAACACTCCATATGTAGGTAATACCTACCTACCTGCCTGGATAATAGCAAAACAAAATACAACACGTTTGGAAATTAAATCCATAAGCAGCATAAATCCGCACAATGATTTAAAAACAAAACAAACACAGTTTAGAAAAAATATACCTATCTTCCTTCACGCAAGTTAATTTTGTTGTCGGAATTGGTTAACCTACGAAAGATTTTAATTTCAAATAGATAACACAAATTGTGCTTTTTACAATACAAAAGTAGTCATTAGTATTGTTGATTGAAGACCATTTAACTATTAAAAATAGTACTTAGTCACAGTTATAATCAATTTATGTTGCAATTACATTTCAAGAATACACAATACAACACCTCAAGAAGTAATAAGTGCAATGTAATACCTGTCATTCTATTTTGGCTCTTATCCCAACGAAACAACGTGCTCGGGTCTCTCATTATCCAGATAAGACGAAACACGGCGGCCGGTGGCTTCTTATTTTTGTAGGGTTATACGTCACATGCGCACTACACGAATCGAATGAGGCAAACATCGGTGTAATTATAATGAATTACGTCAGAAATTGTCATCACAATGATTTGTTTAAGTGCTATGACCGTACTTTGACTATTTTTAGTTGAATATTAAGGTTTTATAACTGTATTTCTCTTTGTATAAGTGCAGTGCACATCGTACGGTGCGCGCGGAGCCCCGCGGAGGGGACTACTAAAATTTGAGCGCACGTTTCGTGCGTCTCTCTCTCACTCAAGCCGGGGCTGCCGGGCAATACTAGTCGCGTCAAGGTCAAACAAAGAAATGACGTTATCTTCTAAAAGAATGCACTGTTTACCTATATGCATTGACAAATGCGCACATCGCTATCGATCGAGTCTTCGTTTTTTAGAGATGAATTTTTTAAAGCTATCATAATACTGCCTGAGGTCATCGTTGTTTACTTTGCTCGATCATTCAGTTTTGTCACTTGCAACATCAATGTCGAGAGGAGAGTGAATTTTTATAAAGACATTAAAATACTGACTAGATTCACTGCTCTGTTCCCGTGTTCACCGTTAATTTTACCTCTGTTTTGTTGACTATAACTGCAAGAGCGGCTACAGAATTATTCCTGTGACAATTATTTTGAGTGTTTTTCATTCTGAAATTAAATATGTGATAGACATGGACCTAGAAAAAAAGGTGGACACCATCACTGAAATTACAAAGTGAAGTACCCATAGTAAGCCACGTCGCGTATACGTACGAACCGGCCGGCTTACTATGATATGAATGTGTGCGTGCCGATCAGCCATTTCACACTCACACATAGTTACGCCGCCGCCATTAGGGTGCTTCTTTTTATTTTTATTTAAGAGGTTGGCAGACGAGCATGCGTGTCACCTGATGTTAAGTGATCACCACCACCCATGGAGCACAGAGACACCGGGGGAGTCCCTGAGCCGCTGCCGGCCTTTTAAGTGAATGTATGGTCGCTTCTTGAAGGTTCCCAAGTCATAGTCATTTGGAAACACTGCTGGCGGGAGTTGGTTCCAGATCTTTACTGTGCGTGGAAGGAAGTGTCGCAGGAATCGAATAGTAGTAGAGGTCTATTCATCCAGATGATGTTGATGGAATTGGAGTCTGTGGCGGATGGTACGATAGTAGAACCGAGCAGCTGGAATAAGACTGAACAACTCCTCGGAACACTCCCCGTCGCTTCAATCCTTTCTTAGCAAGATTCCGTCCGCCTTTTTAGGTCCATGGTGATAGACGTGTTTTTAGACATCTCGGGGCCAATGCTATTACATAAACTTAAGACGAGGATGATAAAGTAATTTTTACTTACTCTCTTATACTGACGTACTTTGAAAACGGTATATCAAAATTAAAACTCGGACACTATGCTGCGTCAAAGGCTCACAAAAGGCTGCCCACAGGGCTCAGTCTTGGGACCTGTGGAATATCTGCTTTGACGACTTCTTTAGCCTCCCCTTACCGAATGGATGCTCCTTGACGGGTTATGCTGATGACGGTTGTTATTAATTAATGCAAGTTCGCGGTTATTCTTAGAAAAAAATAGCTGAAACGAGTCTTGGCATAATATCCGAATGGGGAAATCGTAACCATCTAGAATTTGCACCCCATAAAACGTATCAAGCTTTACAAGTTCGCTTTCGTTTCGCTTTCGCTTTAATGGAGTTTTAGTTTCAAATAAAATCACAGTTTTAAAGCCACCAATATCCTCACGGTGGCATCACAGTGCATTTTTGACAGCATCATGTTTGTTCGTAAAAACATTCATGATTATAACCAGGTGTGCGATGTTCATAGTTTTAATACGCGTAATAAGAACAAATTAGCTGTTCCTAAATTTAGGCTGAGAAAAGCGGGAAAGTCTTTTATTATTCAAGGCTTGCGTATGTATAATAAAATTCCCGATTACATTAAAAACCTCTCCAATAATAGCTTCAAATTAAATGTTAAAAAATTCTTAATCAGTAAAGCCTATTACACTATTAATGAGTATTTAAATGAAAAGTCTCCATGGCCCCTATGCGAAAATGAAATGCTCAAACTTGTCATTAAAAGCCAGTCAATGTTCGATAAACTCCATTATTAATAAATGTTCGTTATCATATTTTTTCTCATAATATAAATGGACAAACGTCGTGGTGTCATCTAAATAGTGCTGCATTTTCATTATACTACTTTTAATTCTTTTTGACGGGGTTGTTTTTGTGAATGGGCTCTTCCGGGATTACGGTCGCATCGGGAGTCGGGTCGCTGTGTTCCCTCCAATATTGTTCATAATATTGTTGATGGTGAGCTCAGTGATGGAGGCTGGCGGGCCGACTCTCAGTTGTGGTTGTCATCTTGGGGGACTGGTCTGCTCGCTTTATTAACATCTACATATTCGACATATTTAGGATTTGACCATAGCGCTATTTGGATCGACATCCCGCGTTTTGAGCTTGATTTCTGTATGTACCTGGATCTGTATTTTATTTATTCTTATAAATGTACTTATACATTGTAACAAAAGAGTGAAAGGAAAAAAAATTGCTAAATGACAAAAAAGGCCATAACCGGGTTTCTTTCGCCATTTCTTTTACCGGTGGCCATTTTGCTTGTGTCCGAAATGGTGGTAGTATATAACGTAGTTTATTCTCTCTATACATATATACAAATTGTAAATGACAAGAAAAAGTGCCTGTGAAGGTCTAATTTCTGAAATAAACGATTTCATTTCATTTCATTTTATTTCAGTCTGCTACTTAGGTTTACTTTTAGACGAAAACTTTAATTTCATTGAACATATGAGGCAAGTAGGAGAAAAAGCCAAAAAGAATTTTTATGCTGTAACTTGAGTATCAGCCGAAGCCATGGCGTTTTATACTGCGATGTATCTGGGTTGTATAACATATGCTTCAGTGGTTTTTGCGGATCGTGTAGCAATTGGGGCCGCGTGGAGAAAATTACTGTAAAGTCAGCGTCTTGCCTTGATATTTTTGTGTAAGCCTTACAGAACTATCAGCACAGAGGCACTTCCTGTGCTGGCAGACGTAATACGTGTCGATTTGGAGATATAGCGTCGCGCGTCAATGTATTATAGATCAAACGAACCCCCGCGGTCGACCATCAAGTAGCACAATTTTTAACGGGACACGGTAAACTATAAGGCCAAGTTATTTCCTTTCAAGGTTATTCCCTCTCCTTTGTGTGAGTGTTCTACCGCGAATAACAGAGTAGAACAAACGGCTCATCACATTCTGTGGGAGTGTGATCTTTGGCATAACGAACGCGTAATCATGTTGGATTCCTTACATGTAACTTTGGGCATAGTTTATTATTCTGATCTCGTAGCCAGCAGGGGGAATTATCAGGCATTTAGGTTTTGCAATAAATATTATTGGAATCAAAATAGTAAACAACAGCTCATAGCATTAGGTCCCAATAGTAATGTAACAATAGACCGTGGTGCTCGGCAATCGAGCCTCACTTGATTTGCCATCTCTCTAGGTTATAATACCTTTTGCTTTTTCAAATTGCTGTTTCTCACGTAGTTGTTAAGGAGGGAAGTTTTAATACTTTCTACTCCGACTAACTCCTATCTGATTAAATTCGTTGTGAGTTCCAAGACAGCTGTAGTTTCTCGTCCGGGACGTCAATAAGCTTCATCGCTTATTGCCTATCTGAGGTTGCCGTTGTTAGGCGTTGTTGATCCTGGCTACACAGGAGACACATCGGTGGGAATGTGTCTCATTCCTTGTTTACGTAAGGATGACGGCAGAAAAAAGTGACATTGACAGCGGGGGGTTGACGTAATGTATTTTGAACAAATCTTTTGGGTTATAGCGCTATCTCCATAGCGTCAACTTGGAATCGTGATTAAAAAATATAATAATATTTTTTAATCACTATTCCAAGTGGTATATATATGTAGTATATATTATATAAATAAAAATTTCTGTGTGTTTAGGCCATAGACGTAGCATACGCGCTCTATTAGGCATATGAGGATATATTTACTCATGTGGTTTAGGTTTTGACTCATTGTATTGATGAAGTTTAAAATAATTTAGGAAAATTTGTTATTAATTTAAGAACTTTGTACTTGTTATGTAATGTAGAACGTAATAATATGGGAAATTAAAATAAAATAACTATTAGATTAGGACTTTTATTTATTGGTGACGTTTCTCCTTGGTACAGTTGAGGGTTCGTGTGACGGTGTGGGTTCCAATAATGATCGTAGCGAAAGGTAAGTACAATCCACGCCACCAGAGATGAGATCAGGCGTATCACGTGAACAACCTGCGCAGTAGACGATTTGTATATTATTTTACTAGAAATCGTCTACTGCGCAAGTCAAATCAGCAATCAATGAGGTCTCATCTCTCGTGGCGCGGATTGTATAGGTTCGTTGTATGCGACTCTGTTCCGTTCCTGAATCTCGCAGAGTTCCTAGAATATTTTTACATTATCCTCTTTGAATGACACATTTTCTGATTCGAACTTCCTAAAAACAAACATAATTTTGTAAATATCTCGCAAGCATGTACACCAAAACCTCTTAAATCTTTCTAATATATTTGATTGAACATTTGGAATAGTGAACTTCCTTTTGAAGCAGTCCTAGAACTAGCGGGTTTATGATCAACGAACCTAATGATAGTACCTACAGTCGACAAAGGAAAGGGTTCGTAATTCGGGTCGTAAATATGATTAAAGATTTCTAAATATTGCGTACACATGGATTTACTAGAACATTTATTTAGTGGTAACTACTAGTAATAACTAGTTATAACTCAACGTGCTCCTGACTATACAATATTATTATATTGTACAGTCAGGAGCACGTTGAGCTTTTCACTTGCAGTACAATTTTGGCTCCTAGGACATAGAACTTAGGAATGGTACAAAGTACAATATGTAAAGGTCGACCTGCTCTTGACTGTACTATGTAATTACAAATATTCTAGTAAATCCATTTACGCAATATTTAGAAATCTATTTATTCATATTTACGGTCCGGGTCACCCGTTTCCATTGTTGACTGTACCTACAAATTAAAAAATGTCTTACTCAAACTTTATTGGACCGTTTCCTTCCAAAGTTTTTTCGTCTTCCTCCAAAGATTTTTCGTCTTCCTTCAAAGGTTTTTCGTTTTCCTTCGAAGGTTTTTCGTTTTTCTTCGAAGTTTTTTCGTTTTCCTTCGAAGTTTTTTTGTTTTCCTTCGAAGGTTTGTCGTTTTCCTTCGAAGGTTTTTCGTTTTCCTTCGAAGGTTTTTCGTTTTCCTTCGAAGGTATTTCGTTTTCCTTCAGAGTTTTTTCGTTGACCTTCAAAGTATCTTTGCAGAACTTTACAATATCACTTTTCTCTGGATGGTCTTGCATATAAATAACTTCTTTAATTCCCGACTGATATATTTGCTTAGTACACTCGATGCAAGGGAATCTCGTCGTATACATTGTGCAACCCTGCACATCAATAGAGGTCTTGAATGCAATCGCATTCATTGCAGCGTGACATACTGAGTAAAAAACAGGAATTCTTAAAAGTAAGTAATTCTTCTTATACCTAATGATTTTATGTACAGACAGTAGGTACCTAATATAGATTCTAAAACTGACTAAATGCTTGATAATTGTCTCTACTTGCATGGTATAACAAAACAAGGTACCTATGCCCTTCCCGAGACAGCTAGGTCACGCACGTGATTGGCCCAATGACTGTGGTGCGGTTAACTAACTAATATTATAAATGAGAAAGTGAGTTTGTTTGTTTGTTATTTCTTCACGGCTTGACTAATCAGCCGATCAATATGAAAATTTATATACATATTGTCACAGGGGTACAGAGCCCAACCTGCCCAACATAGGCTACTTTTTATCCCGTGAAAGTATGTCATTCCAATGGGAAAATATTTTCTCTACTATAGATGGCGCTGCAATTGCGATGTCGGCCAACAGATGACTCCAGAAGTCGCGCTATGGGTTGTTTTGTTGTCAAACGAGATCTATGTCATAAAATCAACATGCGTCTTCCCGCAGAGAAAAGCTAGTGGTTGAATGTCACACTGATCGTGACGTAGTCTTAGGACTCCTGAGCCATAGACACGAGAAGGGATTACCAGACGCAGTATATTATTGTACAGTTAAGAGCAGGTCGACCTTTACATATCGGACTTTGGACCGTTCTTAAATTCTATGACATAAGAGCCAAAATTGTACAGCAAGTGTAAAGCTCAACGTGCTCCTGACTGTACCATGGTCGCCACGAGATCATATATGTAGGGAATTCAACATGGTTTCCCCGTTCCTCAAGCCAAAGTTGACACTCCTAGTTATTCGCGGTAGAAAGAGGTCTGATAAATGATAATACGTCGGTACTAAGTATTTTTATAAGAAATAGTCTCTTTATCCCGAAGGATGCGAATTCAAATCCTGCGCAAGGCAAACATTGTGTGTTTGCCTTGGTCTGGGTATTTTCTATGTACGTACGAATATAATAAGTATTTATTTGTAAAAAAAAGTATTTATGTACTTTTTTTAGGGACAAATCAAACAGATTGAGCTAGCCCGAAAGTAAGTTCGAAACTTGTGTTATGGGATACTAACTCAACGATACTATATTTTACAACAAATACAAATATAGATAAAGAACAAATTATTCGTTTTTCATCATGACCCGACCAGGATTCGAACCCGGGACCTCCTCGGTGGCGGTCTGCCTTGGTAACCATTACGCCACGGAGGTCCTCAGCAATCTAGAACCCACAGTACAAGCTTAGTTCTTTGTTTGGGACTAGATGGCGTTGTGTGACTCGTCCAAGAATATTTATTTATCTTACAGAATCTCTGTCCAATCTCCTCAGACCATGGATAATTTATATCATCTTTACAATCTGACGGTGGTCCATTAAATCTGTAATATACATAATAATATACTTAACTATATGTTACAGTTAAAAGTCATAACCGATCAAAATCAATTTCATAAATCAGGCAAATGTGGCTGTGCCCAACGTCCTTAGCCAAAACTAGTTTTGCCTGATTAAAAATTCAAACTATCAAACAAAACTCATAAAAAGCTAAAGTGGTCAATGAATGTTACCAGAAATGTCATGGAAAGTCATATAAAATCATTTTTAAGGGCTTGTTGTAGTGAATCCTAAGTATATTTAAGTTACTGTTTTGCTGTATGAAAAAAAAATATATATTTAAATCAGCGTTTTGCTCGTTCGGGCTAAACATCTACAGGCGATCCACAGTCTGCGACGTACGTAAAATAATAACCTAATAACAATAACACGTTTTATAATAGTCTTCACCACGTTTTATTGGGTCGGCATAGTCGGCAACGCTCGAGCGATACCCCCGGTCCGGTGATGGTGTTGCAAGCGTCCATAGACTACGGTACGGTGACATAGGCAGGCGCGCCGTATATTTGTTTGCCACTTTAGTGTCATAAAAAAATTCTTCCTTACCCAATTCCAACAATCTGTTTATTTTGATTAACAATACAAGCTCCTCGTTTCTCATTTGGAACCTTGCTACGTTGTGATGCTAAGAATGCCACCGTCATATAGTAATCCTTCCATGTTTGAATGTAATCCTTACTACTTCCTCTAAAAATAATTTAGAACAAATGAATAAATAACCCAAAATCTGGTAGATACCTTGCTCAATGGACTTCGGAATAATAGGAAATACGTGTTGACAGCGACTGATTAGTGCAGGTGATTAGTTGACCGTGTAGTAACGTGATGAGAAGTGAGTTCAATTTTTTGGCGAGTGGACTGCGAGTTGCCACGTTCCACGCGCCCTCCATTACATAAAACATTTATAGAAGGTTTCTGTTGAACGTCCATACTTGATGATCTTTGGCTAACAACTGATTTTACTAAACAAACAGAGCCACTAAACAGAATTGGACACTACTCGCACTACACACCTGCACTAATCAGCCTCGATTACTAATCACCTGCACTCGCACTAATGAAAGTAAATACTTGTGGCTTATGACGTTGGTTGTTAGCGCTATCCCTTTTTAATTAATTTACGTTAATTTCTCATATAAAGTTTTAAGTAGAACGAGACAAATATATTATCTGATTGTTTAATTAAAAAATACACACCTTGGAAACGCTATGTTTATTGTACATTTGCTCGACATTATTTTAAATACGTACAAAATAATATTATAACAAATTAAAGCAGAAAGCGGTCGTAGTCTGCTGTATTTTAAACATTAAGTAATCAATAATTATAATAGTACTTAGTTATCTTATCAAAATGCAAAAGATTAGAGGTTAATCTAAGTCATAGGACATATAAGCGGATTTCTATGAACATATTAGTCTACTTTCTGTACATGTAAATGCTAGAGATAGTGAATATACCTAATATAGATAGCTGAAGTGGGGAATAATTTTTTCGTTAATTCAACGCTTAATGCAGCATACATATACATTATATATATATATAAAGTCCTCTAATCTAGCCGTGAGACAGTGGTGTGTGTGTACAGTCAACTAGATTCGGATTTATCTAAGAAACTTTTATTATACTAGCTTTTTCGCCCGCGATTTCATCCGCGTGAAATTCCGGACCCATTCCCGTGGGAACCACATTGAATTTCGAGAAAAGCTATAGCCTATGTCACTCCCTGTTATTGTAGCTTTCTTGGTTTGGTGGGAAAAATGAGTTTTGTTGAAAAATAGATACATTTATGCCGAAAAGTTTTTATAAAATTATAAATAAACCCAATTATTTTTGCAACTAACTAAGGTACTTTAGACTTTTTTGGGTCCCAATGAACAAAATAACACGTATCCCATGAATGTTGTTGGGTGGCGACGGGGTTCATACAAATTCCCCTATCCCCCTTTACATAACTGGCTTACATAACTGACTTTACATAAATTAAATATAAAAATCATGTCTGACCGATCATCGTCCAGCCACCCTTACCACTAAGCAAGCTGAATTATTTCTTATTTTTTCAGTTTGCCTGAAGTAAAAAAACATGACTTTTATACCACTAAGGTGGCAAACAAGCATATGGTCCGCCTGATGGTAAGCAGTCACCGTAGCCTATGGACGCTTGCAACACCGGGGGTATCACTCGCGCGTTGCCGACCCTGTAGAGGCTGTAGAAGGTGGAGCTCTGGAGACCTCACTCACCGTAGGAACACAACATGGCCGAGACCAATGCTATTTGGCTACGATCTTCTGTAAGGCGGAGGTCCTTCCCCAGACGGGCTCCTCCGATTTGAGCGGATTATCCGCTATACCTCTCTTAAACTTTAACTAGATAACTTAACGTAAAATTGAATTTCCGCACTTCCCAATGGTTGACTGGTAGAGAATGCAATTTAGCATTAAGTCCGCCCATTGTATCATTACTTATGTATTTAATTGTGGTCAATAAAGTTAATTAATAAAAAATATTTTATAATTTACATTTATTTAATATTTATTTTATTAATAGTGAATAACGGGCCGCTCAAATCGGAGCAGCCCGTCTAGGGAAGGACCTCCACCTTACAGAAGATCCACCACCACCACCTCCACCAAAAAGCATTGGTCTCCGCCATGTTGTGTTTCTACGGTGAGTAAGGTCCATCCACTTGGTGGGGGTTTGGAGGGTTGGCAACGCGTAAGTGATACCCACGGTGTTGCAGGCGTCTATAGGCTACGGTGATGTTTACCATCAGGCAGGCCTGTTTGCCAACTTTGTAGTATAAAAAAAATATTAAAAAATAAAAACTTTTACAATAAATACGCACCTTGGAAAACTTATTTCTATTTTACATTTGCTCGACATTATTATTTTCAATAAATTACACAAAATTATTTATGAAATTAATGCAAGCAGCGTTCGTTGTCTCATGTATTTTAAACATAATAAAATTAATATATTTTAATTATTATAGAACAGTTTATCTATTTAAAAAACTGAACAATAAAATTGCGGTTTTTAGCATATGTATGACTAACTCATTTATTGCACATAATGGTTAGGTACTGATTTGATGACGCAGTTTCTAAATATATTATTTATTATTATGTTCTTGTTTACGGGATTCACTGTCTTATCGTGCTTAATTGCATTGCAGCTAATTAAATCATTATTAGCAAAACCCGCGCAACTTCGTTTGGGTTTGCGCTACCTCGTGAGAATTCTATTCATTTTTCTGGTTAATAGAATAGCCTAAGACTCACAACTAACGCGGCTTTCTTTGATAAAATATTTTTCAAAATCGGTTCCCAACTTCACAAACTCTACCTCTTTATAATATTATAAATAAATACGGACAAATCACACAGATTAAGCTAGCCCCAAATTAAGTTCGAAACTTGTTATGGGATACTAATTCAACAATACAATATTTTATAACAAATATGTACATATATATAATTAAACATCCAAGACCCGAGGCCAATCAGAAAAAGTTCGTTTTTCATCATGACCCAACCGGGATTCGAACCCGGGACCCCCTAGGTGTGGTAACAGCCATTACGCTACGTCAATTAGTATACGTCATACATGTCAACGAAAAAAACGTTCGAATGAAATCGATTAAGTTTTCAAACATGACGTTTTGTCATAATAAAATGTAAGTACTTAATTGAAACAATTGAAATGATAAATCAATTACTTACCACAATGTGGCACATAGTATCTACTTCTGTTTTATCATTTCAATTGTTTCAATGGGGTATTGATATCAACTTCGAAGCAAATCGTTCTCAAAATTACCCCTTGTGAACCCCGAAATGAATCCATATAGGTACTAATATAGAGTTTGTTTGTTTGAAGCGCGAATTGAAAAATTATTTTCGTGTTGGATAGTCCATATAACATTACGCTGCGACCAGTAGGAGCGTAGCATCAGTAAAAAATGTTGCAAAAACAGGGAAAATTATTCATATTTTGAATTTGAATATCGCGATAGTGTTTTCATGGTTTTCGACAACCACGCGAACCAAGTCGCGGTGGACGCGAACAATTTTACGGTGACATTATACAACTCACTGATAGTCAAAAATAAAAAAGTGTAAAAGTAAAACTCTCGGCTTTGTAAAGCGTTCGTAAACCACAAAACTTTTACTTTTCCATATGTTGTATAAAGTTTACACTGTAAAAGTGACCACAGATGCCACAAAACAATATCGGGCACCTTGCTTTAAGGCTCGCCACACGGGTACGATATTATCGGTCGATAATATCGCATGCGTTATTGCGATATCTTTTTAGATACATTTTGTATTATGATGGCCAGGGAGACACACGCCTGCGATTATAACGCCGCAATGGAAGTAGGACGTTGCGTTTCTCCGGACTGCGATATTCCGATGGGTGTTCTAGAATGTTTTGTATCGACACAAACGACCGTAGACACACCAGCGATAACAACGTATAGTGAGGCGCGGCCTGATCATTTCTTATTGACCTGACGCTCTCTCGTAAGAAATATCGGACGATAAAAACGCAGCTGTGTGCAAGGAATGGAGACGCGACGCATTATCGCAATAACGCGGATGGCCGACCGAGGATGCAATGCAACGCCCCCACAATTGTGTACAATGGGCTTTGAATTATGAAAATTTTGAATTATGTACTTAAACAACTTCAACGAATTTCACAACAATTTTTTATTTATGGTGATTTTCGGCACTCATTGTCTGTTGGGAAATTATATAAGATTATTGTAACATATTATGCATGTAATGACTGTTTTGTGCCAAAATAAATAATATAACGCATGCGATATTATCGACCGATAAACGCTCCTGTTTGAGCCTTTAAAGTATATTTTACTATAGGGTAAATATCAAAATACCAGGCGTCCTGCATTGTGACGCACAATACAATAAAAGAAATAAAAAATAATGACTCCTTTGTAAAACGAACAAGGGACAGAGTGTAACGGCGGGACAAAAGTGGAAAATTTAAATTCGATGTTGGTTCACAATGGCAGGTTATCTTTTGAAGGTAAACAAACGATGTTTTTGGTAAACGCACTTTTGAGCTGTCATTGTTAGTTGGTAATGGAGAAGGAAAACACATATGGAAAAAATTGTGATTTCTTTTTTTCGTGTGTGTTTCCTACATATAACAATATAAGTAATTTCAGGGAAAATAGATTTTATTTTGCATTCATTCCATGCAAATTTTTTTTTTTTTGGTAGCATTTAAAATACGTACAAATACCAGAACTGTGCGCCTTTAAGACTATTTTTAAGATTTTTTTCAATTAATTGCCATTATAAATACCCTTAAATTATACCTACACTTTGATTTAAAATGTTGTTGGCAAAATAAAGATTTTTATTATTATTTATTAAATGTTACGTCAATAAAACTAACGATCCCACTTGAGGTGAGAGTGCGAAGCTCACAGCAAAACCATTTCTAATAAACCATTTCTAGCACATTCTAAAACTATTAACTTCTTCCGATATCATCCCGAACTTGAGTAAGGAACTGAGACTTTAACTCAGTCAAATCAATACAATAAAAAAAATATATGATTAAAAGCTACCTCATGTAATTTGCAGTAACAAAACCTCACTACACGAGAAACCGTTGGGTTTCTACAGAAGCTGCATTTAAAATTATTCTTCATCCTTCCCATGTCAGACCTTCCTTCAACGGACCATAATTTTAAAAGCTTTTATTTAACTTGACCTGTATGTATGTATGTATGTAAGGGTGGAATCTTAGAACGAAAATTTGACCGATTGAGCTGAAATTTTGCTTAAAACTGTAGATCAGATGACAAAACAATATTATGATAACAAAATTACGATACAGTCGTTTTTTGTGCGATAGTCAATTTCATACGTGGTAATTTTTTTTCCCCCAAGAAGCAGTACAAATGCTTTTACACTGTTTGTCGAATCTAAATCCCCAGAGTTCTATCGCATAGGCATAAATAAACTTCCGATTAGTAACCCCTCATTTTATATTTGTATAAGTACTAATAATATTTGTATATTCGTTTGTAATAAACACAAAACTACTGGACCGATTATAAAAATTCTTTCACCGTTTGGAAGGTACATTAAATTAAATTAAAATTAAAATTCATTTATTTCAGGCCATTTTACCCATATTGACAATTAATTAATTAATTCAAATTACAATACATAAATAAAATAAAATAAAAAATAAAATGAAACAGAATAAATTAAAATCATTATCTACCTCATACATTACCCCCGGGCACAGATTACTTAATAGTTACAACCCCGGGTAACATAGGTTATATTTTTATTTTAAATTGGGTTCCTTATTATGACCCGTGAGAAGCCGTGGCGGTCCGATAGTATTATATTATATATTTTTATTAATCTATACATATAATAAACCAGTAGACCCCGATATGTCTGTACTTTGAACATATTTGGCAAAAGTGGAAAGGGGACAGTTAGAAAAAGGTAATAAAAGCGTTTTTTTTTATTTTTTTATTTATTGTCTGTCTGTCTGTTTTAACGCGCACATCTTCTAAGTTACTGAACGGATTTTAATCCTGTTTTCACTGGGAGATAGAGCTCGGCTTAGAGCAGAATATAGGCTTTGTTTCATTTAAATCGCATGACATGATGACTGGAAAAGGAGTTATCCATATTTGAACATTTCACGCGGACGAAGTCGCGGTTAACAACTAAATATAAATAAATATATAGAAATTAATCACACAGATTAAGCTAGCCCCAAAGTAAATGAGATACTAACTCACAGATACTATATTTTATAACAAATATAGATAAACATCCAAAACCCAATCCAATCAGAAAAAGTTCGTTTTTCATCATGACCCGACTGGGATTCGAACCTGAGACCTCCTGGGTGGCGGTCCGGCATGATAACCATTACGCCACGGAGGTCGACAAATTATCATTAATATTTTCAACTAATTGTCTACCTATTCAGAACAATAGAATCAATATATGTATTAAAAGTATAGACATCGGATACGTTTGGCAAGTTCCGGGGCAGCGGCAGGGTGCGCCGGAAGCGGCCACGCAGCGGTGACCACTTCCGGTCGCCATAACTGTCGCCATTCGTCACACTCAGCCGATATTTAATGGTCATTGACCGATGCATATTTCAGAAAAAAGTAAATACTTATAATTTGACAAACGCATTATAAACTTAAGTATATTATAAAAAGAGGTAGGGCACAGCGGATAATCCGTTCAAATCGGAGCAGCCTTACAGAAGATCGTAGCCAAATAGCATTGGTCTCGGCCCTCGGCCTTGTTGTGTTCCTACGGTGAGTGACGAGAACAAATGAATAAATACCGGGCCTACTTTCATTTGTCAAAGAGTAAAGTAATACTACTCAAAGTTGTCATTTTGGGTTACTGGACCCCCCCAAGTGGAGCTCTGGAGACCTCACTCACCGTAGGAACACAACATGGCCGAGACCAATGCTATTTGGCTACGATCTTCTGTAAGGTGGAGGTCCTTCCCCAGACAGGCTGCTCCGATTTGAGCGGATTATCTACTGTGCCCTACCTCTCGTTTCATAAACGCCTACATATTCTACATAATTTAGGATTTTACTATATTAATTTGTGTATGTTTTTTTATACCACTAAGGTGGCAAACAAGCATACGGCCGCCTGATGGTAAGCAGTCATTGCCAGTCTATGGACGTTTGCAATACCAGGAGCATTACTAACGCGTTGCCGACCCTGTAAGAACCTCTATGTACCTGGATTTTATATAATATATTTTATTTTAAAATATGAAATGTATTGTTAAATGACAAAAAGGCCGTAACTGGTTTTCTTTCGCCATTTCTTTTACCAGTGGTCATTTTGGCTTTTCTTTCCGAAATTGTAGCAGTTTATAGATTAGATTAATTACCTAAATAATTTATTACCGTAATGTATTGTGATCTTTAACGAGAGAAAGTGGCTGTGAGGACCTACTCTCTGAATAAATATTTGCACAGGATTCGAACCCGCGGCCCTTGGGATAAAATTACCATTGCTAGCCACTCGACCACCGGCTCTGTCAGAAATGAGAAACAAATGCCGAATCCGGTCGTTGAATTCGGTGCAGCCCAAATTAAAACAAGATATTTAGGCGGACGACTCAATATATTCTCCGCAAAGCCTTTTTCTGTAGTATTTAGCCTCCAAAGCCCCTTGTTACTTCAATTGACCCGCGGATTACATTTTGCTGCACTTACATTCCTTATCTCGAGAAGAGACAGTGTTTTAAGGGTTGCCACTCTTAAAACACTAAAATATAAGCTATTAACAAAAATGTTTAAAAAAAAGTATTACTCATATAAATTCCTAGAAAAATTTGAGAAAGGATTTTCAGAAATTCCCCCGGAAAAGCGGTATCCCGTGGGAACTTCGGAATAGTTGTAACTAGGGAAAACGCATTTCTCCGAAGCGCGTTTAAACTAGCTGTAGAGAACAACGAAACTGCGCCAAGATGTAATGTGTATCAGTAGGTTCATTCAGTACAGTGTACCTTGTGACCCCAAACTTAAAAATAGTGTAAAATTGAAATACATGTTCCCTAGTTAGAACTAGTTTTAACAAAGACATTTAGTAAAAACTACATAGTTCTAAATAGAGAAAACACGTTCTATACGCGACAAAATTTTAACTCACAGTGTTATGCACTAACTAATAAGTAGAGTTTCGAACACCGTTTTACGTCTGCGCGACTCAGCCGTATTGGCGACTAGTATAAACTGAAAACGAGTTTTAACAACTATGCGGCTGGCAACCCTAAGAATAATCTGTACAGTGGTTCCTCAGATAGCTGACTGGCCGATGCCCGCACACAACCACGATAAATCTCCGTGAGGATAATCCCGCGACTGGCCGCGGAAGGCTTTGTCCTCTAAAGGCTCAATTCTGATACAATTTACTGTATGATATTATATAGTATATACGTTTTACATATCAACAGCTATATTTTGTATTATTTAAAGAAAGAGTGGGACTCCTGAAATCGCAACAAATGCACCACCGTGCTGTCAAATGAGTTAAACTTTATAGTATGTGTGTTAAATATCTCAACAGCAAGCCTATTTTAATAATTTCTAATTTGGAAGATTTCTTGAGCCTGGTCTTTTAAGCCTCTGTGAACGACCATGTTTGTACACCACAGATAGACAGACAGAGAGAGAAGACAGGCAAAACACATGTCACGTCAAGAGTACCTTTCATTAGTTCCTTCTTGGACCAGAATTTTCTCTATTTTTCATTCTGTTATTAGGATATAAAGGTTTAAACACTTAAGTTACTTCATAGACTAACAGACTTTACTAAGGTTTTACTAAGGTTTCCAATTTTTATCGGAAATATAAAACAGCCTGTGTTACGCGGGGGTGTACCTGCCTAACTGGTGAATTTTTGAAATCGGTCCAAAACAAAAATACAAATCTGTCCTCTTTATAATATTAGAATAGACTTAAGTTAGGTAATTTCTGAAACGACAAAAATTACCACTGGATAACAAAGAAAAATAGATATTTTCTAAAAATGGTTTCGAAATCAAGTTTCAATAAATTGTGAGTTCATTTATTTGGGTGCTGCGTGATCGTTGATTACTGTTAAGCCGATTATAGGTCCCCAATGCTTTAGCTAGCCAATCCTTAATTTATTTGACGACCTCCGTGGCGTAATGGTTACTACCACGCCGGACCGCCACCCAGGAGGTTCCGGGTTCGAATTCCGGTCGGGTCATGATGAAAATGAACTTTTTCTGATTAGCCTGGGTCTTGGATGTTCATCTATTATATGTATTTGTTATAAAATAATATAGTATCGATGAGTTAGTATCTCAAAACACAAGGTCTCGAACTTACTTTGGCGCTAGCTCAATCGGAACATTCTATCTAAAAATCATCTTCCGACCTATATACACTTTAAAAATATTTTTAAGGATTAGTTCTACCACTTTAGCGTAGTTAATATACATATGTGTATAGTCGGACCAAATTACAGCTTTCCATTAGTTCATCTCCGAGCTAGACCGCGAGGAGACAGACGGACATGGACTGAAGATCCATCTTTTCAGGATATTGAGCGAGCAAGCTCAAACCTTCAAGCAATGGTGATGCGAGTCGCCTTAAAAGATAGATAGATATGCTCTATTTGCAAATCACAACAATAGGACATACAGGCTAGTGAAATTGCAACAAGGCGGCCTTACTGCAAAAGACAACCTTAAGGTAACGAAATTATTCTATGGACTGGGCGGGCAGGGCTAGCAAGATATGAATAAAAACGTATTACTCCAAACAATATTTTTTTCAATATTAACAACACAAAAGGTCTTCGTAGTACCCTACTGGAATTACCCCTGTGAACTCAATAGGTACATAAGTACAGTCATCGGCAGTATATTCGCAAGTTTACACATTCACGCCACATGTTACCGACAAGATGTCGCGGCCAATTTTATTGCTACTTTTAAATAATTTATGTATTAAAACTTTGCTGGATACTTATTTTATAGATAGACAGTTTATGTTATTATTTTAATGTCTAACGTTAAAAATTTTAAAGTTTAAATCTAGATTTTTTTTACCTATTTGGATTTATAATTTTATTTCAATCAGACATTCCGCGTACCTATACTAGGTATTACTTGATTGTGTTACCTATGTGCCTGGTTTTGTATTTTATAAGGCCGTATCTGGTTCTCTTTCGCCATTTATTTGACCAGTGGTCATTTTGCTTTTGTTTCCGAAATGGTAGCTTAAAGAATAGAATAATTACACAAAACATTTATGATTGTAAGTACTCTTTGACTAGAGCAAGTGCTTGTATAGGCTTTACTTGAATAATCGTTGAAAATTGTTATTTTTTAAATTTTAATTTAGTCACAGAATAAATAATAAATGCTACTTTAGTGGAAGTTTTTAATTATATAAAAAAACACATTCCAGACCCAACATAGGGTTGGCAACGCGTGAGTGATACCCCCGGTATTGCAAGCGTCTATAGTCTATACCATAAGGCGGGCCGTATGCTTGTTTGCCACCGGTTTATAAAAAAACACATCGTCATTACAAATAAGGGAAGTCTTGAATAAAGAAAATGAAGTGTTACCAACAGGCATGTCCCACGACCACAAACTATGCATTTGTTAATCCTTACCCTAACTGACCTTACTACAAAAAGTGAATGATATACGCAGTTGTCTTCAATAATTTCTTTTATTTCCCCCAAAGGAAAGCGAGGTCCAATGAAAGTACAGTGAATCGGTGCCGAGGTGAATAATGCACGATCGCAGAATAACACAATAATGGTGCAGAAACTTAGTGGAGAGCAGAGCGACTTAAAAAAAAATGCATATTTTGGTTGCTTCAAGGCACTTGATAACAAATAGTTTTGTATTTATTTGGACAACAGAAAATAAACTACTACATAACATTAAAACTAAAGTAACAATAAAAACTAAAATTAAGAATTAATTAGACATGGTCCCTGTAGCAGGGTGCCCAAATTGCTAGCAGCGTTACCTCGCTGAACGGCGATAGAGATCCGAATCCTTACTCCTTAATAATATTATAAATGAGAAAGTGAGTTTGTTTGTTTGTTATTCCTTCACGGCTTGACTAAGCAGCCGATCATTATGAAAATTTGCATACATTTTGTTAGGGGTACAGAGCCCAACATAGGCTACTTTTTATCCCGTGAAAGTATATCGTTCCAATGGGAAAATATTTTGCGCGCTGTAACGGCCACAAGTCGCGATATGGGTTGTTTTGTTGTCAAACGAAATTATGTCACAAAATTAAGGCGAGCGAAGCCGCGGGGAAAAGTTAGTACTACATAATATTGAAACTAAACTAACATTAGTAAATTAAATTACTTACGTCAAAACTTAAGACTATTTTTTTTCTCGATGATGATGAATTCTTTGCATCTTTGCGTCACTTGCAATGATGGTTATGGAGTAGTTTGTCCAGCAAACTTGAGGCTGACATAGTCAAACATGGCTAAAAGCCTAAATAAAAACTAATGTTAAAAACTAAAAAAAGGCATGATCCCTGTGGCAAAAACCCAAAATGCTAGCAGCGTGGCTAAATGGCGATAGATATCCGTTGAGCGAAGTAACTGCCAGTCTTTGGGTCACCGTGCAAGTAACTATTTATATCTGTGCAGTTCACCAGTTAGGTCAGGTTAGTCATAAGTTTGGCTCGGAGAGAGGAAACTCCGGAGTGCCACGAGTGCGGCTGCGTGGAGGACACGGCGCAGCACACACTTGAGGAACTGCTTGCCCGGCGTGGGCTGCGCCACGCGCCGCGCTCGTAGCAATTGTTGGCGATGACCTCTCGCTCCCGGCTGTTGTCAAACAAATGGTCGAGAGCGAGAGGTCGTGGGATGCGATGGCCTCCTTCTGCGGCGAAATAATGACGCAGAAGGAGGCAGCGGAGCGAGTGAGGGAAGCGGATCCAGCCGCCCCCCCGCTCCGCCGAAAAAGACCGGGCGGCAGGCGTTTGGCTCATGCCCGGCGACTGCCACCCTAACGGGGGCTTCCGGGCGGCGGGTTGGGGAAACCGCTGCCCATTAGAACGGAAGTCCCCGAGTGTTGCGGCGCGGCGCGCCTAGTCGTGCGCGCGCCGCCAATCGTGCCGTAGCCCAACAAGGGGGTCTTCGGACGACCGCCGGCGGGGCAGCGGTTGTATCATTGTTCCCGCTGCCCCGCCCATCTAGGCGGATGAGGTGGCAGTCAGTCAGGTTTTTAGTCGGTATACCCTAAGTGGTTAGAGGGGGAGCCCGACATACCCCCGCCGCTCCCCAAGTGGCGGGGCATGCAGCAATGCATTTTCCTGACTTAAAACAAAAAAAATAAAATAAAAAAAGGTTAGTCATAACCCATAAGTTTCAGTTAGGCCAGTTTCACCAGTCCCGAATAGCTAGTCGTCAAATCAATTGACAGTTTTTGACAGTTTTAGTGTGGGTTTGACGTTTCTTATTTGGCAAATAACCTATTATACTTTATTAGCAAGTTGTTGACACCTTCGGCATCTGCAGAAAACCAGCGGTGCGACTCGCACCCACCACGGAACGAGCGGAGATCTGCAAACCAAATATACTAATTATTATTCTTAAATGTGTTACTAACTTACATACAGAAAATTGTAATATTTGTTTTACTGTGTACCGAATACATACATATAACAGTTTTCTTTCTTTTTTCTAGTAGTATAAATAAATAAATATAGGAACAAATCACACAGATTGAGCTAGCCCCAAAGTAAGTTCGAGACTTGTGTTATGGGATATTAACTCAACGATACTATATTACAATATAGATAAACATCCAATACCCAGGCCAATCAGAAAAAGATCGTTTTTTATCATGACCCGGCCGGGATTCGAACCCGGGACCGCCATGGTAACCATTACCACATGAGTAAATATTACGCCGCGGAGGTCGACGTCAATGAAGTTTCCATCCATGACATTTCCGCTGCCGCCGCTCACCCAAACCAGGCCCGACAGATTCAATCAGTTTCAGCCGCAAGACGACCCGCTAAGGGTCCGTGCATAAATAACCACAAGTCTTTCCTTGTAACTGAGGTTCCTTGAAGTTATTTGTTGTGACTGTGATAGATCGGGACATTCGAGACCCACGGTAATGAGAATTGTATAGTGTCCGTGTGCAAAAAAATTGTGAGAAGAAGAAGAAAACTCACGGTATTCATAGTATACACGGTGAGGATTATTTTAAGAGATCCTACCTTCAGTAGGTACCAGAGGGCGCGGGTTCGATTCATTTACATTTCATTGACATTTATATGAAGTCATTTGTGATTGTTCACATCGTTTCAAAAAAAATGTAAGTGAAAGTGCATACGTAACGGATGCACGGACGGGACGGGAACGTGTCACGCGCGGGACGGGAAAAATATCGTCGGTAACGATGTTTATCCCGCCCCGCCCCGCACGTGCCCCGTCCCGTCCATGATTCCGCTGCGTATGCATGCACAGTCGCCCCGTGCGCTCAGGAGAGTGAAGTAGTGGTGTAGGTCACTCTAGCAAGCAAAATCCATCCAGCTTTATATGATTTTGCAAACTCGAAGTATCTATATATTTAATTAAAATACCAAGTATAATAAAATTGTGTCTCGTCATCCAAAAGTTTCATGTAAAGAGTATGGTATTCTCCCTAATTGTTCTCTTTTCTGCCATATAGGACGTACAGAAAATCTTATTTTCATCTTGACGGCCGTAGCTTCTTTATCATCTAAAGATTCTAAAGCAATAGCAATTAAAGCCAATTCTTCAAATGAAAAATCCATCTTGATCACAACACTAGCACGTTAGTTCCGAGTAAACGGTCACGGTGCGTATGCATTAAAAATCCCCGTCCACCACTTTCCGTCGCCGTCCCGTCCCCGTTCCGTCCGGGAAAAAACACGTTACGTATACAGCGACCTTAAGGTCGTTAATATAAAATCTATATTATAAGTCGGTATAAAACTAATTCTACACAATTTGAATTGTGTAGAATTAGTTTTATTTATTCATGAGTCGTCTCTGAACTTCTGGTAATTGGTTGACTGGTAGATAATGCATTTAGCATTTCTGCCTGTTGTACTTTGTGTATTGTGGTCAAAAAAGATAATGAAAACAATAAAATTTAATGATTTTTCAGTCTCACAGAGTCTGATCAGCAGTCAGAGATGCTGACACCTCGTTGATATGGCCAGTCAGTCTGACCCACAGATAACCCCCAATAGATTGAGTATCACATGCAAGGTAGCTGAAGTTACAATGTTGCATATTAGTGATGTGACATTAATAGAAAGTACCAAAACCTTATACGATGTATCGATGTAATTTGGTTTTTAAAAAAATAACTAGTCACTATCCTTTCCGATCGATGCATAACTGCTATTAACTTTACATGAAAAATGTCAAAATATGACACATAAGTAGTAATGTTTTTAGTAATTTTCTTTTTACTTCATTAATACTTTAGATCTTTTAAAAATAAATTGAAAAAAATACTATTCTCGCGAATTAAGAAACGAAATCCAAATAAGAAATGGAATGATTATGTAGTAAAGTTAAGTTTTTTAGTATGTGATTTGACACTTTTCTTTTCATTCCATTTCTCTGCGCCCCGTCGTCGTCTGCGCCTTACCTACAGTACGAGCAAAACTTTAAGGCGGTTTTGTGAAGTTAGCTACGTGTTTTTTTAGCTCGATTTTATCTCATGTCTATAACGGCGACTAGAAGTGGATGCATAATTTTTAATAAACGAAATTATGATCAGAATTTTTTGCTCGACCTGAAAACACAAATAAAACAGTGGAACCTGTATGTAAAACACAATTCAGAATTTATGTTTTTCTTTTTAAAGAAATAAGAAGAAAGTAGAATATACGTGAATACAGTCGATAAATTTATCTTCCTAAAAATTGGAAGGGGTAACAGCACTACGGTAAAACAGTGATGTATAAAAAAAAGGACAAACATATACATTGACACCTGGGAAAGAAAGAGACGGTTGCAAAAGACATCAACGTCACCCCATTTTGGTACCTAGTTAGCATTGTTGTAGACCTAGCTCGACCATGAAATGGACATTTAAATAACTTACCTGTGAAAAGTTATACCATCCTTTTGAAAATTTGATGTTCTTGATGATTTTCCGCACCATTTTATGCAACACTCATTTTCACTCACTCAACGAATCTAATGTTTATTCGGAATTATTTAATTTAATTATTGTGGTAACATATTGTTGGGTGCACAATAAGGTATGACCGGTATGACAATCGAATTCATACACAGTCGTTTCATTTCACTGGAAATCTTGTGACACATCCATACATATTATAATTCTCAACGATTTACTTTTGTGATTCACATTCAAAATATTTTTATTCAATTAGGTCTAATATAATTCTCTCGAAAGAGATTCGAAAATCGACACAATTTTTTCCAGACGACAGATTTGTGCTGAGAATAACAGGCAAGAATCGCACTTGCTCTTTTAAAATAGTAATAATAAGATGTAATTACAATGACAGAAAATATTTTAAAAAAAATATCTGCATTTTCAGATGTTGAAAAAAATAATTAAAGATTAATTTATTTAGATTTGACGACCTCCGTGGCGTAATGGTTACCACGCCAGACCGCCACCCAGGAGGTCCCGGGTTCGATCCCCGGTCGGGTCATGATGAAAAACGAACTTTTTCTGATTGGCCTCGGGTCTTGGATGTTTATCTATATTTGTATTTGATAAAAAATATAATATCGTTGAGTTAGTATCCCATAACACAAGTTTCGAACTTACTTTGGGGCTAGCTCAATTTGTATGAATTGTCCCTTTATATTAAAAAAAAAATAACATTAAAAGACTGACACTGTCTCCTATACTCGTAACAAACACAGTTTAGATCTCATCTCAAACTCACGCTCACTATCTCGTTCAATTCCAATTATGTATTGTGTGAAACAACGCTTAGGACTGACATGAGATTGTAGCTGTTTTTGTTAGAATATGGGGGGGAGGGGTAAGGGCCTACAAGTAAGCGATCCTTCTCCGTACGTAACAAATGTTTCTATCGCCCTGTATCGTTCAGGTAAATCAGCGTGATCAGGACATTATCCGACCAAATTGAATGTAAGGCCAGACAAATGATCCCAAGGAAACAATTCACTTAACGTCTGATAGATTGGCGTGCTACACTATTTCACAGGATAATTTTGTACCCACCGAAAGTTTTCCGGAATACAGGAAAAACAAAACCGCATGTACAATGATTTATTTTAAATGAGAAAGTAACTCAGTAGTCCCGTTTTATCTTTCAAAATATTGAACTTTATTAGATGAAATTTGATATGGAAATTGATTGAAACCCAAGAAAAACATAGGATAGTTTTCATCCCAGAAATCACACATCTAACTTAATTTTAAATTTTAGTTAAATTTTTAATGTTAGTAAAGTTCATTTATAAATTAGAACTAAGTAGCCGCATTTCATCTATGAAAATATTAAACTTCATATGAAATTGGATATGGAAATTGATTGAAACCTGAGAAAGAATCATAAGATAGTTGTATCCCACATCACACATCTGACTTAATTTTAATTTAGTTTAATTTTTTGTTTTTTTTTTTTTTTTCAGAAAAAGTTAGTTTTTCATCATGACCCGACCGGGGATCGAACCCGGGACCTCCTGGGTGGCGGTCTGGCGTGGTAACCATTACGCCACGGAGGTCGTCGGAAATGCAATGAAAATGTTAATTTTTGAAATTATGTCTTCACATGCACTTTTATTGTCATTTACCATTTGTTATAAAAGAAAATAAACTACGTTATATAAACTACCACCATTTCGGGTACAAGCAAAATGGCCACCACCCCACCGGTAATGTTAGTAGGTACAATTCGCGTTTCTATCTAATTTTATTCGATTGTGACCATAATAAATACTAGAAAAAGTCATATTTCTCTTTTATTTTGGCAAAATAAACAAATGTTTTTGGCAGACAATAAATTTATATAATATCATAAAAGGTGTTCTCATAACCTTAGCAAATTGTAGGCAATATTAAGGCGGGTCCATCAGGTGTGTTGCCCATATAGAAGGGTGGCCTTTATCGGAGTTCGGCAATAAAGAACACCCTGTGGCTTGTCACCTCGTACGAAATCTCTATAGCAAAAATATAAATATTCTTGGACGAATCACACAACGCCATCTAGTATCAAACTAAGCAACTAAGCGTGTGACTAAGCTTATAACTAAGCTATGCATACTATGGGGTACTAGATTTCTGATAAAATTGTTGTAAAAATTGTTAGTTAATCATTTATCGAAAAAATTTCAGCGTAAAATTGTAATTTACA
Organism: Endotricha flammealis; assembly: GCA_905163395.2. NCBI lineage: Eukaryota > Metazoa > Arthropoda > Insecta > Lepidoptera > Pyralidae > Endotricha > Endotricha flammealis. Next base: position 4,790,154 of record LR990871.1, on the reverse strand, counting down.
CTATTAAGACGTTTTGGGGCCACAAGGTAAACCTAACGAACCAATATACTGTCACCCTATAATGTTACGGTTACAGGTTAGCTTTACCCTCTTATTAATAAACAAAGATTAGCCAAGGTTTAACTAAAACATGTTTTGTCCCTGTCCAACTACATTTAATTTTCCTTAGGAATACCAGTGACAAAACAGGTTCAAACCTTGGCTACTCTTTGTTTATTAAGAGGGTTACGGTTTACAATCTAACGGTTTTTCCAATTGTATTATGACAAATACATAAAAATACTTTTTATACACCTTTTTTGAGTTTCTGAGTTTACCTCGATCTTAAAGTCAATATGCAGTTAGTGAACAACGTTTTTACTACACTATTTACCCTCGCTCCTGAGTTGTCGGAGTTTTTATCTAGATATGCGATGAGCACGACCCTTGCCTATCGCCTAGTTTCCAATATGATATAACAATGATAAGCACACGTTATGACTATATATAGCTTTGTCTATCCTGGCAACTATTTAGTGCAACTGTGTCTTAGTTCTGAAATAGTTGGCTTTGTCAAGTGAGCAGATGACTAGGCACTGCGGGCTCTAAAATAAATTAGCGGTAAGATCATCTTATTCTCATTCTCATCATGCCAAGCCGGACATCATCCATAGTAAGGTCTCCAGAGCTCCACTTGAGATGGGAGGTTTGGCGACGCGTGAGTGACACCCCCGGTATTGCAAGCGTCTTTAGGCTACGGTGATGCTTACCATCAGGTGGGCCGTATGCTGGTTTGTCACCTTTGTGGCATAAAAAAAACATTCAATAATCGGAATAATTCGCCACTTTTTTATGTAAGAGGTTGGGTAACGAGAATGCGAATCACCTGATGTTAAGTGATGACCGCCACCCATGGAGTCCCTGAGCCGCTGCCGGCCTTATAAGTGCATGTACGCTCGTTTCTTTTATTGCCTTTTTCTTAACACAGTACTTAACCCTTTAACGGACAGTTGGTATATTTCTTAGTCTTTCACGACGCGTCATGAAAACTGGATAAACAGTATCCAAGTGTTAATCCAAGGTATCAGCTACCTACATACCAAATACCATAAAAATTGGCCCAGCCATTTGAGCGTGAAGAAGTAACAAACATACACACAAAGTTTCGCCTTTATAATATTAGTGGAATAGGTATATAAGTAGGATTATTAATAAAATAATATTATTTTAATGTATGTAATTAATTATTTAAATATTTTTAGCCTCAGTGTTATGGAATACATTTAATGCGCTTCAATCAGCTCAATCAAAATAATGACGACGTTTACAATACATATTTCAACTCCAAGGTGAGTAGATATTTATTATGTGGGGACAGAACGCACTACTGATATTTCTATTGAGTATATGTATATCTCTTACTCGCACATAACTCCATACAGAATACAAAGCTACAAACTGTCGTTCTATAGAAAATCACAAGTACCTATATGCTGTCCCGTATACCTAATCGCTTATTTAACTACTGACGTGCTTTAATTTCGATTTATGAATATTTATAGGGTCAAACAATCATTGATTATCTAAAATAAGTATATTTAAATAAAATAGATGTATTTTATAAATCAACTTTTATTTATTTTTGACATATTTTTGTAATTTTAAAGGTTAAGTAGGTAACATTTTTTGGTAAATCATTTAAGATCAAATCGCAGTCCCTAGTTCTTAAAAAACTAAACAAATACAATAAACTTCTCTGTCTTTTACAACGGCAATAGTTAAAGGTTAATCGCCTGAGTTTCCATAACTAATTTCAATTGTCAATGAGATTTTTGGAAGAAATTGCTTGGCAATAAGGTCGCCTATTGTACTTTATTACTCGTAATACTCTGTAATATTTTTACTGTGTTTGGTGCAATAAAGAGTTTTTGTATTGTATTGTATTTTTGTTATGATTAGACGATAATAGTGGGTCTAGAGAAAGATGGTTTATTATGAATGGTTTTGCTGTGAGCTTCGCACTCTCACCTCAGGTGGGATCGTTAGTATTTTGACGTAACATTTAATAAATTAATAATAATAAAAATCTTTATTTTGCCAACAACATTTTAAATCAAAGTGTAGGTATAATTTAAGGGTATTTATAATGGCAATTAATTGAAAAAAATCTTAAAAATAGTCATAAAGGCGCACAGTTCTGGTATTTGTACGTATTTTAAATGCTACCAAAAAAAACAATTTGCATGGAATGAATGCAAAATGAAATCAATTTTCCATGAAATTACTTATATTGTTATATGTAGGAAACACACACGAAAAAAATGAAATCACAGTTTTTTCCTTAGGTTTTTCCTTCCCCATTACCAACTAACAATGACAGCTCAAAAGTGCGTTTACCAAAAACATCGTTCGTTTACCTTCAAAAGATAACCTGCCATTGTGAACCAACATCGAATTTAAATTTTCCACTTTTGTCCCGCCGTTACACTCTGTCCCTTGTTCGTTGTACAAAGGAGTCATTATTTTTTATTTCTTTTATTTTATTGTGCTTCACAATGGAGGACGCCTGGTATTTTGATATTTACCCTATAGTAAACAAACAGGAGCGTTTATCGGTCGATAATATCGCATGCGTTATTTTATTTATTTTGGCACAAAACAGTCATTACATGCATAATATGTTACAATAATCTTATATAATTTTCCAACAGACAATGAGTGCCGAAAATCACCACAAATAAAAATTGTTGTGAAATTCGTTGAAGTTGTTTAAGTACATAATTCAAAATTTTCATAATTCAAAGCCAATTGTACACAATTGCGGGGGCGTTGCATTGCATCCTCGGTCGGCCATCCGCGTTATTGCGATAATGCGTCGCGTCCCCATTCCTTGCACACAGCTGCGTTTTTATCGTCCGATATTTCTAACGAGAGAGCGTCAGGTCAATAAGAAATGATCAGGCCGCGCCTCACTATACGTTGTTATCGCTGGTGTGTGTACGGTCGTTTGTGTCGATACAAAACATTCTAGAACACCTATCGGAATATCGCAGGCCGGAGAAACGCAACGTCCTACTTCCATTGCGGCGTTATAATCGCAGGCGTGTGTCTCCCTGGCCATCATTATACAAAATGTATCTGAAAATATATCGCAATAACGCATGCGACATTATCGACCGATAATATCGTACCCGTGTGGCGAGCCTTAAAGCAAGGTGGCCGATATTGTTTTGTGGCATCTGTGGTCGCTTTTACTAAAAGTTTTGTGGTTTACGAACGCTTTACAAAGCCGAGAGTTTTACTTTTACACTTTTTTATATTTTTTTTGACTATCAGTGAGTTGTATAATGTCACCGTAAAATTGTTCGCGTCCACCGCGACTTGGTTCGCGTGGTTGTCGAAAACCATGAAAACACTATCGCGATATTCAAATTCAAAATATGAATAATTTTCCCCGTTTTTGCAACATTTTTTACTGATGCTACGCTCCTACTGGTCGCAGCGTAATGTTATATGGACTATCCAAAACGAAAATAATTTTTCAATTCTAACTATTAGTTCCTGAGATTAGCGCGTTTAAACAAACTCTTCAGTGTTATATGTATATTAGTACCTATATAGATTCATTTCGGGGTTCACAAGGGGTAGATTGAAAGTAATTTTGAGAACGATTTGCTTCAAAGTTGATATCAATACCCCATTGAAACAATTGAAATGATAAAACAGAAGTAGATACTAGTGGTAAGTAATTGATTTATAGACTTATTTTTTATTAATTAACTTTATTGACCACAATTAAATACATAAGCAATGATACAATAGGCGGACTTAATGCTAAATTGCATTCTCTACCAGTCAACCATTGGGAAGTGCGGAAATTCAATTTTACGTTAAGTTATCTAGTTAAAGTTTAAGAGAGGTACAGTAGATAATCCGCTCAAATTGGAGCACCCGTCTGGGGAAGGACCTCCACCTTACAGAAGATCGTAGCCAAATTGGTCTCGGCCATGTTGTGTTCCTACGGCGAGTAAGGTCTCCAGAGCTCCACTTTCTACAGGTCGGCAACGCGCGAGTGATACCCCCGGTGTTGCAAGCGTCCATAGGCGACGGTGACTGCTTACCATCAGGCCAACCGTATGCTTGTTTGCCACCTTAGTGGTATAAAAGTCATGTTTTTTTACTTCAGGCAAACTGAAAAAATAAGAAATAATACTCAGGACACAATACCGATAGAAGTCTGGAAGGTTCTGGGGGATTATGGATGCAAGTGGCTCACTTTGTTTTTTAATGGATTGTTGGTTCAGGATGTCATCCCAGAGGAATGGCAAGACAGTTTCTTGGTGCCTATTTTTAAAGGAAAGGGGGATGTCCAGGAGTGCAATAGCTACAGGGGGATTAACTTGATGTCACACACATTAAAGCTGTGGGAGAAAATAATGGAGGCACATCAAAGTACAAAAGAGCACACATAAACCTACATATGGTATTCGTGGACCTCGAAAAGGCCTACAACCGGGTCCCGCGTCAGTACAACAGAATGCTTTTCTGTTGATGTAGGTGTGCACCAGGGTTCAACGCTCAGTCCATACTTATTCCTTCTGGTTATGTTGCTGGAGGATGCTGAGGTGGATGTGTGGAGTGACGAGAAGGGACAAAGTCAGAAATGTACACATAAGGGGGAGTTTAAAGGTGGCGCCTGTAACCGATAAGAGAGGTCAGAGACTGAGATGGTTTGGCCATGTGATGCGCAGGGAGGAAAGTCTGGACAGTCATGTGACCCAAAGGGTGCCAGGAATGAATGTGGATGGATGGAAGGGCAGGGGTAGGCCAAAAAAAGAGATGGAGTGATTGCGTAAGAAATGACATGAAAGTAACTGGAGTAACTGAGGAAATGGAAGGAGTTTGAAATTAAATCGCGGGCACAGCAAAAGTTTAATAATTTCATACAACGGTAGTTAGAAATACATGGTAATTAGTATACGGTAATTAGAAAACGCCGATTTTTCATAAAATTTTCGAAAACCTACAGAGTATGGAAATACTGCATTACAACACTGTACTGAGACCAAAGCACTGTCTCTATTTATATAAGCAATTAGAGTCTACCTTAACCAATCTAGTATAAAATTAAGTACACGGTAATTAGAAAAGTTTTGAACGAAGGATACGGTAATTATATACTAACGTGCTTCATTGACTATACACTAACGTAAAAGACCTGCACCTGCTGCAAGACCGCGGCAGAAACTGAGGGCTTGAGACGTGTACAAGTAGTTATGTGCCAAATATCGTAATTAGGAATGTGCACCCTCGAAAAGAAAACGTCACGGCAATTATAACTTTAGTTTGGACATGCGGTTACTCAATGATAATTATTTACAGACTGATTTTATTGAGTGGATATTTTTTCATGTGATACCCGTTGCCTAATACTCATTAAAATGTTGACTGGAAAAAATAAAATCCGTACATCATAAATTAATTGAAATTTCAGTTACAAGCAAGTTTTAACCACATTTTGGGGTGCGGACAGGGCACGGTGCTTAGAGAACAGAGGTTTGTGAAATTAATTTAGCCAGATAACTATGTAATCGGAGCCTATGTTTTAGTTCACAGCTAGACATGGATGCTAACTAACATATAAAAATATTTCCCTTTTTGAATTTGATAATAATACGAATATACTAGCCCGGACGCACAAAATCTAGCTAATCGAAGAATGGCAATAAATAAAAAATGGCATAAAATAAAAAAAATTGTCCTTCAAGAATTGTAAGCAACTGTTCGTTTAGATGTCAATTATTGCTATAACATTATTATGCAAGCGGCAATAAACAAGCGTCATGTAAATGGGCCTTTAGTCGTCGTACTTTACACACATACCAGTAGATTGTAAATAATATACACACATAAATAAAATGTACTTGGTGTCAAACACCCAATTCAAAAAGAATCCTTCCGCGATTGACACCATAGTGCCAATCCTCCGTGGTGTCAGTAAATACCTACCTATAATAAATACCTACATAGGGACAATTCATACAGATTGAGCTAGCCCCAAAGTAAGTTCGAAACTTGTGTTATGGGATACTAACTCAACGATATTATATTTTATGACAAATACATATATAGATAAACATCCAAGACCCGAGGCCAATCAGAAAAAGTTCGTTTTTCATCATGACCCGACCGGGGATCGAACCCGGGACCTCCTGGGTGGCGGTCTGGCGTGGTAACCATTACGCCACGGAGGTCGTCGATGAAATGCGACTACGATTTTATAAGTACAAAATAATCTCTTCATGCAATATTTTGAAAACTTCAATCATATTTATCGTTCCTGGTCTATTCCTATCTCTTTCATTGGTTGGCTGTACATAAAAAAGATACGCATAAAAAATATTCAAATCGCATTCAAATTGTTTTTAGAATATGTGTCAATGGCTATTACCAAACATGGGATGATTATCATATGATGACGGCATTATTAGCATCAAATCGGAGTAAGGTATTTGATCAGCCACTTGGAGCTTGTATTGTTAATGAAGACCATCAGGTTGTTGGTACTGGGTAAGATTTAAAATTGTAAACCTGTTTTCTGATTTGTCCTTCTATCCTATAATATCAGTGCCTCCAGTTAAAAAGGGAATAACTCGATTTTATCAACTTTTCAGGAGAGCCAAAAAACCAAACTTTTGGAAATTCTCATTGACTTATGTTTTAACCAGGAATTGAAATACACAATTTCGTAGACAATATTATGGACTTTGTGTATATGAAAAATGGTTTAAATTCACGCTCGTTTAATATATATTTTTACGTTTTTTTTCGAATTATGCCTTTGTTAACCATTATTTTATGGCATAACGTGTCTTAAGCGACTGTCTCTATGTCACTTAAAAGAAATAATACGAATTATGCCTTTGTTAACCATTATTTTATGGCATAACGTGTCTTAAGCGATTGTTTCTATGTCACTTTAAAGAAATAATACGAATTATATTTTTCTCTTTGTGTCGCAAAATAATGTAATTCAAAAGACATGCAGGTAAATCAAAGGTAAAGTCAAAGAATAAAAATTTTATTGAAAAATATCATACACAATGAAGTACAAAGAGTCGTAGTAATAATTAATTAATAACATTATGATACCCAATGATGAAGACATAGAAGAAAAATAAATCAAATTTATTGTTCGTCTACTAGCTGCACCTAGAAAAAAATCAGATGTTTTTAAACTATTAACAGAAAACCAGGGTCTACGCGAACGAAGAGCGTAAGTTATTACTTACATTACTAGGTTCTTCAAAAGCCTCAGTCATAATATTATTAATTATCATTACTTTGACCTCTTAGGTACTGTTCTTTTGGCATTAATTGGCTCGCTCTGTAAAAATAACAGAAGACGTTGCTATTGAAAATAAACTGTTACAAGACAAATCTATACCTAATGTAATAAAGCAAAAGAGATTTTTTTTATATCTTTAAACGCGATAATCTCTGGAACTAGTCTGATTGGAAAAATATTATTGTATATTATAGCTAGGTTAACGAAACACAGTATAGGCTATTAAGAAGAAAAAAAGTAAAATACACAACTCGCCGATCAACAGAATTTTAAAATGGGTATAGGTAGGTACTTACTAGTACAGGAGCAGTCTCGTTATGATTAACACTCATTATAATCGACATTTATAGTTTTTGAATATAGCTGAACCTAGAAAAATAAAAATAGAAGTTTCAAAACTAGTAACAGAAAAGCACGAAGTTAGTTATAATTACATCTCAAAACATTAAAAAGTCAAGTAGTACAAACCCTGTCACTAATGGATTTAGATTTAGTTGTTGCCCTGGAAATCTCGTTCGTATACTCAGTTATGCCTAAATCTTGCGGAGTAATCAATTCTTCGCCCTATGAAAAACATAAAAATATTTTGTAATAATATGCGGTAACATAAACAGCTGAAAAAGTATCGAAGTTAAAATCGACTTGTCAAAAAATGACTACAACTGAATAACCTACAATAGATAGCTAAATAGGTACTTACTGTTACTAATTGCTGATTTTTTTTACCACTATTTTAAAACACTAAAGGCGACGGCTTAAAACAAATGAAGGCACAAAGTGTTTACAAAAATACCATCTAAGTGTTAGAGTGATGTGAGTGAGAACAGTTTTCGCACTTTTTAAATCATATTTCAAAATTATAACATTTTAGAGATTATTTTATCACAAAAACAATAAGAAAAACGTAAAATAAGGCACAAAGAACATTATAATTATTTTTATAATGTGGAACAGTTCATATTATAGTATTTACTTTTCAAAGGAATGATTTGACTCATTCCCACTAGCAGCAAGTCAAACCGATGCGAGAAGGTAACAAGTCGGAGAATACCTAATTATAGCACTTATTAAAAGTGTGCATTAAAGGGAACAACTGCTTCTGTTTCTATAAATTTGAAATTTGATTCTGCGCCATGAAGGTACAAATGTCGTAATGTCTATAATAACAAAGTTAACTAAAACAATGCCATTTTGAACTCAAACAAATACGAACCTATCATAGTTATGTCTTTAGAGTCGAAAATTAAAATCCGGTAACTGTGTTTGTGTCATTTTAAAGCGTGAAATATGTCCTTAGTGTAATCTAAAAATTGGGTTAGGAATAAGTTAGAGATATGTCCTTTTGATATGTTATGAAACTCGACGAGCTGATTCCAACGGGCAAATAAAAACAAAAGGGCATAACTCGTCTTAGACCGCTTTTGACTGGAGGCACTGATATTTACTTATTATTTATTCAGCGAAAACGAGAGTCTGGACGGGCTCTTAGCCAGAGATTTTATATTACTGCAGAAGCCATGATTTAACGTCTCATTAACCTAAAAAATGTATCTGTGCTACTCACAATAAAGTAAGATATTCTTTAATAGTGTACTTGTTTTACAGGTACAATGGACCGCCATCACATTGCGAAAATGATGAAGAGTTTCTAGCTGACGAAAATCTTAGAAAAAGATTTTGTAAGTTACTAAAGTTGTACACAGAAATCGATGCGATGTACAGTCAAGAGCAGGTCAACCTTTACATATTGGACTTTGTACCATTCTTAAGTTCTACGTCATAAGAGCCAAAGTTGTACTGCAAGTGTAAAGCTCGACGTACACCTGACTGTACCTAACTTCATTTCTAAAAAAAATTGTATGTTAAGAGGCCACACGGGCGCAGCCGCACGCAAAAGCTAGTAAAAGTTAATTTGTTTATGATCCGCTTGAACCCATTATACAATTTAGAATATCAGTTATTAGAACTATCATCTTCTCGTCTTCTTTTCGCGTGCTTCCCGCAATCGCGATCAAAAGAAAGTATCCCGACCAAAAATCTGAGACGGTCAATGACATCCTAACGACTGTAATTCAATTGCTTACAGCAATAAGGCCGCCTTGTACATTAGTCTGTAACTTATACTGTTTATTGTATCAGTTGTTTGTGTACGGCAAATAAAGCATAAGTATTATCTTTCTCTCTCTCTCAAAAACGGTTCTACTCTCTAAAGCGTTGAGGAGCTCGAGATTTTTAAACCAATCAAAATAGTGAATAAACTTATCGCTCCTTAACTTTAGTGTTCATTCAGTATTGACGTGTTATTGACACTCACGTGCAACAACACTGAACTCTTCAAAACTAATTTAATGAAGAATATTTTCAAGATGGTCTCGTTTTTTCGTTGACGGCCTCCGTGGCGCAATGGTTACCATGCCAGTCCGCCACCCAGGAAGTCCCAGGTTCGTATCCCGTCCCAGTTGGGTCATAACTATAAACTAACTTTTTCTGATTGGCCTGGGCCTTGGGTGTTTATCTATATATGTATTTGTTATAAAATAGTTGAGTTGTAGTTAGTATCCCATAAGCCATAACACAAGTGTCGAACTTACTTTGGGGCTAGCTGAATCTGTGTGATTTGTCCCTGTTTATTTGTTTTACAGCGTGTCATGCCGCTATGAACGCGATCGCATACAAAACCTCAGTTGATGTGAAAGGCTGTACGATGTACACCATGAAGTACCCCTGCGCCGAGTGTGTTAAGCTGATACGTCAGTCGGGCATCAAGGAAGTGAAATACCTCTTCGTAGATGATTATCAAGAGAAAGGTCATGTTGAAAAGTTTTGCCAACAACTGAATGCAGATAAGCCACTTAAAATTTCGTAAGACAATATTGTATTGTATACCCATCGACATAAAAGTAAAAACAAGCTGTCCGGTACTGAGGTTTTGCGGCATTGCGTTGCGATGGTGCATAATAATATATGTATACCGCCCCTTCAGTCAGTTGCGAGCGAGTGACAGAAGCAGTAAGGTGTCCAGTTGACAATTTTTATTTTTTTAATAGATCGTTTTTTGTCTTTTTTTAATAGACCGTTTTTTGTCAATTGGACACCACTGCTTCTGTCGCTCACTCGCAACTGACTGAAGGGTGGTGGTGTGCATGTCATGTGCATCATCGCAATGCCGCAAAATTTCAGTACCGGACAGCTTGACTTTACTTTTATGACGATGTGAATACTGATAGGAAACTATTTGAATGGTACTTTTATTTAAGAAGTAGTTAGTTAGTAGGGCTGATAAGATGAGATCCACATATCCGTTTTTTATTTCTTCAAAATGGCAGCTACGGGTCAAGGGTGTTGTTAAAAAAATATTCTTGAACGAAGATCCGTTACAAAGTACAAGTTTTGCTGGATACTATATCGCTGATATAGGTACCTATTTACATAAATAAGTTATTTTTTTGTAAATAAATACTTATTATACAAAGAAAACATCCAGATAGACATAAAAAAAGATACTAATGTCATTTTTATGCCGCTATAAACTGTCGTGATTGAAACAGGCTGCGAGATACGTAACTCTTGAAAAATGTTTTTTAGGGTATTCGAATCAGAAACTTTGAACTTCGAAGTCACTCCCTCCAGAGGACTACCCCCACCAGATGGTGGTGAAGTCCAATCCCATCATAGCAGAGGATTAACCCATCCAAATCGACCAGCAAGCACCGATAGGACAACCGGGATGAGTGAGTGAAGATGATTCCTGAGAAGAACATTCTTCACATCAAAAATGTTTATGTCAACACCTATATTACTTTGTGGAAAAGTAATAAAAGAATAAAATAAAATAAAATTATTTTTATTACGGAAATTACAGAGGGCTGGTTTACATTGCTCAATGGAGTTAAGTTCCACCCATACCGGGCATACAATAACAAAGATCACAAAAAATTACATATTACAAAAATATTAAATCAATAACAACAAAATACTTGTTTATCATAGAATATACATTTTCAATTAACAACAATTTTAATTTATTCGTCAATTTATCATTAGGTAGGTCTTTTATTTAACCAGTCAGGCAGATGGTTGTAGATGCAGATGGCACTGATATACGTACTTTTACCATAAATCATTGAATTTACTTTTTGCATGTGGAGATTGTCGCGACGTCTCTTAACATGAGTACGACAGTCGAAAATTTTCTTGAAGCAAGATCCATTGCCTTTTACAAATAGACATGTTTCAAATAAAAATTGTATGTCCCTACACGGATTAAAAACAAATTAAAAGAATATTTGTTAAAAAGTACTATTTAAGTATAGACTCTAAACGTCTTATTTTGTTACACTAAGTTGTTTTACTAATAATTTGTTAAGTGAACATAAAATTGTAATGTTCTTTGAAATAAATAAATTCTTTAAACCGATGTTTGGAAAACTTGAATTACATTTACGACCTGCTGAAACAGAAATGCTTTTCGGTCAATGAGTGACAGATCTAAAAGCATAAATCCTTTCCTATCCCCGTTATTCTAATTCCTATCCTTGTAACTACTACACAAAGCGCCACATTTTTTATCGATATTCATAGGCGTTAACCACTTTCCATCAGGTGGTCCGCTTACTTGTTTGCCTGCTGTATGAGGTATGACATATAAAAAACACGCATACGGTAAATCGCTCAAAAAGTTTATGACTGATTATAATATTATGGTTGTCACTGTCAAACTAAATGAGAAATAATAAAGGAGAATGCAAAATAACGTAGGTACTTTAGCTCCAACGTATATCCTCCCATGTTTACATGTGAGATTAGCTTCGTTCAGGATCGTGAGAAGGTGCCTAACTTTGGGATTAATCATGTAAGTCTTCTGATACAACGACTTAACATTCACAATTTACCCGTTCGATACCTTCAGTAAATTGTAAACAGAAGTTTAATTAACAATTCAGTCACTTGCTCGGTCGCGTTAAACCTGCAAGAAATTGCACGCAAGTAGATACGCTTGCCAGATAGTACAGTCGGCCAATGAAAGAGCTGAGCAAGGCCCTAAATATCATTCAAGGTTTCTTCTTAATATTGCGTGAAGGGATTCACTACTACTGGACTGATTTCAAAAATTCTTTCACTGTTGGGAGGGTACCTACATTAGGCCAGTCGGGTCGGATGAAATCGGTAATGAAAAATATTCAATCCTTCATTTTCTTCTTCTTCCTTTCGTGTGCTTTATGTCAAAGTAGCAGCAGGTAGGATGGTGTCAGTGTTTTCTGACCACCTAACGGCACTACACTGACATAAACCAACGACTATCATTCAACCACAAAAGTCGGGACCGATAGCTTATCATGCTCTGAAGCATGGAAGTTATATATTATGAGGGCGCACACAGGCGTTAGCTCAGTTTAGCGAAAACTGAACTTTTCGAAGCTCTTAATATCTATAAAAAACTTTTCTAACAGACTTATTATTTACACAAAATGTTAGACAATATTGTTGCCTAAATAGTTAGTAGAAAACATTTTGTCATGTAATGGAATATTTATGAATGCTATCGTGATAACCGAACAGTGTTTTCTCGATTTCACGTTCAGTGCCAACTTCGGATGTCAAAATATCCCCGTAATGCTGCCAATTGTAAGAAATAAATTATAAAATCTAACGGCAAATATACTTAAGCATATAGTTAGTAGAACATTTTTGTAATTTTTTGTTACATAAATAAGATATTAACATCCAAACTAAGTGAAATTACGAAGAAAGTCAAGTCGTTGTTATGTTTGTTTTCACCATTAAATCTTAGTTATTTTGTGTCAATATTATCATCATCTAAGAGATAAACGTATTCCCTAAAATCTAGGCGCCAAAATTTATGTAAAATGTTTACCATTATTTTTCTACCAATTTTTGAATATAGCCATAAAACCACTATATTAAACACTTGACCGTTATTTGAAGCTTATGTGTATATTATATACACAATGAGATAGGCCCTATCTGTTTTCCGCACATCTTTCCTCTCTTTCTACCCTGTAGCCCTCTCTCGCTCGCACACTATCCCCTCTACTCCACCAGGGCGGCCATACGGTTGACGGCCGCGTTCTCATTGGCGTCCTGTTTTCCGCTGCGCACGGTCGTGCCCAGGATTCGGTGAAATAATTATTTTTCTTTTTTTTTTGCATTTCTTTATGCAATTTATTTAATTATTTCTTTTTATTAATAATTTTTTACTTTTTTTGCATTTCTTTTTGCAATTTATTTAATATTTCTTTTTATTATCTTTCCTGTTTCAATTATTAGATTAACGGTGTCACCGTTCGGTACTTTTACGTACGTAGGCTTTTAGTACCTACCTACATATTTTTTCAGTTTTGCTTAATTACATGTTTTATGAATAATTTGTGTGATTTTCTACCCTAGGTTTCTTTTCAGCACGTATTAAGATGGAAAGTGACGATAGTGTTTTAATTCCATGCTCGAAAACACCATGTGCTAGTGCTAGTGCTCCCGCTAAAAGTGACGATAAAAATCGCGATCGCGTGAATCAATTGGACTCGAGTCCTCAGAAAATCTAGACCGCGTCACCGTAACAAAAAGGCGGGGGGGAGAGCAAACGCCGGTATCGCCGTCGCGAGTCCTGTAAATTAACACGTTAAGTAGATGACCTTCGAAATCAATCATTCATTTTATTCAATTTGCAATAATAATTTTATTCTGTATCTTGTTCCGCGGTACACACTAATGGGAATATAGGTGACGGGAACGTTAGTGTCGAGCTCGATACGCAGATCTATTGTAAATTCTGTCGAAGTACCGCCACCGGTTGCTCAATCAGGTTTTATGTTTAAAATTGAGACGAAATTGAAAGAACCTAGTATACTTAAGACTCCTCAGGGGTTTCTTCAGACGTTAATGGATTTTTTCAACATTTAGATAGTAGTGATTGGTGCGTGGTTCTATTTTTATAATGCTACCCCCGGTTTTGTCGATTTAAAGTTAAATGACGAAATTAAGACATGATTCGTAACTCCCTTTTGCTCACGCTCACAAGTCATTTGCTGCCTTATCATTCTGCGTTCATAAGCAACGCGAAGCCTTATAAACTTCTGTCAGAAGTTTATTACAGTGGGCGCGCGATTCGAATTTGACATACTAATAGGCGAGAAAGTTAACGAGCTGTTTTTGAAAGACGAAATTTTTAAAGTTTGCTCTGATCATTGCAATTAACTTGAATCGTCGTGCGGAGGTTATCAAAACATAGAACCTCCTCCTTTTTTGAAGTCGGTTAAAAATGAGAAGTTGTTGTTACGATGTTAAGAACCACGTGAGCGTTCCCTCATTTCAAGGTCGCGCTACGTAAGATTCCCCGTCATGTCAGCACGTGTTTAATGCGGAGTTACTAGCCGCAGCACAGGAGAAGGGTGTTCGAAAAGCTTTCTTGCCTTTACCAAACCCGGCCATCTCTGCTTCCGTTGCGCAAACGGGTCAAAGCAAGGCCGCACGCCACCTCTCGAAGGGGCAGGCTTTACATAACGTACCTCTGCAGGGTACTACTCATGGATGTTGTGCACCTACGCATATTTCCCATGCCTATTATCAACCCTCGCAGGGTTGCTGTAACGCTCGACCCTCGCAGGGTCATTGATAGATAGATAGAATAAGCTTTATTTGCAACACAGAAATAAGTGATACAATAAACACTAAAAGTCACAAATATTAGTCATTGGTCTGATCACGAGCCAAAGCAAGACCGCATGCCACCCCTTGCAGGGGCAGGCTTTACATATCGTACCTCCGCAGGGTACTACTCATGGATGTTGTGTGCCTACGCATATTTCCTATGCCTTCAATCAACCCTCGCAGGATTGCTGTAACGCTCGACCCTCGCAGGGTCATTGATAGATAGATAGAATAATCTTTATTTGCAACACACAAACAAGTGATACATTAAGCCGGCCATCTTTGCTTCCGTTGCGCAAACGGGTCAAAGCAAGGCCGCACGCCACCCCTCGCAGGGGCAGGCTTTACATATCGTACCTCCGCAGGGTACTACTCATGGATGTTGTGCACCTATGCATATTTCCCATGCCTATTATCAACCCTCGCAGGGTTGCTGTAACGCTCGACCCTCGCAGGGTCATTGATTGATAGATAGAATAAGCTTTGTTTGCAACACACAAACAAGTGATACATTAAGCCGGCCATTCTTGCTTCCGTTGCGCAAACGGGTCAAAGCAAGGCCGCACGCCACCCCTCGCAGGGGCAGGCTTTACGTAACTTACCTCTGCATGCAGAGTACTACTCATGGATGTTGTGCGCTTACGCATATTTCCCATGCCTACAATCAACCCGAGCAGGGTTGCTGTAATACTAAACCCTCGCAGGGTCATGTCATGGTTCTGATTACTACCGTAACAAAAGATGTATAGTTTGACTATCAGCCCGCAACATTCAGAGCGTCGCGTCTGGCTCGTTGGGGCACCCAAAAATTTCCTTTTCACATCGACCGCTACTTGTAGTACCTACTACTGTTAAACGAGACTCGTTTCAATGCAATCGACGGATGCAATGTCGTCCATTATCACCCAGATGCAACACCGGTGTGTAGATATTAGATGTTGTCAAAGCCTCGCCAAGTTTGTGTACACACTGTTCCTTGTGTCAAAGGGCGACGAGTCGCACCGTCCCATGTTCAACCTAGCGGCCTTAAACAGATATGTAATCACCGACAGTGTTAGATTAATAAATGTCTCTCGAGTTCCGGAGTACTTTCAAACAAATGATTGGATGTGGAAAATAGTCCTGTCACAGACCTATTTTCACTAGCTCCATCTCACAGACTAGACGGTTCTTTCCGTAGCTCCATCTCACAGATTAGACGGTTCCTGCGTCTAATCTACAAAGGAAGGTTAGTGAAAATGAAGTGCCTCCCATTCGGTCTGAGAACGACCCCCAAGGTGTTTGCTTCTATCTAATTAGGTAGCACAGTCAATGAGGAATCAAGAGATTCAAATATTTGTCTATTTGGACTTGCTGCCTTGCCGGCGGTCTGCTCCTATCTTTAACACCGATTTAGCATTTTATATTTTAGATTTATTTTTATGTTGAGACAAATTAATGGCACTTTTTATTGACATTCCGCGTACGTAATGTTGTATGTATGTACCTAGTTTTAAATTTTATGTTGAAAAAGTAAAGTACGATATATTTTTAAACGACAAAAAAGGCCGTAACTGGTTTTCTTTCGCCATTTCTTTTTACCAGTGGTCATTTTGCTTTTGTTTCCGAAATGGTAGTAGTTATAGAGTTGATTAATTTATGCAAATCATTTATTACTGTATACTCTGACAAGAGAACGTGATTGTGAAAACCTATTCTCTGAATAAAAGTTTTGAATTTTGAATTTGAATTTGGACTATTTTCGAGGTGTGAGTTGTGCATTAAAGTACACAGATATTACAAGTCCAAATCACGGTAGAGAAGTTGCAATATCTAAGTTTTTTAGTGACAAGAGCAGGCTTCACTTTCGAGTACTCCTCTCTTTCCTGAACACAGTCGCCACAATACCAGATGTCAAACAGTTCATGTTTCCGGTTCATTGACTGAAGGAGCTAACATGGTAGTTGCAGAAACACCATTGTCTTTCCGATTCACTTCGTATTTCCTAGTGACTGACGTGACAGACCTTGCTTGGGGAGAGCAAATAGTCGACCGTTCATTCATGAGACCATAGAACTAATGAGAACTACTGGTACACTGCAACCAAAAGGAACTTTTGGCCTTACTCAATGTATTACAAGACCAGGGTCAGTCCTCGAGTCGTTCCACGGTTCTATTGCAGTGCGACAACAGAACAGCCTTATATTTCATTCGCAAGAAAGGCAGCACGAAATCAATAGTTCTCTTGAACTTGATGAGGGTGGTCTTATAATCTAAGCTAATCTGGAACAGTTCGCAACTGGACCTACTTTCATCGTTCTAGCGTCCATCTACGCGTAGTACATACAAAGCCGCATGGAATAGACGGCTAGGATTCGATTTTTGAGTCATTATTATTTTAGGAATCACACAGTATTTATACTATTGCACAAATCAGTGGTGTCTACGCACTGTAATACCGAATTTTTGGGAGTCCTAAGTGCTCACGTACTGGTTAAGCATGATATAAAAAACCTGCAACTCATAAGAAAACTATTTGAGATGTAAATTCTCTTAATTTTTGTCTTCATATGAAATTAACGAAAATAACTGTTTTGCTACCGGACACACTGTTATGTTGCTGCTTTGTTTTCTGGTAGACGTATCCATGACCTGACCCTTCTGGCAGTCAATAAAAAGCATTATATTGACAATACTAATCATTTGATTCTATGGCCCAGACTTGGTTCTAAAACTGACCGTTTGGATTTTAGGCAATCGGCCTGGAAATTGCTAAGAAATGACAATTCAATAATTGTTTTGGGTAAAGCAATGTGTTAAATTGTTAAATGAAAAACATAATTCCATTTTTATTTGTTATTTTAAGGCCCTCCTTGTGGTCCCTACCACAAGCCAGTAGCGCGTAATGTGAGCGCATAACAGAGGCTAGTATTGTCGCAACTCCCGGTAGCGTTCGCTCAGCGGTCGCCTCCAGAAACTGGCCCGATAACGTGTCCGTTGACAAATTTTGTCACGAGGTAACTAGAGGTCTGATGACACATTCCGTTGCTTCTATAGGCATGAGGTCGTCCAGGCTCCTGTTAGCTCTGGGATGTCAGACTGTTTCGGCACAAATTAATCAAAATTGTGAAGAAGTTTACTATTTTATTATGTTGCTTGCATATTATTTTGTATATGTTTTTGTGTACATTTCCAGATACTATGATTGTAATTTCTATGTACATCAGAGTATTATTTGATTAAACAAATTTATTTAGTCTCGCACACTTGCAATTTAATTTATATTTTCCTAAATATAAAATGAACAGTGTAACCTTCATAGTTACCGTTTACGCCTTCGGCTTGTTCATGTGCATAACTTCACATTGGCGTCCTCCTCCACCAGGCGATAACAAACAGGTCTCATACACATAAGCTTCAAATAACGGTCAAGTGTTTAATAACAGCGTTTTACGGTGAACGGTTGAACGGCTTGGGCGCCTAGAGCTCCGGCTCAAAGCTACCCTCCGAACCTTAAGCAGTTAGGGACCCTCTGACACATTAAGATTGGTCAGAGGCATACAAGCTTAGGGCACACCTTAGAAGCACCCCCCTCGCCTCACCCGGCGCGGGGGACTAGGACTACACACCTCGGGTTCTCCCCCCGAGCGCTCCCAAATTAGGCACGACTGCCGCAAGGTTTCTTCGCAGCTCTTCCTTGCGGAACGTGACGCGACGAACTGCGATAATTTCGTTTTAGCTGTAGGTTCCCTTACTAGGCCGGTCGCCATGGCGACCGACCCGAAAAATCGCGCTCTCGAAGAGGTCTTGTCGCCCCTAGTCAACTTTGCTAGGGAAAATCCGGACCTCGTGCCCGCAATTGGCCTTCACCTGAAGGCAATCTTCTTCCCCACGGCCCCTCAGGCCGCAGCCCCATCGGCCCCTCAGGCCGCAGCCTCATCGGCCCCTCAGGCCGCAGCCCCCTCGGCCCCTCTGGCCACCTCCCGCCCGGCCCCTCAGGCCACCAAGCCCTCGGCCACCAAGCCCTCCGCCGCCGCGACTTCCATCGCCGCGCCCTCCGCCACCGTTGCGCCCGCCGTTGCCGCGCCCCCCGCCACCGTGCACCCCGCAGTAGCGACTTCCGCCGCCGCGCCCTCCGCCACCGCACCCTCCTCCTCGATCTCCGATGACGAGATGGAGGTCATCTCAGAATCTTCGGATTCGAGTTCCGCCCCCTCGTCCGACTCGGACGATTTCATTGTGGCCTCAGGCCGCAAGCGCACAAGGCGCAACAAGGGCGCTGCCAACAAGGCCGCCAAATTAGCCGCCGTATCAAATCCGGCCGCCCCTCTCTCCGACTCGCCCGCTTCGCCCCCCGCGGCTGAACAGGGTGCCGAGGGAGCTTCTCTCCCCACCCCTCCCAAGCGCTCCCAGCGCCCACCGGCGGTCGTTATCACGAACCGCCATAGGTGGATGGCCATCAAGGCCCGATGTGATGCAAATGGCATCTTTTTCATAGCGGAAACCCGCACTGAGGGTATCCGCCTAAAAACGGAGTCCATCACGGACTACCGTAACCTCACCCGCCTTCTCGACGCTATGTCGATAACTTTCCATACGTGGAGCTTGGAGGAGGACCGGCGCCTCCGCGTAGTCATTCGGGGGGTCCCCAAGGAAATCAGGTGCGAAGACGTGCTCGAGGACCTAAAGGCCCAAAAATTCCCAGTTTTAGAGGTGCACCGCATGCACCGTGGGCATGCAGCCCCTTTCAACATGGTCCTTGTCATTTTAGCAGGACTAACCTTAAAGAGGCGAAAGCCATCTTTAACATCAATAAAGTCTGCGGACTGTCTGGGGTCGTAGTAGAGCCCCCACACCAAAAAGGCACTGTGGGTCAATGCCACAGATGCCAATTGTACGGGCACTCCGCCCGAAATTGTCATAACACACCCAGGTGTGTCAAATGCCTCGGAGCCCACTCAACACTGGAGTGTTCACGCCCTAAAGACCGCGCGCTATGTTCGGAACCTCCGAGCTGCGTCAATTGCGGGGAGGTGGGGCACCCGGCTAATTACAGAGGGTGCTCAAAAGCGCCCAAAGGAAAGAGCCGGAGGCCTACTCCCTCCTCATCCAAAACCCAACCCCCCGCTTCTCCTCCTCAGTCCCAAACTGCCGAGGCCGCCCCGGCAACAGTTAAGGCACCGGTGCCACCAGTAAATCTGTCGCCCTCGTGGCGCTACAGGACCAACAAGGTCCCACCCCCACAGGCCAGCCCCTCAGGCACGCCTGCACCCGCGGCGGTGGAAGTAGTAGCAACACCTCCACCCCCCCCCCCCAGTAAAGGCACCGCTGCCACAATCTCTACCGAGCAACGGGACCGAAGGGCTCTTCAAGCTCGCCGGTGTGCTCAAAATAGATAGGTTCCTTGCTATGGCCGCCATAGTAAATAATCACACGGGTGATACCAACTCCCTCATAATGGCCATCTGCCAATACGCGGATGTGTTCGTTGCCCTCGATAAATTTAGGAATTAATTATGGATTTATTTATTGGATTTGTGAAGTCTTATCATAAAAGTATCAAAATCATTTGTCTTCGCCGGCGCACGCTCATGTTCGTGGCTCAGTAGTTTCGTAAAATAACACGCTTCGATTTTGAGTTGCGTTGATTTGGGTGCGCCCTCTTAATGCCATCTGAATAGTGGATAGGGTTCTCGTTGTACTTTTATTATTTTATTTTATAGTAGTCGCCAACAGGGCTGACTCGACAGACGTAAAACAAAGTTCGAAACTCACACTATAGGTACTCAGTGCATAACGACAATCGATTTTCAATTGTTTTACAATGAGCTCAAATTTTTTTGGCGCATACCTACTACTAATAGTGGGACAGTCTTTAGAATTTTAGAATACACTAGCAGTACCCGCGGCTTCGCCCGCGTGGATAGTCTTTATCCTTGTCAACATCATAAAGGGAACCTCGACACAAAATTCTAGCTGATAATACAATGTGCAGTCCTATGACTCCCGTTTCCGTGGGAATTCTATAAAACCCCATCTTTGTCCTTGTCAACATCCTAAAGGGAACCTCTACCAATATATAAATTTTCAGCTTTCTAGGTTGAGCGCCTGCGATAATACACTTACAGCCCTATTATTTCCTTTCCCGTGGGAATTCTATGAATTGCCGTCTTTATCCTTGTCAATATCATAAAGGGAAACTCTAATACAAAATTCCACCTTTCTAGGTTGAGCGCTTGCGATAATACACTTTCAGTCCTATTACTCCCTTTCCCTTGGAAATTCTGTAAATTGCCGTTTTTATCTTTGTCAACATCTATATATTAGTATAGAGTATAGATAGAATTGAAGAATAAATTTAAAAAAATATCTTCACCTAGCCTATCGTTTAGTTTCCGATATGATTACCATAATGATAAGCACACGTTATCAGCTATGTCTATTCTAGCATTAGTACAATTTTTTCTAAGTCACGAAATAGTTGGCGTTGTCGACAATAAAAAGGAGAAGAAGAAAAGGCACTAGGCTCTAAAACAAAATTAACGGTAAGCTTTTGTTTCACGCCGCAATTTTTCTAAATGCAATCAAGATTATCCCCAATCTCATTTGCAAAGCCCGGCATCACCGAAAATTATTCAATTTACGGAATAAATTCACCATTACCTTTATTACCTTCTTCATAGGACAATTAATAAAGCGATTTAAATCGCTGTTATTTAGACTTACATTTATATAAGACTAGCTGTTACTCGCGGCTTCGCCCGCATGGTCAAGGGAAAATGACAATAATTTTTCCCATGGGAATCTCTTTATCCCGCGAGAAAAAAGTAACCCGAAGGCAGACCTTAAATTATCCCAGTAAAAAATTATTAAAAAATAATATTATACATTTTTTCCCGTGGGAATGAGATGTTTTTCCGGGATAAAAAGTAGCCTATGTCTATCTCCAGACCTTAAGTCATCCTTGTTTAAAAAATCATGTACGTACTTAGGTTCCTTTTCACGTGAAAAAATAATAAAAAATTATATACTTTATTTTTTCCCGTGAGAATAAGATGTTTTTCCGGGATAAAAGGTTGCCTATGTCACTCTCCAAACCTTAAACTATCCCCAATAAAAAAATCATAGCAATCCGTTCATTACTTTAGACGTGGAGAGAGAACAAACTAACAAACAAACACACTTTCACATTTATAATCTTAAGTATGGATATATGACTGCAATATAAAAAAACGGTTTTACTATGTGTATTATAAAAAAAAAACTTGTGTCTCTCTCAGGGTAATCCCCGAAACAATTGGACCGGTTTAAAAGGGGATTTCCCTGGTACATAGCTTAGGAAAAATATAAAATAGAGATAAGAAGTAACATCTATTCTCTGTATTCAACAATGAACCCTAAGATAAGCTATAAGACGCGCTTTTTGCAGTTCCCATGTGACCTATACAACTGGAACTAACTTTTGCAATCATTATGTACATATTTTCTTATGATTACTTACTAAAAAATATATTAAGCTTAGATTAATAACTTACTAGATGGAGTGTCTTCATACAAGCGCTCTGTCAAAAGTGAATCGCTTCGCTAAACGCTCGATGACATATCGGTGATATGCACTTGACACTTGCATAATGTTGCCAATAGAGGTGTAGTTTCCAAAAAGCGGGGAAATAAATAGAGTTTGTTTAAACTCAACTTTCAAGTAACAAAATTTTAGGTATATGATATCGTAAATTCACAAGGACTTCCATTAGAGAACGTGTCACATACCTACGTAAATATCAATAGCAGCACTAGTTGCACAGTTGAGGTGTATTAAAACAGGTGCATGGACACTCCTTCTTTATGTTATTATTCTAAGATATTAAGATTATTCTCATAAATTTTTATAACATTGTTCGCTATAATATCCCGTCGGATCTGCTAACCAGACACCGACGCATGATCACACTCTAGCAACTCTAGTCAAACGACACGTAACATGTTCGTGCAATGTGAGAATCCGACGTTTTCTCCGACTCGACAAGTGAATAGGGGCGTTTACATCCCAAAAACAAAACAGTCAAGCTGAAATGTTCGAGGAAGGCGGGACGGGAATGAAGTTCATTACCATAATTCTGGCTTTGTGATGGTAATGATGTACTACCCCCACTCCCCTTAATGATAATGGCCTCCGTCATTCCCATCTTAAATTCTAATTACAGTTTGTTTTCGATCTGGCTTTAATCTATAGTTATGAACTACTGTGATGCATCTTTAAATCTCGTCACAACATTCCTAAAAATAAAGGAACTAAGGAGTCTGAAGTTCCTTTAGAATCTTTGAAGAAACTGCGACCGAACCCAGACACTACTGCTACCTTCAAAGAACTAATAAAGGACCATCTTGGTACCAAGAGTTTAAATCTTAAAGAATGCGTTATATAGGCTTACTCTGCTTGTATTTGGTACCAGACAAAAGTTTTTATACATGGAAATCGAGAACAAACAAATGCCATCACATAAATGTTTGCCTCGTGCGGGAATCGAACCCCTGCCCTCTGGTTCTCTAATTTTCTAACTATTTTTTGTTAACCTTCATCACAAAGATGGCCTAGAATTTTATTATCTCTCGCGATAAAAACAAAGTGGTGAATTTAAACGTAATTTTATGAACACATACAAAAGAATATATCTTCTTTAATACAATCGATATCGCTCCAATCAATAAACATACTTTACAACTTGATAATGAATTGCAAACTAGATAGTATTGAAAAACCGCTATGTTAGATAATTCAGTTTTTGGAACGTGTTTGCACTAAGTATAACAGTATTTATTATTTAAATAATAATTCTTAATATTATTGTATTAATACCTACTTTTAAAAATGGCTATTCCGCCAGGGTGCGTATAAAGTTGTATTATTTCTAAAACTTACTATTATTACGTAGTATTTATTATTCTGTGCTATTCCCTAGGCAAATCCAACATTAAATTGTGATAGCCAGATAAGTAAATTTTACAATGTTTTACTAGGACCTTTTTAGTGAGTTTCAATTTCAATACATATCCTATTAGTGTTTTTTGTTTGGCAGTTCTCATTTGATAAATACTCTAACCGGAACTACGTACAGTGCTACAAGGCTATTAATGAACGTGGCCGAAATTGGAACTACAACTCCCGTTCATATTGTATTCACTTTTCGACAGTTAGCCTTTGACAAAATGCATGAAAATATGCCACAGTAACGCCTTCGCACAACTGTCACTCACGTTCATAATATCCTTGTACATCTGTAATTGACATTATCTCATAGAGCCGGCATTATGATACAGCTTCACATAGATTGATTTCCATGTTTATTATTTTACATCTGGTTGCGATTTCATTAGTGTGTAAGCTTAATTTATGTACCTATACTGTGTCCTACTGTTGAGGATTGCAAATATAGCATATTCTCTCTATCTATCCATGTACTCTTCAATGCAACTGTGACGCGCTCTGTCGTAGTCGCGATAAAAATGTAGCCGCCACCGACCTGCGCCGTGATTAGAGTGATGTCATTCATACAAATATAAAAAATACAAATGCTCCCGCGCCGCTCCATACTTAAGTACGTAGTACTATTATCTATTCTGTGACTTAAGGTCGCTGCATACGTTACGGGTTTTTACACGGACGGGAGGGGAAGTTAAACATCAGTATATACAAATGTTGTGTTATGTGGCGGAGACACTGACGAGATGGCATGGCCATTTCGAACTATAAAGTCACGTCCCCGTCTTATCCGTGGTATTATTACCACGTCACGTAATTATCTTTTTATGGTTTCCGTAGTAAACTACAAGGAACCCTTATAGGTTCGCCATGTCCGTCTGTCTGTCTGTCTGTCTGTCCGTGGTCTAGCGCCTAGACGCTTAATGCTAGAAAGCTGTAATTTGGTATGTATACATGTTAACAAAGCTGGAGGAAAATTTTGAAAAACAGTTTTTTTTGGGGTGTCTCCCCTACATATAAAGTGGAAATAATTTTTTTTCGCGCCCACCCCATTTGTGAGGTATCGTTAGATAGGTCTTTTCAAAACATTGAGGGTGTGGGAAGATCATTTTTCGATACAATAATCCGTTTAGGAATTATTTACATTTGTCGTGTCAATTTACGTTTTACACGGTGGTCCCCCCCCCCCCTCTGTCTCCGAAAGTCTTATGTTTAGAATTTTTTTTAAAAACGTGCTAGTAGTCCATATGCTGAACCTTCAATTAAAACTATAACAGTTAAGTAGGCTCTACTAGTTACCGAGTAATAGCCCACTAACTTATAAAATAAAATTTCTTTGATGAAAACTAACAAATGTGATGGAATTTGATATTGGACTCAACTGAAGGCAAGCAAAGCACAGCAAATACATACATTATACGGATTATAAAAATGTGTCGACGCAAGGTGGAGTAACCGAGTGGTACCCTAGGAACGAAAAACGGAGTTTAGGCCGTCCGGCAGCCAGATGGTGTCAGGAAAATTGCTGGGAAAATGGATTGAGATGGCTCGGCATAGACAAGGATGCCGTAGACAAAAGGCCAGGGTCTTATACCCAGCAGTGGGTCCATGAGAGCTGATGATGATGAAATTCAATATATGTAATTAATTATTTAAATATTTTTAGCCTAGAGAACATGGAATACATTTCATGGCAAGATTACTATATGGCACTGGCGTACTTGGCATCCAAACGCAGTAAGGATCCCAGACAGAAACTGGGGGCCTGTATTGTTAATAAGGAGAAACAAGTGGTAGGAGTAGGGTGAGAATCATTTCTTTTTAGATTACGACAGCCACGACGTTCCATTAAACTAAAGGTTTTGTCTTATAAAATTATTAAGCTCAATACACACCAAAGCCGCCGCGCCGCGCTGCCGCCGCCGACACTAGCCGGCGACCGGTATAAAAAGAATCACGTCGTCGGGTTGCTTACCGTCGAATTGTGCCGGCTGCGTGTTTTTGTGTGTATTGCCTATAAGTATCAGAAATTGTACCTACTTATATTGCATGACTCATGAGATTTGCACTCTTATTTGTATCCGGTTTCTAATCGAATATCAAAATAAAATCAATCACTCTCTGTAACTCTATCTCGCCAACAACAAATACACGAATTAAATTGTCAGAGTTTTTTATCTACGTGTCCACTACACCATACATTTCATTCATTCTTTCACAATATAAAAAATTAACTTGATTATTATTCTTACAGGTACAATGGTGCGCCAACAGGATTTCATGATAACCTTTTTCCATGGACTTCCCCTGAAAGCGAAATAATTAGTAAGATACAAATTATCAAGCGAACTGTATTTTTGGCCTCAAATATATGAGGCACTACATTGTGTTTGTTACATTGTGTTGTGATGATATCTTTTATAATATTAAGTCAGCCAAAATTCATTATTGAATGACCCATTTGGGAAAGCGGCGATCAGTCAAGCTCTCCTCTCCAGTGAGGACCAAACTAACCAAAAAATCAGACTTGTCTGTCAGCTTGCCGCCTTGTGTCGCTAAGAATAATTGTTTAGTTAAGTATTTATTTATTACTAGATGTGCCCGCGGGTCTATCCGTATGGATTTCTGTCTGGTATGGGCAAAATAAGTCCGTCACCGCTTTCCCCTCTCCCTTGGATGGGTTTTAAATATGGAAAATGGATCTCTCTTCAGACGGTGTTCAATCGCTACCGAATGTCGTATACGGGTTAGCGAAGCGGACGTCAGTGTTTTGAAGACTTTAATCAAATCTTTCTTCTTGCAGCATGCCACGCAGAAATGAACGCAATTGCATACAAAACTTCAACTGATCTGTTGGGTTGCACTATGTACAGCATGTTGTTTCCTTGTATCGATTGTGCCAAGTTAATAATTCAGTCGGGGATTAAGTACGTCGAATACTTGCAGGACTATGCAGACTCACAAATAGCAAAGAATTTGTTCCATTCCACAGGAGTTACATACAGGTAAATAATTTTCATGTCTCCATTTTTGTGGAGCCCGGACACAGGTCTGGGTCATAGATTATACTGGTGCCACAGATCCACAGATCGTAGAGTACGTATAAATGCCACGAGAAATGATACCTCAAGCACGAACATTTCGATGCCTATGTAAAGTATGGTATTCGTGAGCAATTTGTATGTAAACTTGAACAGCGCCTATGCCGAACAAAAGTAACTAAATTTGGTATCTTGCAACAGTTTGTCCACGACCACGAGGAATGATCGTGAACGAGGCGTGATCACGAACACTGTCGTGTAGTAAGCTGTTTGATTGCTGATTTGACTTGCGCAGGAGACGATTTGTAGTAAAATGGTATAGAAATCGTCTACTGCGCAAGTCTGTCACGTTATCCGTCAGGTCTCATCTCACTTAAACTTGTAGA
Organism: Endotricha flammealis; assembly: GCA_905163395.2. Lineage (NCBI taxonomy): Eukaryota > Metazoa > Arthropoda > Insecta > Lepidoptera > Pyralidae > Endotricha > Endotricha flammealis. The sequence continues at coordinate 4,762,773 of LR990871.1, read as the reverse complement.
AATTTTAATGAAGTTCCCTCTTGTTATGCCTCCAGTTATAAGATTTCTGAATTGAAAAAGCTTAGTTAATTAAGTATTAAAAAGTAAGTACCCATTTTCTTTTTCAGACAACACATACCACAAGTGAGATTAATTCAATTACAATTAGGTTCTTTTGTTGACTGAGTAGTACCTACTTAATAGCGTAAAAAAATCACGGGCATTCCTATCCTATTTAATTTTGTTATTCCTTTAACATCTTGTTAATAAAAAATTTGGTTTTTATGATTATGTTAGTTTTATTGCCACGCAAGTTTATTTTATTAATACGAAATTCTTGTCTAGTCGAAGAAGTACTTTACCACCTTTTCACAGAATATCGATGTGAAGTAGCAATGTGTTTCGTTCGATAAGTGACTTCCACATGCCCAACGCCTTTCTTATCCTTTTCCCCTTATTCCTCTCATTGTAGCAAGCCATTGGCAGCACCCCAATATTGATGTACATATGCGGCGCTGTAACCATTTGCCATAACAAGTGGACCGCTTGCTTATCCGTTGGCCGTATCTCATTTTAAAAAACATAATCTCTGTACAAATTAATTGATGACTTATGGATGACGGATGACATCATGAATGAAGATATTATTAACACGTACAATGTTACTTGTATTGTATCATTTTATGTAACGTGCACTGCTTATCATACTAATATTATAAATGAGTAAGTGAGTTTGTCTGTTTGTTATTCCTTGACGGCTTGACTAAGCAGCAGATGATTACATTATGAAATTTTGTATACATAATGTCAGGGGTACAGAGACAGAGCCCAATCCTATAGGCTAATTTTTACGCGGATGAAACCGCGGGTAACAGCTAGTGGCTACATAAAACAAGTTTGATCACTTTAAAAAACGAGTATGAAATCGTTGCCTCAATGAAAAGAAGAAGTGATTTGTTTTGTATGACAGACAGTGTCAGTTGTCGGGATTTTGGCGCCAACTACAATAGCGTCCACTTGGGCTCGTGATTAGAAATTTAATTTTTGTGTGTTTGCGTGAAAGTGAATGTGAAGCAAACATTGGTTATAGTACATATTGATTGAAGTTTGTGATCAGGAACCTATTAAAAGTGCATTATCGTGTTGACTTCAAAATCCGTATTTTCTGAAGAAATTTTGCTATCATCTTTCTTCGGGGCGTCTTGACTCAGAGACTGTATACTCAGTCAAGCAAGAATATCAGGATAGCATGAACTCGCTGCTTTGAATTACTTATAAATTTACTTATGACTTGGCTGTATGGGCTCAAAGCCCTTTGCCTGCCCTAGAGCGAAGAAAACAAAAAAAAAAAAAAAAGTGTCAGTTGTCAAATCAAATGTCAATAAAATAAAATAAAATCATTTTTTTATCAAAAGAGCTACGTACGATTACATACTGAATGTCATTAATTATATAGAGTTTAGGTACAGTATTAATAATTTGTTCTATTCAAATTTAATTTAGCTAAAACTATGGAATTGGCGGATTCTACTACCAAGCTGTCTATAAAAGAGTAAGTACTTATTAACTTATATTATGTTGCTCTAAAAATCTTGTCCCATGTTTACATTTGACAAAAAGTTTATTAATACTTTACTAATGTTTTATGATTTTTCCCATTCTAAACCTTTATTAAACCATTATTATCATTTATATATTTTATGCCATTATTTTCGTGCATGAAAAGTATTATATTATGATTCGTGTTATTATTTTTAGGTTATAAACTTTTTGCACAATAATAAATACAAAATAAATAATGCCAAATTAACCACTTGTGGTCATACATACTAAAACTTATTTTGACTTCCCACAATATGATGCAAAAGAGAAATATTTTTCTATATAATATGGTGGTGTTAATTTCTAAATAAAGAGTACAAAATGTCATTTTAGTATAGTATGATTTCTCATCTTTTTACAAAACACATACAGGATGGATTTGGGAGGGTCATTCATAACAACGTCAGCCGAACCTCACCAAGTTGACATGTACACTGTGTGTTAACATTCACATAAATAAATTGGAGGAGAGCCACACTTGCAACCTGTCCAACCCGCACCTATCCTCCGTCTTTCAGATTATTATTAAGGGGGCATTAGAATAATATTATATATTTTTTCTAGTGATCAAAAAAGACAAGACTATATAGAATGGACAGACTATTTTATGGCGGTAGCATTTTTAGCAGCAAAGCGTAGCAAGGACCCGTGCCTCCAAGTGGGCGCCTGTATTGTTAATAAAGAGAAAAAGATTGTTGGAGTTGGGTAAGAAGTTGCTTAGTGGATTATAGGGTACTGTTTAAGTTCGACAGCAAAAAAAAAACGATTCTGACTGGTCGTAATTGTGTTACATATTTGGTCTTGTTTCCTTTGCCCATCACTATTTACAACTATAACTGTCAGATGTTAAGGTCTCATTCTTTAAACAGCCATTTTCGACTAAAGGATGTGAGAAGATTTTGCTTTAAGTCCTGTCTCAAGCTATACTTTTCACCACTTGTGCATCTTCAGTCACGATCAGCATTGGATTGTAATGTTTAGGTACTGACAGACTAAAGCAGCTCTAACTAAATACTAAACTAAATGAAATTGGATCACCCTAAGCAAATATTTAGTATAAAGTTTCAAGGGTACAAAAGTACAAAGTAGGAATTGAAAGTAATTTAGAATTCAAATCGCGACTTATTTTATTGAAGAGTAAGCTAGCAGATGGTGCTGTGTGAATTGTGTACAATTTATCATTTATTACAGGTACAATGGTATGCCGAGAGGATGTAGCGATGATGACTTTCCTTGGGGAAAACATACTGAATCACCTTTGGAAGAGAAATCAATGTATGGTTAGTTTCTGTGCAAAGAAATCTTAATGGTAACTATTTAATTCTAACATGTGCAAGGAAGAATTTATCTATTTGAAACAACAGAATGTCCTTGTGTTTAAAAATTATATATTTCTCAGCCTTATGAGAAATACATTACACAATTATTATAACCAGGGGCCTTCAAAATAGCGGATTTTTATTTTTAGTAATATCTAAGTAAGGAACCCCTAGCTTATGATAAAAGAGATACCCAAAATTAGCTTCCACAGTTGCTAAGAAGAAATCGAAATCGTAAATATTTTTTGAGGTAGCATAGCATATTTCCAATTCAAGCACTTTGAACAGATATAAATAACCAACATTACAAGTTTCTCCAATGATATATTTTTTCAGTATGTCATGCAGAAATGAATGCAATTATAAATAAAAATTCAGCTGATGTGAAAGATTGCACCATCTATGTGAACTTGTTTCCATGCAACGAGTGTGCAAAAATGATAATTCAGTCGGGCATCAAAGAAGTTGTTTATATAATGGACAAACAGAAACCTAAATATGACGCCTCGAAGAGAATGTTTGATGCTGCTGGTGTTAAGTATTGGTAAGAGATTTTTAAGTTCACTCGTTCTTGGTCTTACAACCAGTCTTCATCTATATATCATTTGTCTTAATGTTTTACTTGTAATGCTGTAGTGTAGGTAAATAAATAAATAAAGTTCTAGGAACACATGTCATGTCAGCATGTTTATGCCAAGTTCACGTGTATTTGCATTTAACATAATATTGAACAGACACCTGTGTTTAAGTGGTCTGCTTGTCAGTAAAAACAGACTGTTAGTTGCTTAGCTACCTGCTCTATGCTGGATTAATTACTGTGCACCTTGCCCGGCTGCTCTCATTCCTGGCGGTGGCTACCTGAACCTGGCACAAGTGTGGCCAGGTGTGCTCGATTTTCTTCTAAGGCTCTTAGTAACACATAGATTTCCATAATCCGCAGAAAGATAGTTTCGAATTGTCGGTTGTCTTCAAAATGTTCTATTATCTTCAAAAAATAGTTTCTACTTCTTCCAAAAATAAAATCAGATTTTTTTTTCAGGGTATTCAAACCAAAGATAAAATCAATTGTTATAGAATTTCCAGAAAGAAAGCAAGAAGTTGACAGTCCTTAAAAGGATTTGCATGGTTCCAAAACAATCTCCTAATCTTGTGTGAAAATTACGAGGCAGTGTGGAAAGTACCACAATCAACATGATTTTTTATGGATTCATAATTAACTTGAACTACTAAAGAGGATGGTGCTTTGTTTGGGGATACATCTACATAGCAAAATCTAGTCTAAAAGTTGACTTAAACTGTAAATTTATTTCCAAAATTAAACTAAATTAGCTCACGAAACAAGAGAGATGAAAACGGACAAATATTTTAGTTACCATAAAATTAGATCGACATAGACAAGTCGACTCGATTCAAATTTTTCATTGTATTATTCCAATTTTATAATTATTGACTTTTGTGATTAAATGTGATAGGATTTTAATTCAATGTGCTATTCAAATATTACTTAAATGTCTGTGATGTTTTATAATCATGACTATAGAATTTTCTATAATGTTTATTGCTGAGGGACTAGCTTATAATTTTAGTATTAAATAAAAGCATAATAAATTGACTGTTCGACCTTTCATTATGCTCCTTCAGCTATATTCTTCTTTTCCTTTTTTCTGCTATTAATTTGGTGCCGGGATGAATTCCCAGATAAAACTCACCGCGAGTGATACTCCCGGTGTTGCAAGCGTCCATAGGCGACGGTGACCATCAGGCGGCCGTTTGCCACCTTAGTGGTAAAAAGCCATTCTATGTTAATCCAGGTTAAATAAATAAAAAAAAGCAAAAATTTAACAAACATACATATTTAAAATGTTCATATATAAAATACGGGAAGGACACGTATTGCAGCTATCAATGAAACTAAGATATAAATAAATTTGTAAAATAAAATTTTATTACTTTATGTACAAGATGACAAGGACAAATACTCCGATCACACGACTCGAATACAAAAAAAATGAACATGGTGGCTCTCTTAAATTGTTCAGTGTTGAGAAAAAATAAAACAATTCACTGATTCCACTGAGTAAGGACAAATTTGTAAAACTATTCATGGCAATAACATGTGCCTTTAATCTGCATTTTACAAGTACTGATATAAAATTAAAAGCGTTTGCTGTAAGTTTCAAGTACTCGCTATTGAACAATTTATCACTGCATGTACAGCCGGCAAACTTATTTATATAAAAATACATATTTCATACACACAATTTCATTGGTAAAGTGTAACTCAGTGGGGTCATGAGAGCATCGCGGCGGGCCGCCAGTCGCCCCTCGACATAGAATAATATTTCGAGTATTCAATTATATAATTATTGTCCGACCTTTACACATATCTACAGAAAAATTTAAATCAACCAAAAGAAACCTTGCACTGAGACCATGTTTCGCTCAAACCACAAACTACATCCTAGCGTTCCATGCAGCAGTCAATTCAGTAAATTTCAAGTCAACGAACACATCAGAAATCTAACAATATTGTTATAGTACAAACTTAAATATAAGAATTATTTACAAAGCGTAGCTCAGGTCAGTAAGTATTGCGTGACGTCTGCTACTTTTTACAAAATATTTAAAACGAGCGAACGAGTCGTATAGAAAATTACATTAATATTATGACGATGAACACTCGACACCTTAACTCTTGATTTTTACAGAGCAATCCGAAAGATTTATACATATTAATATACTTTAGACCGAATGCTTATGTTAATATTGAAATAATGTACACTAGTTATATCAGGACTTATTCGTACAATGGTGTGGCAGTGCCGTCGCAAGATGCGCATACGCCGACTACGCGCGCAACTTGATACTAAACTGTTAAAATAAGCTCTTATTGCTTCAAGTAACTAAATACACACAAACATTAGATGAGATGTATCATCCGAAATTTAGTAACATATAAATTCATATATTCGAATCATATGTTTTATGTAGCGTGTCATTTAGAAAACAAAACTTTTTCGCGTATAGTAGTGAATTGAATCACACTAACTGGACAATGGACATGTTTATAACGTATTGTTACAAGTATTTAATGGCCATGGTTCTACTATTATCACGTAGATACGCGTTTGTTTGTCTAATGAGTGTTGTTGCATAGATATGCAACAAAGTAATGAGACCACTCAGTGACTACGCCATGTCGAGTACCTTCCTTATAGAGATTGGTGCAAGGGCATAACGTGGTGACGTCACAATATACATATCATGGTACTCAATTTGACTTTGATTTCGCTATCAAGGGCTAATGTCCAGTAAAAACGTAAAGTGGCTAACATCAAGGATAAAAACGACGTACAGTCAGCCAATGAAAGGGCGAGTACGGCCGTAAATATGAAGTTTTTTTAATATTCCGTGAAAGGATTTTTTTTCTCCCTTCCACTGTTCGGGATACTAAGGCGCTATGCAAACGTGTTGCCGGTTACCGACACCGAGCACTTTTTGATCATCATAATGAGAGTATGTGTTAAGTGGAAGCAACTGGACACAAAACTATGTTTACGTATGCGCAGAGAGTGGATGATTTAATTTTCTATAGAAATCAAATATTCATCGGTAGCTTGTTTCTGACACAAGACACAAAAAGTGTCCAGGTTTGCGCCCCCGCTAAAGAAAAGTTTTAAATGCGACGCCACTTCACAGTTTTGTGACGTCGTCGTCATTATCTAGCTGCCGGACGTCTTCCGTTTTCCTGGGCATTCGTGGCGTATAAATAACAAAATATTGATCAGTCCGAATCTTAGTAATGGCTGTATTGTGCAACAAACACGGCCATTGCCTACAGCAGCAAAAAAAAAAGGCGGCAAAAATATCTTAGAAATAGCATACTCATGACTGTGTCAGGACAGAAAAGGCCATGTATTCCAGTTATAGTTGGAATAAGCAAAATGTTTTCATAGGGAAATATGTTGCAGACCATATAGGACATATTTTCAGACAATTCCAGCATGCCACTCTCAAAATAATGCTAATTTGTGACTAATTTTAAATTTTAAACTTTTTTTTTATAGTTGGCGTAAATATGATTTAAGTCTTCTAAATATTGCATGAAGGGATTTATTCGATTTTTCATAGTGCAATAAGAATACTATTGATAAACACCCATTAACGAATTAAGTTTTTTTTTATGCTAATGATAATAATATTATATATAGAGACAGATCACACAGATTGAGCTAGCCCCAAAGTTCGAAACTTGTGTTATGGGATACTAACTCAACGATATTAAATTTTATAACAAATACATTTATAGATAAACATCCAACACCCGATGCCAGTCAGAAAAAGTTCCGTTTCTCATCATGAATGATGTATGTATCATTATTTGTAATTACACACATAGTATCCCATCAAAAACATTAAAATGTAAATTAAAGTCAGAGTCTCGTAACGCAATCCTTCCAGCTGTGACATTTTGTGTGCAAAACCAAGACTGATAAATTTAGGATATCTATCTACTTAACTACATCGACTTGGCAATCGCAATAATTATTGCATAATAAATTAGGCTTAAATCTTAGTTTTTTATTACTACTATACGAGTATAATTCTAACTTTAGGGAAACTGACCCCTATAAAGGTGGAAAGAGCAGTTTTTTTGAATTTGATAAAATCAATTCTATCCCAAATTTGAATTAAATTCTAATGAAAATTAAAACGTTATGAATGTGCGGAGGTTAACTTGTCCTTTACTTTATTGTTATGTAATATTTTATTATTATGATGTGTATATTTTATTTATGTTTTTGCACGAGTATTATTTGTATTATATGTAGTAGTATATATTCTAATTATAATGTTCAGTTTTTATTATTATTAAAATATGGTTAAAATTATTAATATTTGTAGTAGTAATTATTTATACGATACTGTGGCTATTGTTAGATATTATTTTGGTCTTTTAAGCTGTGAACAACTTTTTGGCCGAACATATTTAGACAAAATTGTCATTTTGTAACTTATCTCTTAAGAATGGCTGTTGTTGTTAATTTCAATAAAATAAAAAACTACTATTTATCAATTATATTGCACTATGAAAATTCGATTATATCTCAGGTTACGTCTTTTATTTGTCAACTATTATTTTCCAAAATACATACACCATGAGAAATTATTAACATAAATCTAACAAAAAAATCTTGAAGCAAGCTCTGTTCAAAAACCAATTTTCCTGTAACATCTAATGCCGGCACTATACTCTCGCGAAGTTGAGCGAAAACAAGCACTTCAGCCTACTTCTTCTACACTTTTTCTTTCGTTTTCTATCTTCATGCCACCACTAATCTCAGCTTCTCGGAAGTGTAGAGCTGGCATGATAACAAACTGAGTCTCGACCATACTCGCTACGTTTCCAAAAAAAGTCGCATTGACCAATAAAAAGATTTATTCTAATGTTAAAATAGAAGCAAAAAAAATATTTTCTTCTATACTCTTTTCAAGCCGCCGTGCTTTCAAAGTTTATAAAGATTTATGCCGGTTCAGGCTGGCCAATGAAGAATGAACATCTGTCATACATAACCGGTACCCATCAAAAACTTTACAGTGCCACAAAGTTCTTTGCCCGTGGTCAATACTAGAACTAATGAATACGCCTGGAATACCTTGACAATTACCTTCAATAGCTTCGATACTAGCGCCCCCGCACAGATGAGTTTGTGACGCTGTAAATCCAATTTTGTTTTGACACAAAACTGCATTATTTATCTTACTTCATACTAATATTATAAAGGCGATAGTTATGTGTATGTTTGTTAATTTTTCACGCTCCAATGGCTGGACTAATATTTATGATATTTGGTATGTAGGTAGCTGATACCTTGGATTAACACATAGCGTACTTTTTATTCCGAAAAGTACGCGCTTCCCATAGGATTTGATCAAAAGTCTGATATAGGTGGCGCTGCTGTGCATAAATAAATACACGCAAACGAAGTTGCGCGGGTTTCACTAGTGTTCTATAAATACAGTGTCATAAAATAAGCTTCGATAATTTAAACGTATTTCTTATTGGTAATGCGAAATGAAGGTTAGAAAATTAAAACGAGGTAAATATTAATATAAGAAACGTAAGAGACTGACAAAAATATTCGATTGTAGTGTGGAATTTGTTTTACATAGAAAATGAAAATATATCGTGGGTTACGTGTTAGCAGTAGTTAACTTGCGTCTCAACATAAGCTGGTTAAGTATGGTTAGTATATTTTGACAGGAAAATAAGGACTTTTCAATACGTCGAGTGCCAACCTTAACGTGGTATACCACTTTGGCTACACAAAAATATTGACAAATGAATCACACAATGCACAAGTTTAAGGCATCGTTCTAATAGAACGCGAATGGATCATCGTAGATTCGCGTAAATTTTACTCGTACGAACGCACGATCAAACATATTGAATTCGAATAGGTGTCTTATCTGATAATCGCTCGACGCCGTCACGCGACTCAAATGTGTGTAAAGCGAAAAAATAACATTAAAAACATTGTTTAAATCTTTGTCGATCACGCGATGGTCGCATTGCTCTCGCGCGATGTTCGCGCATTCGCGTTCTATTGGGACGATGCCTAAGTCGTCCGCTAAAACCGTCAGTGCTTCTCGTACGGTCAACAACAAAAATAAAACCATTTCAAACTCCCGTTGCCAGTTGTTTGTAATGCGATGATACGAAAATATCATTCTAATTTTGTTGCAGATCGTACCAGGTCCGAAAAGTTTTACCGTACGAATTTAATGACAATTCAGACACGGCGAAAACCGAACGATTAAAATCAATTGGGTTGCAGTCATGCAGGTTTCACGCGGTCTATGTACGAACGTAAAGTACGCTGCAATAAAACCGTAAATAAACGCGCGGTCTACCAACGTTTGTTGTAATCGCGCGATCACCGCTGCGTCTGAAGCGGTTTGACGCGTATTGAACCGTCGTTCAATTTATTTTGCCGCGAGTAGCAGTTTACTCACTGGGTGATTACACCTATACCGAGCGACAACAGATGTATTCACTAATTATTGGCAGAGATCTCCTTGGGTTGAAGCGGCGCGGTCTCTTCCGTCACGTGATTGTCCACTGAGGTCGGAGGTTTGAATGCGATCGCGTACGGATACTTCGCGCGACAAGCCTCAATGTATTCCTCTATTTCTTTATCACACGATCCGAAGTCGCCGTTTTGGAGACTTTCTAACACATCCACGCAACCCTGGAACATAGAAAAAAAAATATTAGTAAAATTTGTTGACCCCGATGATGGTTGTTACACTCATGAAATTGCAAGTGAAGTTAGGCAATGACCTCTTTGGTTAGTGTGAGGACCGTAAACATTTGTGTGCATGAGCATGTTTGTTTGTTTTGGACTAAGTATGTATAGCAAGTATTTATTTACAACAAAAAAAGTATTTGAGTATATTTATCAACAATCTAATATCATACAATAAAGGAAAGGGTTGACCCGGGCCGTAAATATGATTAAAACGTTCTAAATATTTAGATATCTATTTGTTTACTGTACAAGCTTATTTGCTTAGTTCGGGACTAGATGGCGTTGTGTGATTCGTCCAAGAATATGAATTAATTGATCGTACCTGTATGGAGGTGTTCGGCAGCGCGAGGTCCGTGGCGAGCTTCCTCGCGCGCTCGGCGTGCTCGGGCAGCTGGCGGCGCAGCGCTCGCGCGCCCCACAGCGCGCCCGCCTGCGACGCCGCGCCGCGCTCCACCATCTCCATAGCGATCTGCACGCCGCTGCGACCGCGCAACATCTGCAATATGCACAATGCTAATAATAAAAACACCAACTTTATTTATTTCAAACCACGGGTGACCCAAAGGCTGGCAGTTACTTCGTGATCAACAGATTTCTATCGCCATTCAGCGAGGTAACGCTGCTACCATTTGGGTACCCTGCTACAAGGACCATGTCTCTTTAATTTTTAATTAAAGAGGCATGGTAAAGTTTGGACATAGTTTAATTTTTAATGTTACTTTAATTTCTCGGAGATATCTCCGCCTGTCTTCCGTCATACTGTTGTATAGCGAAACTCGATAATTTCGCAACGGAGAGGAGCCTTAGACATCGATAAGTACCGGCTGCGTCTCGGCGGCGATGACGGCGGCGACGCTCGGGTTGAGCGTCGGCCGCGCCTCCTCCAACCAGCGCTGGAAGCGCAGCAAGCAGTCCGTGAGGTGATGGTGCTCGCTGTCCAGCCGATACGCTCGCTTTATGCTCTGCAGCATCAGGAGGGGTTTCTCTGAAACGTTACAAATATTTCGTTAACAAACGTGTCCATTTGTGTTTATTTTCATAGCTAGTCCACTTAAGTCCACCATACATTGGGAACACTGTACACGACAATACCCCGAATTGGATATTCCGATGTTCAAAATTCCGAATTTCCTATTTCATTTAAAACAAAATTACGATTAATGAATAACACGAAATTGTTCCGAATATCAATACACCATGGGCACTCAAACCTTTCTATCTAGGGAGCAACCCTAGAGCGGGGCAAATTGATCACCCAGTGATCAAATTGCCCCGTTCGTCGCTAGTGTTGGCAACAAAATAAACGAGTACCGTAGAATTGTTAATCCAAGATGTACACCGTCACAAAACGGAGAGGGGCATACTCGCCTAGGAGTTAGAGTCCCTTCACAGTTAGTTCACCTTCTAGTTGTTTTGTTGACTGCAAGAGCAGTCCGCGTATGTTGATCAATGGCTAACGGCTCGAACGTCAGTCCGTCTATTTCGGCTCACACATTATTTCTGCTACATAATTATTCCTGTGACACTTATTTTGAGTGTTTAAAACCTGTTTTTACATCTGTCAGAGGTAAATAAATAATAAATAACTAAATATATAGGGACAATTCATACAGATTAAGCTAGCCCCAAAGTAAGTTCGAAACTTGTGTTATGGGATACTAACTCAACGATATTATATTTTATAACAAATACATATATAGATAAACATCCAAGACCCGAGGCCGATCAGAAAAAGTTCGTTTTTCATCATGACCCGACCGGGGATCGAACCCGGGACCTCCTGGGTGGCGGTCTGGCGTGGTAACCATTACGCCACGGAGGTTGTCAATCGTCGGAGGTAAAAATAACTGTGAACGCACGGAGGACGGTATGGAGTATCAAGGTATGATACATATTTTAATGTGGAAAAAAAGACATACAGATGGGCACTGTATTAATTGTGTTCATTTTGTAATTATTATGAGTCAGTTACCTTTCCTAAAGTAAATTTCAAAGGCCATTAAATGTGTGTCTATTCTATCCGCGGCGAGCGTCCGCAGCGGCAGTAGGAACTTGATTGCTTGCTCTAGGGGGTCGTCTGCCTGCAAATACGTTACATTTTAATAATAAATTAAATTTATAGAGTAGATTATTCACACAGATCATTTATTACTGTATAAACTCTCTGACAAGAGAACGTGAGAAATAATAATATAAATAGTTAATATAAACTTATACATGACTAGCTGTTAATGTGTTGTTTTAGTCAGTTGCAATATTTTAATAGTAAATGGTAAGAGGCGTAAATAATTCGTCGGTTCTATTTTAAAAGCCGTAAACAGATTCCTGTATTTTTTAATACTTACTAAGTTTTGAGGGGTTTTTGAAAAACCCTCTATCAGTGCGCAGAATGCACCGCGACAATATTCGTGTATTTATGAGCAAAGAGTTTGATTTATGACGCTGGCCACTTTTATGAAACATTTTGACGGCTTGACGCGAATCTGCTGTCAATTAATAAATGAAATCTGGACCTTTATGTTGTGTTTATACTGAAAATTACAATTTACCATGTGATCGAAGAATTTTCCAAATTTTTCTGCGGCGTTTCTTTGAAGCGGCAGTGACCACCGCATACTGAGAGGCGGGTGTCGGCGCCCTCTCATACGGAATGATTTCATAACATAAAACGTATGGTGTGCGATGCGGGCGGATTTGGATTTTAGTCAAAAACTTCCAATTTAAATGTATGTTTTAAGTAATTTTTTTTTTTTTACATATTCGTGTTCAGTATCAGCAGTACATAAGCCTATAAAAATATTGCAACTGTACAAAACCACACATTGTATAAAAGAAAGTCGTGTTAGTTACACTATTTATAACTCAAGAACGGCTGAAGCGATTTGGCTGAAAATTTGTGGAGAGGTAGCTTAGAACCAGGAGAAGGACATAAGATAGGGTATGGTAGTGCCTCTAAGGCGGAACAAAGTTCGCCGGGTGAGCTAGTATTAGTATGGAAAAATAATCCTTACTCTTGCCAATTTGTCTGGTATTAGCTCGTCGAGTTGTGGCGCCTCGGGGTCGCCCTGTTCCTGTTGCTGTCTCGCTTTGTGATGCTGCTCGCGTTTCACCTGAAATGTCACAATTTAAAACATTACTCGATTGCGCGAGGGTAAGAGGGGTATAGTATACGTACGCTATGGTTTAACCATTCGTGTTTAAAAATTATTTTGCTGATGCGGCGATTCCCCGCGCACGCGTCACACTCGTCACATTCGTCACACTTCATAGCAATAAAATTCCAATTTCTCGGTAATATCAGCGACTGCTGCCGTATATACAACCTTATACACAACAGAGAAAGGAATTGCCCAGTAACATGTAACTGTTTACTTAATATAACTTAAACTTCAACTTTTGGTGATCTTGTACTGAATTGAAGTCAACAGTAATTACTTAATATAACTGCAACTCAAATTTTGGTTGGAATGGTTGGTGGTCTTCCTTTTTTGCACTCTACATCAAGCAACTGCAACTTAGAACTAACGTAAAGGACGAAAACCGATATCTATAGGAGTAAAATTAACAACAGAACGCACCTGAACTTGTGCCGCTAGCGCGCTCTCCTGTTCCGCTTTGCGTTTCGCTTTCCTCTGTTTATTTCTAAGTTTCTTCAGTTCTGATGGCGCTAGGTTTTCTGTGAACAAAAGAATATTTATTTTAATAAAAAGTATAAATATTTTATATTTTTTAGAACAAGAAACAATTTTATTTCTAGCTTTTAAATTGTCACATTACCAACAAACGGGGTTTCAATCGTAGTCTTTATGTCTTAAAATATTTGTATTAAAAAATGCTATTACTATACTGAACGCCAATTCTCCTGGGGCGTGAGCAGTCACTTAAATTGTTTCATAAACTGTGAGCCAGAAGCTTTGGCGTGGCGGAAGAAAAGTGTCATATTTCTTGCTTTAATAGAGTTGTTTCATAACAAACGAAAAAGTGATGATTTATTTCTAAAATAATCATGGGAATATAAGTTATGCATAAAATAAACGTCACAGTACAGTGTTTCTCAAACAATGACTATTTTCATTAAGGCCACACAGTAACTGCACACTGTACACAACAGTGAGTAACGGCTGCTTGAACACGTGGTATTGTAGTAAGTATTTCTGATCCGACTCTACCACGCCGCCACCAGACGCACAAATTGTGAAACGTACATCATACGTGTCATTGTATCTACTTAACTAAATACAGCGAATTGGTAATATTTGATTAATGGTCGCCATTTTGACGAAATTAAAAAGTAACAATCGGCAAGCCAGGTACAGTCAGGTGCACGTCGAGCTTTACACTTGCGGTACAATTTTGGCTCTTATGACATACCTAGAAATTAAGAACGGTACAAAGTCCAATATGTAAAGGTCGACCTGCTCTTGACTGTACCACAATCTACCAAGCCATTTGAACAAAATGAGCTTACTGTATACATTATAGTATATCTGACCATAGAGTCACAAAGCATAGTTGAGCGATTTTGCAAGCACTTGCGACACGCTGCGCATGACGCCGCAGTGCGCCCACGCTGAGATTATAATTAAAATTTAACCGACACGTACAAGTACCTTAGTCAATCCATGGCAAAGATTATAAATACTTAAGACTACTTAGCTCTTCACAAAATTAGTAAAATATTGTTTTTTTTTTATAGACGCTAAGATAAATCGCTGGATAATATTCTCAGTAAGTTTTAGAAGTTTATGTCTAAGTTAAATTACTCATTAGCCAAATGTAGAATCTATACTAATATTATAAAGAGGAAAGATTTGATTGTTTGTTTGCATTGAATAGGCTCCGAAATTACTGGACCGATTTAAAAAATTCTTTCACCAGTAGAAAGCTACATTATCAGGGAGTGACATAGGCTATAGCTTTTCCCGAAATTCAATGTGGTTCCCACGGGAACGGGTCCGGAACTTCACGCGGACGAAGTCGCGGGCAAAAAAGCTATTCTATAATATATTTGTTACCAACTAAACTGTTAGCAAAAATTACTAGCATTATATCATTATAAAAAATACCGTTTAAAATAATATTTCCATTAACATAAGTTTAAATAAACAACAGTTAACCATACTTCCGCTATCGGAAACACAATGTGACTTTCCATAGTGCGGTCAGGAAGTAATTTTTATGTATAATAGACTGTTGTTATATTAATGGTTGGAATGCAAACGTTCCGTTTAAGGTTAAATAAAATTATCTTTTAAGAATCCTGAAATAACTAAATTAGCCTGAAATGGGCTAATATTAAATAGGTTCTACCTTTCATTTAAGTCCCGGCAATCTGGAATTTTTAATAGGTCTTAAATACATCATTACAACCGCTACCTTAAGAGTCCTCATAAATCTCGCTTTTGTGTTGTTTTTTTTTTTTTTGAGTAAAAATGTTTGAAAATGTAGGTTCTTACGTCTCAGCATAAATCTCGCTTAAATGCGTTGTTTCTTTGAGTATAAATAACTTCGAAAATGTCGATTCTTACGTCTCAGGATCAATCTTTAAAACGGTAAGAGCTACCGGAAAAGTATATCAGAGGAGATTGGAAATCGTCAAATTCTTTCCAAAAAGATACCAAGCATCTTCTTAATTTAAGTGTATTGCATTAAGTCCACTCAAATTGAACGCTACCAAAGTTTATCTCTGGTTGCAATAACACACTATTTGATGATGGTTTAACATGGTTTCGGATAACGTGGGGTACTATTACGAAATTCGCTCACAACAAAGGCGCACGATACTCGAACATAAAGGCAAATTTTGTAAATAAAATCCGGTTTACGTCACTGCTTTTGCACTGTCTAGGACACGTCGCGTCGTACACACAAATTACTGCTCTAATTCACCGGAATTTCGCAAATCTAATGAAACTGACGCTCGGGCTCCGCAGCGGGTCGTAGAGGTCATCCGTTATGGAAACTGGAGATGAATTTTAAAAAAAGTTATACAAAAATAAAGGTCGACTGCAGCATTACTTGCGTCTCATACAAAATGCACAATTTCAATAGTTTCTGCACTTGCACGTGGTACGTACTACGTTAGCTTCAAGTCCGCCTGTAGTATGAGTAATAATGAGTATAGTTGTGGTTAATAAAGCTAATAGCTTTAGCGGGCAACGCTACCGATATTCATGGGCGATAACTACTTTCCATCAAGTGGCTAGCTTATTTGCCTTCCATTACATTAATTCCAAAGTATCCAAAGCGGCACGAAAAGTAATAGAACCCTCTGCCGACCCGTGTTTCGTGTAGAATCGTTTCGTTATTCAGTATATAGAACACAATAATAAATATAGGGACGCTGCTGTCCGTTATGTGGTTCGGGCGTTAAGAGATCGTCTACATATTTACTGTAAATCTAAACAATACAATTAAACACAAAAGAGACAGCCTACATTCCATACAAAATTCAATTACAATACGAAATAGTTACGATTATGAAACCTCTAACAAATGGTTCAGCATTATAATTATTATACGTTAATTAATGTGATCATTGCGTCTCATTATTTCTGAGGTCCTATTACCGAAGATTACTTATACTGTTTGCATTCCACAATATTATTACAAACTTAGTTAACAAGGTAACTAATAAAGAATAATTACAATGCGTAAAATATCTAGTTTTTTTTTGCAAGACTCCTGTTTCACCACTTGCCAGCTTGTCAGATATTTGACAATGAATGTATGGTTTTGAAAGTTATTATCTGACAAATAGGCTACCCGGAAAATTTACAGTAAATTACAATATCAATAATTCGTTACAAAGAATAAATGTTGACTTTTCAATATGTTTGGATATGTAAATTTTGGTGCATATAAAAACCCTTAAAAGGCTTATATTTCTAAAATATATTTTTTTACGTTTATTCCCAGTTTTCCCCGATGGGAATAAAATTCCCAGTTGCCACCGGTGGCAAATGGGAAGTCCTTGCCCCACTTGGGAATTTTATTCCCACTGCCACCGGTGGCAGAGATCTCGCGGGGGCAACTGGGAATAAACGTTTTTTATATAGATTTTTTAAGTTAATCGTGATTCCACACCTATGCATACCCGCAATGAACGATTATTAACTAACTTAAGCTTTAATAACAGATTCCGCGTCGGTGCGTGGTCACTCCCTCGGGCGACACGCTATTTGGGCTCAACCTCTACCATTAAAAATTCGACATAATAATCATGATGATGTAATTGTAGCTATTATATTCAATTTAGATAATTAACCATCTTTGATCACCTGACTTAAATGACAGGTGGTACACTTTCACAATATAGTGTCGTTAATCTTAACTGCAGTTAGAATCTATATTATAAGGATGTGTCCTCATAAAGGTAATGTGGCAGATTGTGAATGATTTTGCTTCTTGTAGTTTCATTTACCGAATTATCTTATGCCATCATCTAGGAATATAGGAAGGCTAGTATGAGTAGTAATGAGTAGGTACCGAGTAATCACATGATGCGAATGGATGACAAACAAACATCATTAAAAAAGAAAATGGAGATAAAGTCAAGGGCAGGTTTACTGAAGAAGTAAATGGAAATGCATAAAATATGGCAGAAAATTTCTGGATTACCTCTAAGCGATGTATAATCGATTAGACTAGATTATGTAAGTAATTGTTCCTGAGAATATCATATGAATTGGCATTGACAAGTAGACCTTCTTGGAAACAACCGGTTCCTATTACCAGCATTGATATGTTGCCAAGAGGAAAACAGGGCAAACACGATATCAGGGTATGCATCAAGATATATCTGTGATGAAAAAGTCTAAACAGATTTATTGTATCTATATTCCCATCATTATCACCATTGGGTCTTCAATCGAAGGCGTCTGCGGAACGTTGCATTGGTTTTCGGATTGGTGGAGGTCAAAAATTACAAGCTACCCGACTGTTCTCTGACTTTTCTTAATAACAATCATCAGAATCTATGTAGGGCGGCCAGGAGTGGCAGATTAACGTGATCACCAAACATTCTCCAAACCACTGCTTCGACTCCTGAGCATAGATGATCTTAAGCTCATCCAATAGTGCCTCGGATCGTCGTTCACTTTGACATGCGCAAAGACAGGTTCCTTCAGTTTATAATTTACTAGCGAAACCCGCGTAACTTCGTTTGCGTGTATCCCGCTTTCCCGTGGGAATTTTGGAATGTATGATACTTTAAAACCTTCCCCTTGAATCACTCTATCAATTAAAAAAAAACGCATCAAAATCCGTTGCGTAGTTTTAAAGATTTAAGCATACAAAGGGACATAGGGACAGAAAAAGCGACTTTGTTTTATACTATGTAGTGATTAAGCTTAACATCAGCCCCCCAATTCTCGTAATAAAAACAGTTACAATCTCGTATCAAACTCATACAAAATAGTAAGTGAGCTGGATACTAGCGCGAGAGTTTTAAATAAGATTGAAACTGTTTTTGTTATGAGAATAGACCTGCAGATCATCAGAAATTGAGCTCACATATATGTCATCTGTAAATTATCTCGTTTTGCCATTGAGTTTGTATCAGAGGATGTGACTCACAAAGTTCCTCCAAATCCAAGTCTATAGTTACATTACTAATACATCCACCTGTTGCCCTTCATCATTCATAATTTTATGGACTTGGCACTGGTACTAAGATGACATCACGGACGATCTCAAGTTAAACGTTTAATGATATTTTCATGAATACAAAACCGCTATATTAGTCAATTATAATAATAACATATGGATGAGAATTTTCTTTTAGCTTTTATACAGCAGTTTAATCTTATCAATCGTTTGGATACAGTTTATTTAAAATAAATAGCGTAAATAACGCTAACTAGATAACTAGAGGCTCAGGGTACTAATTAAATCATTAGGGATGTATAGTTTAATTGCGCCAAGTTATAAATGTCCTGTAATGCGGTGATGTATTAATTAATTATTTACAACTTTGAAATTCTTCATCTATAAAAAAACGCAAACAAACATGATTTGAATGAAATGACTGGCGACTGAATAATTGAGGAAATGTACGTCGTTAATGTCTAGCACAAAATATGCTATCAATAAAGAGTCATCGAGTGTTGATAAAATCAGGAACCTGGGCGTTATATTCGACAATCAGTTGCGTTTTAAGAGTCACGTTTTGGATTTAGTTAAGAAGAGTTTTTATCGTCTGAGAGTGTTGTATAAAATCCGTAACTTTTTGAGTGAAAAGGCAAGAATAACGGTGTGCGAGTCTCTCATATTGTCCAGACTAAATTATGGCGATTTAGTTTATGGGCCTCGTCTTTTGTCAGAGACTCGGCGGCTGATTCAACGTATACAGAATGCTTGTTGTCGATTTTGCTATAACATCCCTCCTCGAACTCACATTACACCGTATTTAAATGAGGCCTCTCTTCTTAACATGACCTCGCGTCGACACTTTCATCTTGCGACTCTTTTGTTCGACCTCGTAAAGTTTAAAAACCCGGACTATCTATACAAAAAACTCAAATTCTCCACTACACTGTATACATCAGGCGTTCTACGTTCAACTCGTCAGCCTTTAGAAACATACAAGCACCGGACTGTTGCTTTCACCGGCTGTTTCCGCTACCAGGCAACCAAATGTTGGAATAACATCCCTCCACCAATTAGATCTGTCACTTCCAAGCATAGTTTTAAATCACGTTTGAAGTCGTTTTTACTTGAAAATCAAAAACAATATGGACGATCTATGGTTGTCTAGGTGGCGGCTCTGTATGCGTGGTTCGAACACACTTGTACCCTCAGTTTTTATTATTTATGTTTTTATTATTTATATTTTTATCATTTTATTTCGTCTATGTATTTAAGTTTCCATCACTGCAATACTGTTTAATCGGATATTAATTATTATTACACAATTTTCAGACTTTTAATATTTACAATATTTTAATGAGCAGCTTAAAGTCTTTGGCTTACGTCAGTACCGTCTGCGCGCCTCTCGCCCAGTGTGGGTGATAACTGAAAAGCAGTGTTTTGCTCTCCGAGCAATCGACACACTGAGCTATTACCCATATTTGTATCACTGCGGCACACGCACACAATTTTTGTTGCCGTCATGTTACAGTTGTTTATGTTTTGTTTTGTATATTTCTGTTGAGATTTATGTATTCTTTCTTTTTATGTAATGTGTGCTTTAGCTGATGCAAATAAAAAAATTATCTATCTATCTATCATCGATATCATTTACTAGTAATAACTAACTTTCACATTGCACCGATTGCAGTTTCTCTTAGAAATGTGGGACAAATGCAGAAAAGGGTCGCATTCTAGTAAGGGCTCAAGCACACGAGGCACACGAGTGAGTGCCGTCGTCAAAGCCAAATGGAACCATCGACATTGTTCTATACTAGCTGGTTGCGAACCATACTACACACTAATTCTACTATATTAGCTAACTACATGCTATAAAATTAATATATAATACGGAAATATACTTATTTTAGTAACAACAGCTTGCAGACTATTAGTACAACCGTACATAGACGCTTTTAAGATTAAAATGAATAATGGAATAATTTCAGATACTGTAACTTTTAAAAGCGCTTTTGTGATTAAAACAAATTGCAGAATAATTTCAGATAGGTACTGTAAATTTTAAAAGCGCAATAATAATAGTTTTAATAATCCAATAAGTAGTTAAAAAATACAAGATTCATAAAATATTGGTAACTATATTACACAGCACCCGACAACCAGCCGTTCGTATGTTCGCGGTATAAGATTTACAATCGATAAAAGCGCACGTTGCCAAACTGCAACTGTCTGTCATGCCGTGGTATTGTATGACTAGAAACACTGGGCTTTGCTCAACGATGGGGTTTGGGCGAATGGAAATTCAATATTACAAATCAATACATACAGTTATATGAGTTCGTAAAAGATAAAAAAGAAAATGCAAAATCCAGCAAGTATTTGATTATAATGAGCAGCCAGCCAACCAGCATCAACCACTGCTGAACATGGACCTCGTCAAAGACTTCCGCAACGACCTATCTGGTTGGTCTGCCTTCAATGGCTCCCCGCGACCCTGGTCACTTACATATGGAGAAACATTAATAGAATGACATAAAGAGCAATACATCAAACAAAAAATACAATAACGGCTGACAGGAAATGCTAAATTTGACTTAATTCAATAATCTGAGGTCAATTACAGCATACTAATCATAATATCTATACTTGGTCAAAATGATAATTTGTAGAACGAATTGGCTAATTAACCCACTAGTAATGACGTGGCTGTACCATATAATTGCATGGTTAGTTGAGCGTTAGTGCACTTTCGTGCTCGCGTCAAGGGCGCAGGGCGAGTGGCGGCGAAAAATGACATTCTCTTAGTTGTGGCCACGCCCTTTAAGACTTGAACATTTGCTGTTATCTTAATATTGTACTAGCAGTTGCCCGCGGTTAATATATAGCATATGATACTCACAATAACGTGGCTTTCTATTGGTAAATAAATTTTAAAAGTTCAGTTGATCCAAAGTTTACCCACCACTTTACAAAATAATACATACAAATTAACCCCTTTACTAATAAACTTTGTGCGTGTATAGTAATAGTGTATAGTAATACAATGTTTTGTTACTTTCACACTTCATTTAATTCTCATCAAGAAAGACAGTGACACAACAGTGAATAACTATATACTCGTTAAACTACGTTTATTAGTAAGGGGGTAAATGTTTAATACGTTTTTTCTTTAACAATCATCCATGATTAGGAAAATGTGACTGACCCTAGCAAGATTGAAAAAACATAGGAAATCTTTGCACATGTAAAATCGTTTTCTATGAAACTTGCATTCAAACTAGGTAAGGTTTCGGGGGTGAAAATATAAATCATGAAGTTCCTATAACATAATTTATGGCTGCTAGTCAGACCGACTGAATGACGTTAAATGACACTGCAAAGGTTAAATTATATCTTCGAGTTCAACAATCGCATGCAAAACAAATTAATACCTCACGTAAGCACACATCCGTTAAAATTGACAATCCGACAGCGTACCCTGATGACGCCTACCGCGTAATCGAGTACTAAGAAAAACCCACTCGATTCCTGGCCATGACGAACGATTACAACATTGGAATTAATAACGTGTGTATTCAGATTCATTAAAATTTTCATGTATTTGTCTTACTGTCTTAGTCGAAATGTTATTTATATTTTTCTTTGAAATTGATTCGTTTTTACTAGCAAATCGTTCTTGATCATAGTAATAATGCACAAAAACACATCTCACACGAGATATTGAGATTTTATAAAATCTTGCGGCCTATACAACAGTATTGGTGGTATTACATTAGTAAGTTAAGTCTACTTTAGTTTAGGTGGTGAAGGCACATTGAACACTAGTGCTACGTAGTCGCACCCAGCCAGAACCGATTATCTCACACAATCAAACTTATTACTAAAAACTATTTGGAAAAATTGAAATACAATAAAATAATCATACATTAATTCCTTGAAACAGATGAACTTTTGTGCTGAGACTTTTACTACTAAAATTATTAATGTTTAAGTATGGAACACACAAATAATTTATAACTTTGATTAATCCATCGAATAAATTTTATACAAAAAATACTCTTATGAATGGAAATTAGTAAGGCCACGGATATATTTGATGTGGAATGTGTAATAAATCACAATCATGGAATCATCTGTAGCCTTATCTGGCTTGTGGCCAATGGTAAGTAAACAACTGAATCATCTCATCATCAATAGGAACCCGTGCACCGTGGGCGCAACTCACGTGCACATCATCATCTCACCATCATTAATCACTGATTTCAATTAATGACCATTTCCACCAACAAAGTATTATAAAGGTTCTGTCTATATCGTTAGGTATTTCCTACAACTTACCGTGTCAATAATATAGGTGGCAGTTAAACATTGGTGAAAACAAAAATCTTATTTAATGTTTGACTGAAATAGGAGTTACCAAAATTCTTGGATTTGTTTGTTTAAAACTAATCTAGGAACATAAACATACTCGCACACCCCCCCGTCACATCCATGCCGCCATACATCGTCTTAACTTCTCATGCATCCCTTAAATCCTCATGTCTGTGAACCTCTTATACTTATAATTGTCTAACTACATCTTATTGTCCTACTTCTAAGTTCAAGCACTTATGTATAAAATCGTTATAAACATTGATAAATAGTATAGCGCGGAGGGAGCCTGGTGAACTGTTTATACAGGTAGGTTTCTTCTACCCACCTATTACAGGCGCCAGTCCTCTCCACACCTAGGTTTCTAAATTATGTATAAGCAATGAATGTATTTTAGTTTTAGTAATGTAACCTGTGGAGAGAGAAAATAAATAATTATTCTATTCTAAAGTGACGATCTAAATTATCAAAAAAAAACAAAGAGCCACATCACATCAATTACTATTATGCGTACATGTTACTATACAACAACTACCTATGCTACTAATTTTACTAATTTAAAACATTGTATGATTTGGTCGATTCTTATTTCACAAGTGACTAATTTGAAGGCCCTAAAATATATTAAAAATAAGGGTTCACTTTATTCTTATGGAGTTACGGAACGGTAAAAACCATGTATAAATTAAGCTATTTACAGAAGCCAAATGCAACGTGCTACACAGTGGGCGCACGCACGTGCCGTGCATCATCATGCCCTCATCACTCGAATAGGTGTAATGAACAATACGCGTAGGCGTGACGTAGCCAAATAAAGCGTTAACCTTTGTGTCGGGCTGAAGGAAGCAAACGATACATCACTGTCAGTAGTGTCGGTACAATACTCGATTCATCAATACTATGTCAAGGTGATAGAGGATAATGATCTGCCCCCCTAGCTAACAAAAACAGATTCAATCTCGATTCAATTTCGATTCAAACTAGATCGCTGCCACGCTCAATTACTATGTTGTATGAGTGAGACAGCGATTGAGTTTGAACCCGAGATTGAATCCGTTTTCAACCGACTTCAAAAAAAGGAGGAGGTTCTCAATTCGACCCGTATGTTTTTTTTTTTTTTTTTTTTTCTATGTTTGTTACGCGATAACTCCGCCAATTATGAACCGATTTGAACAAATCTTTTTTCGGCTTATAGGTAATACCTCAAGGGTGGTCCCATTTAAATTTAATAATATTTGAAGTCGGTTTTTTTTTTGTTACGAAAATAGGGGTCTGTAAATATACTTAGGCCTTTCGTCCACACGTCGACTCGTCTTGGATTCGTTTACGACCGAGACCTTCCTTTATATAGAGACCTTTTCCCGTCGACCTGAGTAAGAATGTTTCCGAAAATGTACGGCTGAAACTTCCGTGCGATTATTAGTGAAAACTGACTGAAAATCAATGAATTACTGAGATTAGCCTAAAAAAGTACAAATTATAACACAAAAATTTCACACCACCTTTAAAAATAAATTATTGCTACATAAATTTACCTAATACATATTTTAGTGTAACAAAAATTTACAAACACTACGTAACAATACGGGCACTTGTTCCGACCAATACAATTTCATCACCAACTACGTAACGGTAGAAGTGACGACATAACAAAAAAAGTAATGACGACACTATTACAATATGAATAGATTGCTAATTTGTATGCAAAACCACAATGACATCAACATGACTTAAACCTAAAATAGTGACGTACTCGCTAAATGATTAGATGACAAACACGAATCACTTGAGTCATTGGAATAGCTGCGATGATCACATAATATATTGGGAGTTGACAGTATAAAGTAAAAAATGACCATAACACATTGGAATGAGTAAAGTCCGGTGTTTAAACTGATTGTTAGCATTGCAAGTGACATGGTGTTTACCAACAAAATATTACTTACCGAAAAATATTAAAATGCTAAACAAAGAAATCAACCCCGAAAACTCCACAATCCATACTTTTATTATAAATGCGAAAGTGTGTTTGTTTGTTCTTCTTTCACGTCGAAAGCAACGAGATATTTTGTTTTTTGGGGATTGGTTAAGGTCTGGAGAGTGACATAGACATAGACCCGGAAAAACATCTTATTCCCACGGGAAAAAAAATTCAATGGCAAATCTTCTGGACCACGCGGGCGAAGCCGCAGGTAACACATATAAACTCGAAATTCTAATTTCCTACTTATCGATCATGTCTATAAATGCAATCACTAGAAATAAATCTCAAGTGATAACCGAAATCAAATAAATTTTCATTTTGTTAAATTACCTAAAGTTGTATCAGAAGTGACCAATTAAAATTTAATTCATGGAATGCATAAAGAATGTTTCTAATGTTCACAAAACCAGTTTCAATAAATCTAATTCAGTTGAAACACGTTATGCAGTTGTATTATCTCACAAATCAACACAAAAAAGCCCGAAATCCGGGTCCGAGATATATGAATTAGACTAAATTCACAAAGGAACTTGATTGTATGAAATGCACGACTAAACGTCACAAAGTTGCGTTTCCACAGAATCGTTGTGTTGCTCGTGCAATCGTGCTCGGAAATGTAAAGATATAAGTATTTATTACTGATTGTAATGAACCGTATAAAACGATATTTAATTTGTTGTTGTTAGAAATTGATGATTTCTTTTCTTGTAGAAATATATTCAACTCAAGTCAAACCCAATCGTGGGTAGTGTCGCAATATACGTTAACAAAATGGCAAAAGGTGGTGGTAGATATACCTAAATGGAAATAGGTTATGTATGTCATAAAATAATAATAAAAAAATAGGTATACTATTACGATAAAAAAACGGGGAACATTGTTTCAAAATTAAAAATAAATTATGTCCGTTCTTTGTACCGACATTTTAAACGAAAAACTTCAGACATGTCGTGCCGATGGAAGCATTGGTTAACAGGAGACACCAAAACAAAGGGGGCCAGCGACCCGGACACGGAATACGGCGACTTTGAACTTGAAAGGATTCAACCGGATAAGCACATATCTCGTGCAAAAAAGGCGAACCACAAAAAAGGCGTTGCCAGTAAAGTTCAGGTTGTATATCACAAACGGTGCTTCCGAGTCAAGGTTAGTTTTAACTGTATAGAAATCTTTTTAAGAGTATTTGAATATAAAAAAATAGTTTTTGTTATGATGTATCGAACTCTGTGATTGTGTTTGCAGATAGCGTGGCGCCCTGTGCCAAGTTCGCATGGGTATTTATAAGCATCCCTATTTATTTATTTTTAAAATATAATAAATAACTAGAAAGCTGATATTTTTAAATAAAGATTCCCTTTAAGATGCTGACAAGGATAAAGTTTTTTTTTTTATTCTCACGGGAACGAGAAAAATAGGACTGCACGTGTATTATCGTGGGCGCTCAACCTAGAACTCCTAGATTTGTCCGGACACTCCATACAACGCGCGTGAAATAATTACCATTTTCTACTACATAGACCAATGTCGTCTGTACACGCGTATGCGCACACATATACACATTTGTTCACTAATCGCACACGTTTGCTACTGCACCCGCCACGGTACCCGCCTGGGGTTGAGGTAACGCGTTTCGGTGACGGGGCGGAGAGTATGTATACAAAGTAGACAAGGATAAAGTCGGGTTTTTTTTTAATTACCACGGGAACGAAATTATTGATACTTTCGCTTGACCACGCGGGCGGAGCCGCGGGTAACAGCTAGTAAATAATAAAATATAAGCCTACGTCACCCGCGCATAGTGCAGCTTCCCAACAATGAAATAATTTTTCAAATCTGTCTATTACTTTTTGAGTTTATTCGTAACAAACAAAAATACAAATCCTCTTTATAATATTAGTATAGATTACTATAGATGTACCAAATATAGCAAATCTGTCCAGCTGTTTTTGCGTGAAAGTATAACAAACATCCATGCATACAAACTTTCGCGTTTACTATAATAGTAAGGATGTTATACGCACTTTAATATAAAAACTACTTAAAGTAAAACGCAATTAAATCTACGTTTTATCATAATATGATCTGAGAAATAACATGTGTCTAAATACAATGAGTTCCAGTGAATGATGATGGAATGATGATCATTATACCGTTCCAGTACAGCGATGTGACAAATAGACGGTACCTTAAAAGGACACCACGTGGTTTTTAATTAAACGATACAATTACGTTTAAATAAGACGTGTGTCATTAATTTAATGTTTAAATAAAATATAGGAAACACTATAGCGTTTAAAATGACGTGTCTAATGTCTATATTTGTATTGTACATTATGGCTCACGTAACATTCTTGGTGACTGCAGGGTCACAGTGAAGTATCCGCACGCCGTTTTGAATTAGAAATACATGTGATGGGTTCAAAGGTTCAATTTTTTTTACCACTAATGTGGCAAACAAGCATACGGCCCCCTGATGGTAAGCAGTCACCGTTGCCTTTGGATGCTTGCAACACCGGGGGTATCACTTGCGCGTTGCCACCCTGTATAAAGTGGAGCTCTGGAGACCTTACAGTAGCAACACAATATGGCCGAGACCAATGCTATTTGGCTACGATCTTCTGTAAGGTGGAGCTCCTTCGCTAGAAGGGCTGTTCCGATTTGAGCGGATTATCCGATGTGCCCCACCTCTCTAAAGCTGTTGACTATGACTGCAAGATATTGTTGTTGATCAATGACTAACTACACGACAAGTTCGTCGGATCTAAGAAACAGGATTCAGGTAAAACAAAGAAATTGATTCAACAAAGATATTCTAAGCATGTAGCTATTATCGATAAAATACCCAGAGTTCTCCCGACATAAAATCAACGTCATTTGATTCATGTTAAAGTAGAGAATTGTATAAATTACTGAGGAAAAATATACGTGAATGAATTCAAAATCACAACCCGGAATCTGTAGTGCAACTCATCAATATTAAATACTAGATGTAACTGCGACTTCTGTTTGTGTGGATGTTGCATTTCCATACTTAATGTTACCAGGCGGTTGTATTTTCCGGGATACGTATCCCAGTGGCGAGGGGTCCTAATAACACGATTCCTGTCGGCTTCCCTTTTAAAAATAGTGAATTGTCTAACAGCATCGACTCTGCTAATAACATGATTTCGCTTCATACATAATAATGATACCCAAACGCCTATACAATAATAAATAGCAATATCACACCACACGTCGCTTAGCTGTGCCTGTGCGTCGAAGGCCGGTAATTCCCGAGTTGTAGCCGCATACAGTTTTAGGAGCGGCTGTCTCTTTCTTACGCGTACATTTTGTTCCTAGCGCGGTCTCTTTCTCACGCCGATCATATGAACATTAAGCCGGTAGTCGCCGAGTTAAGGAGGCATGTATGCATGTATCAGATTACGTTAGTGCGACAAAGATAAACAGAGGTATTAACCTGAGAAGTAAAAAATATAGTTAATTATGTGTTTAGTGCTTGAATAATAAAACAACTATAATTTTGTCGCGTTGTAATTGTCAAAATTATGACATTTTTTCAATTCACTTTCGCCCATGCTTTCGCTCGTATTGTTGTTATTTTTTTTTTATTTGTTTGTTGTTAATTTACTAAATTTGAATAGATTAGAGTGACTTCGTGGTTAAATGTTGGACAGGGCTCGGTGTGAATTGTGTTATAGTTATAGAATTTATCGGTTTCAGTTGTAAGTAGTTAATTGTTTATTTTGGTTTAGTCTGTTTTGTTTACATTCGTAATGGCTGCAATTTTAGACGTGGGTTGTTGTCTCACAGACTTTTTATTAGATAATAATTTTCAAACATACAGTTTTGAAAATAAAAAACATATTATACAGCGCGCCCGTGCTTGTCCTTCTATGAAAATAGATTATAGACGGAAAGATGGCTTTACTAAACATTTTCATTGTAATTTGTACGAAAAGTATTCGTGGCTCACAGGTAGGTAGTTGTAAACTTAAAACACTGTTTTGGTTTTCCATATTATACCTATCAGTGCTTTTATGTACGGTAATGGTAATATGGTATTCGGAATTATCCATCCCTGTGGTAAGATAACACTGTATATATTTTTTTTTGCTCCGGCTTCCCCTGAGTAAAATTTCACCCTTCGCCACTGACGTATCCTAACAGTGTGCCATACAAATTATTACAAATCGATTGAGCCGTTTTTTGAGTTCATCCAACGAGCGAAACATTAATTTCACACTACACTAATATGTACATATAGTAGGATTTTGGCGCCAAACCAATAGCGTCAACTTGAGCTCATGATTAAAATTTTAATTTCTGTGTCTTTCTAAGTTTGATTCATAGTATTGATAGTTAGTAGGGGAACCCAAAGGGGGATTTTTGCATATTTTTATATATTTAACTATTATTGATCACAATAGGTATATAAGTACTGATACAATAGGAGGACTTAATGCTAAATTGCATTATCTACCAGTCAACCATTGGGATGTGCCCTTAGTGCTCGCACGCACAAAGGGCACATAGTCTGCCTAATTGCGGAGAAGGCACGCAAGACAACCATTAGGAAGTGCAGAGATTCACGAATGCGGTTTACTTGTTACTACTAACAACATAACTGATAATAATAAGCAAGTAATATTAGTAGGGCATCGGTTTTTTACGCTTTGAACCCTGTTAATTCGTGACTATACTTTTAGCACATGAGTAAATAAACTGACGGACAGAGGCTTCACTTCCATACAACGTCGCGCGCCGAGGACACGCACACAAGCATGAGGCGCGTGTATTGCGTGTCCTCAAAGCGCTCGTCACGTACACATGCTTGTGTGCGTGTCCTCGGCGCGCGCTATTGTATGGAGTGAAGTCTCTGTTCCGTCAGTTTATTTACTCATGTGCTTTTAGTAAACCAACGAGCGGCACTTTTTTTTACATTTCTTCATACATTTTAGGTTAATCTGTAGCTCACTGTAGTGCGTGTAAAGGCGTGACGCTATCCAATATAAAGCGTAAATACAATTTCTTAGAACGTATAACTGGTTGTGAAGAATACATTAGTTATGGGCTGACGAGTACTGGAGTAAGCGATCTGTGGGAACCGAATAAATCTACCACTGACAAGGTCTGGTATTGTTAAAAAAAGGTTTTTTTCCGATGTCGTTAATGCAATTTGCATGTACATGAAGCGACAATTGCGGACAAAGATATATAAAAAGAATTATTATAATAAACAATCATGAGTATCTTTTTGATGTATTTATTGTCAAAGATCGTCATCATGAGAAAGATCACATCCATTTTTTCGTTTAACTATTTCATAAACTACTCGGAAATAAGTGTGTTAATTTTTTAAGACATTTTAAAAGCAAATAAAGTTTATGACTCAAAAATATAATGGATTGTATATCCGCAGCAGTAGAGGTTAAATTCAGAAATCACCTTTCAAAAACTATGAATCACAAATGCGACGGATGTTCTTAGACATATTTCGTCAATGTGATACGGTTATTGTAAATGTAAGTAGAGGAAGCTGTATGTAATGAGATAATGCACTAGTACTTCTTTGAATTTACTAAGTGATTACTAAGTTCCTCATTTCGATAAGATACTACGGTAGGGGTCACCACAGTCGCGCCACTAACAAATATACAATACTAGCTGCCCTCGGTGTTACCCGCGTTTAATTTTATGCACAGTACCAGTGCCATCTATATTACATTTTTGACCAAATCCTGCGGGAATCGCGTAGGTACTTTTCGGGATAAAAAGTACCCTATGTGTTAATCCAAGGTATAATATCAGAGAAATTGGTCCAGCCATTTAACCGTGAAGAAGTAACAAACATATACACTTTCGACTTTATAATATTAGTAGGATGTGCTCCATTCCCGTGGAATACGCCCAAATTCTTTTGCCAATCGGGAAATCAGACTTCAGAGCAATACCACTATGTAAGAATTCACATTTACGATAAGACAATGAATTTGACGACCAAGGAATTTCACAGGAAACTGATGTATGAAAGCTGCTGCCAATCATACTGAAAGCGTTTGGAGGACGCCTATGTCCAACAGCAAACTTCTTGTGGTTGAGATGATGAATGATGTTATTTGATGTTGCATCAACTTCAACACTAACCAAATGTAGTATCCGTGAATGGGGGCCATAATATTTTTCTTTCACATCCATATCCATCAACGCTTTCTCGACACAAACACGACAAATCGTTTAGCTTAGCGCAAATGGCCTTCTGTTACGTTCAAACATTATAGTGCATGTTTACTGTCATTTCATAAATTCGTTACAGCAATTTTAAAGTTTAGCGGCACTCATTATTATATTGTTTTACGTAACAATAACATTGTATAAAAAAAATGTTGTTCGAATGGGTAATAGAGAGAACCAATTTATTTTATTTAACCGTAAGAAAATAGTATCCATCCATCTACTAAAATTATAGAACGTAGCTGCAAAAGGTTAGCAATGGACTGATCACATAATATGTTTCAGAAATGTTGATAGATGCTGGGAAGATCCGTGCTTGCACGGAGACTATGCACGGGATATTACCAACCTGGTAGCCCACCTGCTAGATGGTTCGACAATATAAGAAAATGTGCGGGGGGCGGTTGGTTGAGAGAGACCCAGGATCGAGCTGATTAGCGTACCATCATAACAGTCTATGCAGCAGTGGACTGCTATGACAATTAATTGTACCAGTTCAGATGATGATCAACCGGAAAACCGAGCGGAGATAGAACAAGTAATAGTGATCAGGTGGAATCTAAATTCACTCCAAAATAGAGATTGTGTCCATTTTTCGTGGACTGGAATGAAGAAAATCATTGTGACGTCTACAACAGTTTACAGAAATATAGATACAGACATTTTGTTACAACTCCACCTACAATCATAATAAAATATATATAATTATTATGCCTTTAGTGTTCAATCAGGATGTTATACAATTTAAGTATATCGTGAACAAATAATTACAGACCCCAAACTCACGAACAATACGCAAAGCACGGTCACGTGTCAAAACAAACATTTTTTAATTATTGGTTAAATTAACTATCGGTTAAATATCTCAACCTTGTCACGTTTCACTTCGTAATCAACCCACGCGTTTGGAGAAAAATTACTGTCAATTAGTTGATAGTAAATTAGTTAGACCCAAATTGTTACAAAACAAAACTAAAAATCGGAAATGATAGAATAAATTCCAAAAATAATATAAACTTTGTAGTTTTGGCCAAAAAATCGTACATATTTTTGGGACCTTTGATTACCAATTCAACATCTATCGCCGTAAATAAATGTGCTGGACGTCTATTCCGTGCATTTACTTATATTTATTTACAGGAGCCTTTGTACTCTTGATTCTAGCATTTGCTTGCTTCACAATTTCATTGTTTGTAAAGACAGACATTACATAAAATTTGCATACATCAGTAAATCTAATTATGCACGCATAAAATATTAAATGCATGCAACCAACAAATTATCTTTGAACAATATAAGTTTTATCATTGATGCATAATTAAGAAACAATGGCTCTATGTCTATGACATGAGTACAAAATATACTATGCAAAAAATATAATGGCTTGATGTTGTTGTTAGTGACTGTTTTAAAAACGTAGTAAATGTTTTACATATCAGCCTACATACTATGAAACGAAATTCCGAAAATACGGACTGACGTCACATGAGTAAATAAACTGACGTAACAGAGACTTCACTTCCATACAATAGCGCGCGCTGAGGACACGCACACAAGCATGTGTACGTGACGAGCGCTTTGAGGTCACGCAATACACGCGCCTCATGCTTGTGTGCGTGTCCTCGGCGCGCGCCGTTGTATGGAAGTGAAGCCTCTGTCCGTCAGTTTATTTACTCATGTGCTGACGTTTCGTTGAATTCTAATCAGTTTTGAACCTTATTCTAATTAGTAATGTTTTTTTTTTTACAAGACTACTGGTTTCGTTGTTTTGGATGGACATTTCACGGCTGCCCCCCTGAGATATGTATTCGGACTTCGATGACAGCGCTTTATCATCAGCATTAACAGTCTTTTCTACTGACTATTGAGTATAGGTCTTTCCTTTTCATTTCCTCTAGGTCCAGTGTCATTCTCAGCTCCATGAAAACTATTAATATATGGTTCGCCGAACTGATTGCTATCGTGACGCCACTTACTTTTTAACCACGCAAGTAATGTCACTAAAACTAGTAAACATTTCGATTGGTTTAAGTAATCTCGTGTTCCTCCGGAGGATTCATTGAGTATATAGAGAAATCGATCTTAAAAATAAATTCAATATTAAGAAGTTTCAAGAATTTCAAACCAAAAAAATCTAAAAAATCACTTTTTTTAATAACATTTCTGTACGCTTTTTAATAAAAATTCTTTATGGTCAGTCTTGTTACTTTACAGTAGTTTAAATGCATTGTTGCACGTTATCTTAACAGGTTCGTGACCAGGTCGCGGGGCCACTGCCTCGGTCTCCGCTTGGAATGATAGCAGCTGCAAATATAGGCCAGTGATAAAATGAATTGTGTTCAAATGCAACTTCGCCAACCTATAAGTAAAGCAGCACAATACAAATAAATATATGGGGACAAATCACACAGTTTGAGGTAGCTCCAAAGTATGTCTGAGACTTGTGTTATGGGATACTAACTCAACGATACTATATTTTATAACAAATACATATATAGATAAACATCCAAGACCCAGGCCAGAAAAGGTACGTTTTTAATCATGACCCGATCGGGATTCGAAACCGGGACCGCATGTGTGACGAACCGGAATCTTAACCATTGCGCCACGGAAGACATAACATGACACGAATATGTGGTAAAACTTCTTCGATTGATATGTCCACGGAAAATTGGTACCAACTGTGGGATAGGTCAGACACTCCTTTAAAATATAATTTAGATTGTATTCTCTTTTCTAACAAGCAGTCTTATGATAGTCGATACTTGCCGTTTAATCTGTCGAATAGGCTATCCGCAAGTAATGAAACGGGCCCTTATTAAATTTCTACGTCAATGCAGTATTTCTATTCAGATGCGATTCTTGGAAAAGAATTACAATTAGTTCCGGTTCGTCTATCGACATATTCAGTACATTATCGTCATTAAATACATCCTAGAAATAGACATCAATTATCGCACATCTTATGGATATTACATCTACAACTTATAAGATGATTGACTGTTTCCCTTGGCTTTGTTCGTGTGTCCAATGGGAAGTATTAAATTAATAGTAGAACAGTAATATTTTTTTTTATGAAATGACAGGAGCTATTAAATAAATCGTAGAACAGTAATAAAATCATTTTTTTTTTTATGAAAGTGCAGGCAAACTAACAAACGGTAAACCCAATGGAAAGTGGTTACCCCAAAACCCCAACTTAACATCAGTAACACCAAGCGCGCTACCAAGGAGTTTCCTGCTACAAGGATAAGAATAGGGAGAAAAGGATTGACTGATTCTGGATCATAGTTCTGCTAAATTCGTTGAGCAGAAATTGATAGTTAAAAATTGTTTCGTGATGAGATTTTCATACAATATTCAGTTAAGAACACGGCGATGCGTACAACGGCGGCCCCTTGGCTCTATTTACAGTAATTTCCTATTGATATTCCAGTTTTAATCCATAAGCAATGATTACAAACATTTGTCTACCATGAAAGCAAACATAACAAACAAGTCATAAGAGAATTAGATAATTCGTTACATTTCTGTTACGTAACTAATTAAATACTTTGCACGCATTATTACATCAAGAACGCGTATTAATAAAAGACGGGAATAACTGCACACAAAATGCTGTATGACGACCGGTCGGGTGGACGTTTTTGTTATTCTATATCATCACACTTATAATTGTTTGTGGTGTAGAGTATAAACTACGAGCTAACATATACTTTATTAGTTAGCTTGGCAAAATTTTAAAAAAAAGTTTAAACTTTGCATGTGAGTCAAAGTCTTCGAAAAAATTATTCGAATGAATATATTTTCGTTTTTTTTTTTGTTTTTACTACTATAGATGGCGCTGCAATTCGCAATTGCCGGCCAACAGACGGCGCCACAAGTCGCGCTATGGGTTTTGTTGTCATCATAAAATTTAACGCGAGCGAAGCCGCGGGGAAAATCTAGTACTATATATATTTTAGATCCATTGGTACCGCGGACAGAACGCAGTCACCATCAGCCTCATCTTGTTGGCCTGAAAACCCCGGGATCAGAAGAAGAGAAGAAGAAAATATTTTTTAGAGAGGTAGGGCACAGCGGATAATACGCTGAAATAGGAGCAGCCCGTCTGGGGAAGGGCCTCCACCTTACAGAAGATCTCAGCCAAATAGCATTGGTCTCGGCCGTGTTGTGTTCCTACGGCGAGTAAGATCCAGAGCTCTACTTGGGGGGTTGGGAGGGTTGGCGACGCGTGAGTGATACCCCCGGTATTGCAAGCGTCTACAGGCTTCGGTGATGTTTACCATCAGGCGGGCTGTATGCTGTTTGCCAAGTTAGGATACTAGTATATTTTATATTACAGTATAGTATCTTCGCGATTTGTGACGCGCTTTATACAGAGATAAGTATATCTCATGATCTATTGGCAACATACGACACTACAAGCGGAATATCCGGCTTAAGGGAATATTTATCACCCTACTTAATTTGCGCAATTGTAATGACGGCCAACACAATAACACACGTAGGTATAATTATATTCTTATGAGCTATTGGAGTTTCCAACATTAAATGCTATTTTATTCGTATGATAAGTATTTTATTTATTTACTACCGTCCCAGCTTCGCAGGGGTTTTACTAAGGAACCCATTTTTTTTATTTATTTTATATTTGCATATGTTACACGGGCGTAATATACCTTCCCAAACGGTGAAAGAATTTCTGAAATACGTCCTGTTGTTTTTGAGTGTATTCGTTACAAACAAAAATACGAATCATTCCTCTTTATAATATTAGTAATTGGTATCTATGGACTTGCAGTCATAAAGATGTAGCCTATATAGGGCTCTCAATTCGTCGCCGGCGACATTCAAAAAGCCGACAGTGACAGACTTTTTCACGAAATTACGTCATTAAAATAATTATTATTCAAACAACTGACATTACCATAATAATTATTACAAAGATATATTTCTAAGACAATATAATCGAGGTAAGATGACAACTAAGGTTGCGGGTTCAAGATTAAACAGCTGGATTCTAAAGGTAAGCAATCACTAGTCCGCTCCGGGCGCACGCATAGACAACCTACATGGATATCCTCGACGGATTGTAAAAGAGGTGTTTCATACTTCAGCTTAAGTATATAGATTTTCATCAGTTCTTTTCAATTCATTAACAATGGGTCAAAACTACAATCGGTCTCCTAACTAGACGATCAATTGTGAAATCAATAAGTTTACTCGACCAACTTTTACCGTTTTTTCAATTGTAATTGACAATTGCACTTGATCGTCTCTTAATACATTTAAGTCATCCGAATCATGGAAAGCTCCTTGCACGAAAAAGCAACGCAGCGACACGCAATTTTGGGAATTTATCAAAAATTGCATGACATACGTGCGCAGAGTCTAGCGCGGTCTAGTGAACGCCCAGCTTTAGGAATGCCTTATAAGGCATTAGTAATTATAATTACTACAATAACCAAGTAAAAGCGACAACTGCGACATTTTAAATGTTTGTTTACTGAGTGAGAAAATATGACATTAATTTCTTTGTAACACTTTAAATGTGGGAAAAGTGCTATATGCTTGCAACTAAGTGCAACTTTCGACTTTTTAAATAAACATCTAAGATACATTGGTTGTAAAATACATAATTATGTTAAAAACTATATAGGTAGGTATTATAAAATTTCTCACGACGCATCTTCAGGCGCATTTTGAAGTTGAAGTCGATAAAATAAACTCGACCACTTTAGAAATAAAATGGGAAATTAAAATATATAATGCGAGGAGCTCGATGGCATCGCTGTGTCGCACTCTAATACGCAAGTCAAGAGACTTCGACCCTAGCCAGTGTTTGGATGGGTTTTGTCCGTGCTTCGGAGGGTCCCGGCTGTTCGTTAAGCCAAGTGCCATTCGGGCGGTTTGAAAACACCGGCCTCTGCCAATCCGCATGGAACAACGTGGCAGAGGACGCTCTATTCACCTTCGATTGAAGGGAGACCGTATCCTTGCAGTGGGATGATAATGGGTTGACATGATGATATAATGTGAATAATAAACCAATAACAAATTTTACACAATTCACACAGTGCCATCTGGTCCCAAAGTAAGCTAGGCTTAACCTGCTGTGTTATGGGTACCAGATCACAGATTTAATTATAAATAAATATTCCTCTGCAATTATTACTTCATTTATTACTTACGTGCTGTTACCCGCGACTTCGTCCGCGTGAAATGTTAAAATAAGGATAACTCATTTTGCTGAGATGCGATTTAAATGAAACAAAGCCTATATTCTGCTCCGTCCCGAGCTCTATCTTCCTGTGAAAACTGCATTAAAATCCGTTCAGTAACTTAGGAGATGTGCGCGTTCAAACAGACAGACAGACAAAAAAATCAAAAAAAAAATTTTTTGCTTTTATTACCTTACTTTAACTGTTCACTCTCCATTTTTGCCAAATATGTTCAATGTACAGACATATCGGGGTCTATTGTTTTATTATATGTATAGATCATCAAGCTAATACTATGCTATTAAAAAAGTAAATAGCAAACATAATTATGTTTGTAGTTATTAAAGTTATCGTTCAACAATAGATAATGGACTGGAACATAACTTGAGGTAGGTCTAAAAAAGAAGTAAAAACCACTAAACAACTTCGTTTTACACTTATGACGTATACAGTTGCGCACGCGATCCACTGTAGAGGTATCAGAACTAACCTAAACTATAAACCTGTGAAAAAATATAGAAATCGTCATATCAACTTTAATGGTCAAAATGAAGTAGGATTCGTTGTATCAATCTGAACAAACGCACATGTACGACGACCCCAGTCAATATTTGGATGGGTTTTAAAAACGGTGCTCGAGCCGTGCTTCGGACGGCACTATTGTTAAAGAACCATTTCACGTTAAGCAAAGTCATAAAAAAACACTGACAAAGAAGAATATAACAAAATAATATTATTAAAATTACTGTTTCATGTTATACAAATTGCAAATATTGCCATAATGGCCCGAGGCTGTAAGGAAACCAAACAATACGTTTTACAACGATATACCGTGCGAATGTCTCTTTTGCGATCTTACTGAATCTCACCATTGTAACTGCAGATTATTGTCGTTTCTCTTAAACCTAATGCAAATTAGATTAGTAAAAGACTTATTCAATACTTCAATCTTTTTTACATACATTTTTTTTTTCATTTCATAATAATCAACACTTTTACTTATATGTATGTGGGGAATATCGGTAAATGACATCTACGTGCTGCGTTTTTAGCTCATAGGTCCAAGAGTTCAGGTTGGGCGTTGTTCAGACAGTCAGAATTGTTACTTTTATTACTTTTATATATTAAAGACAACAAAAAATAATAGTTAGGTAGTAGTTACAACTGCAGCAGTCCATACGACGTCTGACAAATCCTGCTTAATCAGATTCTGACAGAAAAAAACATCTTGTGTGTGCATGAGTATGAGATTTGTCAGCCAGTTAGTGCCCAGTCCATACAAGAATTCGTTACACTAAGGTTGCCTTGAAAAGATTGCCTTTAGAAATAAGACGCCTTGTTGCGGTTACACACGTCTGTAAGCTATCTATGTAAATGGTGTTCTACTGTTGTGTTTTACAAATAAAGCGTATTCGTCGCGTATCTTAGTGATACTGATAGAAAAACTAAAAATATGCAGAACATTCATCATCATCTCAGCCACAATAGAAGACATTATGAACAAATTATTCGTCAGGTTGCATATTATGCAAATAGATATTGTAAACACTATGCAGGAATCCCATTGGCATTACAATGAGCTATAACGTTTGTAATTATGCCGTATGTTTTTCCAAAATATTATTTGCATATACGTACCACATATTTCTACATACAAAGGAATATACGCAAATAAAATACCAATTAGGTACTTAGCATAATGACGACGGGGATTTTGCCGCAGAATGACAAATTTGCAAAATGTTCAATACGTTCATTTGGGCGCGACAACATAGTCTTGAAAC
This sequence comes from Endotricha flammealis, assembly GCA_905163395.2. NCBI lineage: Eukaryota > Metazoa > Arthropoda > Insecta > Lepidoptera > Pyralidae > Endotricha > Endotricha flammealis. The sequence goes on along the minus strand of LR990871.1, from coordinate 4,723,377 downwards.
GAGTTGTACGAAAGCATTTTATAGTTGTAGTTATCTCTTTTCTTTGTTAATTTGACAAATGACAGTGTCATATTTAATGTGTCATTTAGGTACTTTAAAATGTATTTCTGCAAACCGCGCTGAAATTAAATTTATATTTCTTTAAAAAACATCCTTTCTAGAGTTATAGGCGATACTAAATTATCAGTCGATTCTGAATGTAACACTGCAGCCAGCCGTGTATAAGTGAATGTGTTAATTTTCTATTATAACACCTATAAGAGAAAACGAAAGAACCAACTAAACAGACAAAGTCGATTAGTCATGTTATTTCGTAAACTGTTCTATGCGAGATCGATTAACGACCGTCCGTCAAACAAACATACCAATTATTATGCAACTGTCAAATTGTAACTATTGAGGTGTTCACACATTAGAATTCAAATATTCTTGATGCCTATAGTACATTACACCGCTGCGAATTCAAAATATAGCCGGTGCTCGAGCAAATGGGAGAAATCATGCTAGAGAGCAGGGCTCGGAAACCTGTTTTTTTTTTTTCAACCTGCTCGTCCGAAACGCCATACATTTCGAAAAGAGCATTTCCATTTCCATTCCGCTAGAACAGAATCGATATTATTTCGATTCTTATCAATGAGCGAAATTAAAGTTCCTGCTCGAAATAACGGTTAATTTTGATCGCTAATTTGTTCGCTCCGCCCCTTCATAATACAGCTAGTTTGCGGCTTGGGAACGTTTAAAAAAATCCCAGTCACTTTTACCAATAGGCTACCACTTTCATCATAAAAATCTATATGAAATAACCTCTATTTTGTGCATATAGATAGCCTAAATGTTTTTATTTATGCATATCTTAATTATAAACACAACATGCCTTTGCAAGAACATGCAATCGAAAATATTCAATTGTGGACCGGTTTCCATTAATTCGTACATGGACAGACAATTAAGACTATTGCAAATAGATGTATACTTTAGATATCATTTTTTATTCGCTTTATTATATAATCGAACTATTTTTAATATGGACTATGTATTCACAAAGTCTTTCTATTGCTCATTATTTCATGGAGTGACACAAATACCTTTCACATAGTTCCCGATAATCTATCTGTCTTATAAATTGTCAAAAAAGCAATAATTTACTTATTGACACGTACGTCAATACTTCCTACTCTGACTATCTTCTTTCTGATTAAATTCGTTGTGAGTTCCAAGACAGCTGTAGTTTTCTTCCCCGTGACGTCTATAAGCTTCATTGCTTATTGTCTATCTGAGGTCGCCGTTGTTGATCCTGGCTACACAAGAGACACAGTGCTGGGAATGTGTGGTGGGCTTGTCCCGATTATTGACACGTAGACTATCTAAAACTTAAGATGTATTAACGCTAAAAAGTCAATTTTTCCGATCACTTAGTTGCATCACATCAGGTAGAGGTTATTTATCTTGTTTGAATGAAATAATATCGATGCAAAAGGTCAATAGACCTATCAATAAATATCCATCACAAATGAACGCTTATCTAATGTCCTCCTCTTAAACGCTCACAGCATCCGCCGTGTTTCCCGATACATTTTGCAACATCCCGTTTGTAATAACATTTATTAAGTACTGTTTCTCTTGATGTCTGATTATGAAAAGCTGCCGTCTTAGTATTATCACGATATATCGTCTAGTCTAGTCTATATAGTTGTCTCTCACACCAACCATCAAACAAAAAAATTTTTAACAGAAAAAACCAGCATTATATAATTTGAGTCGGCAGCAAAAAAAATATATATAAATAAAGTAACTTTAAAATACAAAACAGAATCCGAAATATCTTTTTTTTATATTCAATATAAAAAAACTAATAATTGGGAAAATGACGACAAACCCGTATTCTCTTTTAGGGGAAACGCATAAATAAAATGTACCAAAACCACGACACAACGAATGGAAACAAGGTGGTTCGCATCACGACCTTGCAAGGTCGCCTGACCGCTCGACCGCTGCATTTATGTAAATGCATTCTAAATGTCAGACGGATCCTGTTCGGTGGCCGTAAACTCACTATGCCCAAACTTGAACCGCCTGTGTATCACACCCAGCCCCCCTATTCTCGTAACAGAAATTGTTCAAGTCTCGTGTCAAACTCAATCGCTGTCTCACTCATACAAATTAGAAATTGAAATAAAATAAAATCATTTATTTTGCAAGTAGATTTACAGGAAATACTTTAGCACGTAAAATTTTTTTTTTATCCTACCAGCTCTTCGACGTAAATGGCCTGTTGGGAAGAAGTGCCGCAAGAAACTCAACAAACAGTCTTTTTGAATGCCAATATATACATACATATTTAAAAGTAGTTGAAAGTTTTTTTACATTGCAAAATATGTTTGGTGCAGAGGAGCAAATTACTGTGGCCACAAATTTTTGAGAGGAATAGCAATTGAGACTGACAAGAAACTTGAAAGATTTTTGTTACAAGAATAATGGGTGGCTTATTTCAATACCAATGTGTCCCTGTACGACGTTGTTACAACAACGATTGCTAATATATTCCTGATAACCATTTTGTAGGTTAAATTGACAGTTTTAAGATTTGGACAATTTTACTTCCAATACTAATATAATAATCGCGACAACTTCTAACCCATTTCACTAATTCTTTACCTCTCCATAATTACTTGAAATCTTTGAAATGAAATCGTTTATTTCAGAAATTAGAGCACTTTTGCAACTACGTTATATACTACCACCATTTCGGACACAAGCAAAATGGCAACCGGTAAAAAGAAATGGCGAAAGAAAACCGGTTACGGCCTTTTTTGTCATTTTGTAGTTATTATTTTTATTTTTTTTTCCTTTTTTTCCACTCCTTAGTTACAATGTAGGTATAAGTAGTTACTTTGTTTCAAGACAATAGTATTTTTCCTAATCTTCACTGTAGTCGGTGTTATAGACTATACAGACAGTGGAAATATGTGGTGGGCTAGTCGTGATATAGGCTATTGCAGTCTACGAGGGTTCTAAGTCTAGATTAAGCAACATTAACAAAACCTGTTTAGTCCACGCTGATATAGTTAATTCACGCCTTGTATTTCCCAACCATTGTTTGGTCATGTACCTACTCATTGTAAGGCTAAAATGACATACTATTCTCTTACGATGGAATGTAATGTGTGAATAGAAAATGGAAGGACGTGATCAGTTTTGAAGCAGACACATAATAGTCAAATAAATACATAAGTATGAGAAAAAACATCAAAACAAAACTTTTCAGCCCGGTGGGTGGTGCATTGGTTCCCCTACATTCGCCACCAGAGGGCGCGGGTTAGATCGCACAGGGCAAGCATTTGTGTGATGGTATTTGTGTTTGTCTCGAGTCTGCGTATTTTCTATGTATTATAAATTATTATAGTATTTTTTTTATGCCACAAAGTTGGCAAACAAGCATAGGTAAGCATCACTTGGTATCACCCTATCCTATAGACGCTTGCAATACCGGGGGTATCACTAACGCGTTGCAAACCCTCCCAACCCGTTCATGTGGAGCTCTGAAGACCTTACTCACCGTATGAGCACAACATGGCCGACCCTCCCAACCCCCCCAAGTGGAGCTCTGAAGACCTCACTCACCGTATAAACACAACATGGCCGAGACCAATGCTATTTGGCTACGATCTTCTGTAAGCTGGAGGTCCTTCCCCAGACGGACTGCTCCGATTTGAGCGGATTATCCGCTGTGCCCTACCTCTCTTAAAACAATAATATATCCGTTGTCTGGTACCCATAACACAAGCAGGTTAAGCCTAGCTTACTTTGGGACCAGATGGCACTGTGTGAATTGTGTACAATCATATTATAAAAACTGTTTTGTCACTGTGATTCTTGAGAACAATGACATTAGAGTGTGAAAGTGACAGCGTTAAGTTAAACCCACGTTGATCTACGTTTATTAATAAGGGGATTACCTAGTCTTTTAATAACGACAGACATTAGTCTTCTGGTGATGACAATAATATAACGGAATGTAAAGAAAAAATGCCATAAACGTGTGTCATACAACAAATATAATATACTGACCTCTTGACCATTTTCCTTGTATGTTAACAGGATTTTCATCGCATTCTTCAACTTGCATTCGATTGAGGTCACAAGAATTATAAGAATATTGCTAATTATTGTACATATACTTTAATAGATAAATATGTTCTACAAAATTCACACTGACCTGGGCGGAAATTAACACCCGCCCTATGGTCCCGAAAGTAGGGTCACTACGAATGCGCAAACGGGAAGGGTCAAATTCTTTTGGGTTGTTAAAAAGTTCTAACTCAAATACGTGTACGCTACGTACTCGCTGACGTGAACTATGTATGTATATTTCCTACTTGATAATCGTCAACACACTGATGTCGCCTTTAAATTGTAGTCTTAGAACATACTGTTTTACTGTAGGTTCACAGACATGAATGGTGTCTAGTCTCGTAAATGTCGCTAACTCGACAGAACTATCAATAATATGAAGAGATGTCCGAACATTTTTTAAACACATCTAAATACTGTCTGGGGGAAACGTTATATAAATGTATTCATTAAATTTAATATGCTGTTGTGCCTCTCGATAAATCAAATACCTAAAGTATTTTATCTATAATAATATCAGAGTAAATTTAATTGAAAGTCGTGATCGTCTGTACTTTACCGGTCAGCTTAAAGCCAAACTTGGTATGCAGTGACCAGTATACCACGCCCCAACATGCACTGTTAACTGAAGGTGATATTTTGAATAGCTGGCATGTGAAATGGACAAGGCATTATTTAAATTTATTAGATAGGAAATCTATGTACGAAATGACGCTGTGTTCAAAGACCAGTTGCGTCTATTCTCGTCTCGTCTCGTCTAATAGCAGTTGAAATCTACGGGTCTACTATGAAAGTGTCCATCCGAAACAACGGAACACGTCCTGTCAAAATGACATTACTAGTTAGAATAAGGTTCAAAACTGGTTAGAGTTCAATGAAATTATAATAATATTAAGGTCGTACCAACAAATTTCGCTAAAACTTAGCTGTTTTTCAAGTGGTCTCTACTCCTAGCTATCATAACGAATAACCACCAAAAAAATATATGTTGTACTATAATCATTGTACTACATTTGTGTTGTTCGAAATGTGAAATTACTGAATATTTATGGAGTAATAAAATATTTAAGGAACCTAGTAATCAAAGAAAGAATGCGATTCAACTTGGGTATTTATTTATGCATCGATTCGTGTAAAATTTACATTAATTTATAGGCAATAATATTATCTACTTATTTGTTGTTTGGTTTTTGAATTTGAGTGTATTTCTACCAAGTCACAAGCAATTTTCCGTCAATTACGTGATTTCTGGATAGCGGGTGACTGGACACAAGGTAATCAGTGCGCTCCCACGCTTTCGGATGGATGGACGTGTGCCAAATTTTCGCTGCACCATGCATGCTCTCGATTTTTTATTATTATGACGAAAATATCCAAATATAAAAAATATCAACTAAAAAAATACAATAAATGCATGAAAGTTATTTTTCTTTATAAAATAAATATTTTATTTTATTTTTTAAAAGATAAATAACTTTCATGCATTTATTGTATTTTTTTTTTGTTTCGAAAATATTTATTGTGTTTTCGAAAATATCCAAATATAAAAAATATCAACTAAACAAATACAATAAATGCATGAAAGTTATTTATCTTTATAAAATAAATATTTTATTTTATTTTTTAAAAGATAAATAACTTTCATGCATTTATTGTATTTTTTTTTGTTGATATTTTTTATATTTGGATATTTTCGTCATACAGATTCATACAGATTGAGCTAGCCCCAAAGTAAGTTCGAAACTTGTGTTATGGGATACTAACTCAACGATATTATGTTTTAGAACAAATACATATTTAGATAAACATCCAAAGACCCGTGGCCAATCAGAAAAAGTTCGTTTTTCATCATGACCCGACCGGGATTCGAACCCGGGACCTCCTGGGTGGCGGTCTGGCGTGGTAACCATTACGCCACGGAGGTCGTCAAACCAAATACGTTGAATTATATATTATGACGTATATTATTTTTATCCACGATAATGATTGTACAATACTTAAATTTCGACACTGCTCCTATTGGTTACATGGTGTTTTGGTAGATTCAACAAATCGCTAGTTTTAGTCCAGTGTCTCCTGGTTCGATCCTTAGGTTGGTGTTCATGCTTTTTGATTTTTAAACTTTTTTTTACAATATAATTTTATGTTTTACTTTTTACCTACCTACAATTGCAAGCAGTAAAAAACTATAATAAAAATATGTAATAAAATGCATAAAATTTTTTAAATAGGAATCTGAAATTGTCGAAGTATTTTTATACACATTAAAATTATATTTTTCTTTTTATCTCTTTTTAGACGAGAAAAAAAAGAGATAAAACGAAAAATATTATTTACTAATGTGTATACAAATAAACAATATCAGATACCAATTTAAAATTTTGAGGACATTTTTATTATAATATTTTTTTACTGCTCGTACGTAACTTATTGTTAGGTAGGTAAAAAGTAAAACATAAAATTATATTGCTAAAAAGAAGAGTAAAAATCAAATAAAAAAACATGAGCACCAATTAAGAATTGAACCTGGACATTATTTACTAATGATTTCTTGAATCAACCATAAAGCCATCGTAAACAATAAGAGATGTGGCGAAATTTAACTATGTATTGTATGTCGCAAATAAAATTATGATATAGATTACGTCATTTATTTGACTCATAGTGCCTTTCATACCATACTAGTGGGTGCTGGTTTTTCTAGTTTTACGCATTTCTGGGATAAAAAGCACTCTAAATGTTGACTCGAGATCTCCGTGTAAAATTTCATCAAAATTCATTCTTTAAATTCAGTGGTTTTTGCGTGATACGGTATAACACGCAGACGTCCAGTTTTTTTTGTTGAAAATGACTATTTTGGTACTGTATCGATAGTAAAATCCAGCCGATCAATATTTTAAAAAAATGTGTGTGTCCTGTGAAAACCGGTACAACACGAGTTGTAGCAAAATGACCTTTTTCATTGAATGTGAATTAGAGAAAATACCCATTTTTTTCTGTCTAATCCATATTTTGATAGGGCTAATAGTTCCTGAGATAGTATGGTACAACTAGAGCAAAAAAACGGGTTTTGTTAAATAATTTTGTGTAACCAACCAAATACGACATAACATACATCGCCTGCAAAATTTCATTTGCAATGTTAAGATTTGTTTTTAATAATATATATTTAGTTCCATCATAATTCACATAACATTTTAAAAGTGTCAACTGATATTGTTTAGTTCTAGAGGTCTATGGAAAGTGTTCAAATATTTTAATAATTGGTTTCTCAACTAGATGTCGTTAATATTACCGCGCCGCGCCGCGTCACTGCCAGCCCTCTAGTTGTGAAAAAGGCAAGGTTTTTATCAAAACTTAGTACTACAAAATGATCAATAGATGTCAAGTTTTTGGCATTTTACATAATATTAAAGCGGGGTGAAGGGGTGAAGTAACGTTACTTAGAGGTCAAATCTTCAAGGTCATCGGCTCCTTGGAGCCCCTTAAGGGTCGTACATATACAACTATCCTTGCATAGACTAACTGGAGCAAAACTAATATTTATACAAGTGAACGCTTCCAAACTTTAAACGGAAGTAATTGGCCATTAAACTGCATTTCTAATTAATTTTGCAACTTTTTAAATAAAAATCTCATAAATAATATAAATTTATAGAGTAATTTATATAACTTTAAATTATGAACTAATGTTACGTTAGCCTATACGAAAATAAAATAATTTTTTCGATACTCAAACGATTTTTTTTTTCTTGCATTTTCCATATAAACCCTGTAATTTGTTTTCCTATATTATATTACTAGCTGATACCCGCGGCTCCGCCCGCGTGGTCAAGGGAAAACGTCTATAATTTTTCCCATGAGAATCTCTTTATCCCGTGGGAAAAGAAGAAGCCTATGTCACTCTCCAGACATTAAACTATCCCCAATAATAAAAAAACATATCAATGCATTCATTACTTTCGACGTGAAGGGAGGACAAACAGACACACTTTCACATTTATTATATTAAGTATGGATTTTAAAATGCAATTCTTTATGTTAAGAACATAAACCCAGAGTAAACAAAGTATAAAACTCTTAGTAGGTGTTCGCGTAAGACAAAGGCTTGCTTTCATAACCTTGCATTCGTGATTCATGCCCACTTCTGGGATACCTGACTAATCAAACAATTCACTTGTCCGTCTATGGAGCCGAGACGCCATAACGGAATGTCATTCGAGATATTTCTTTTATTAAATACGTAGAAATACTAATTTGGTGGCATCGATTTAATATTATACAACTTTTTATTTATAGAAATACTTATACGGTAGCTTAAAGAGCACAGCACACGGCATATTTTTAAACGCGCAGATGACGCGCGTATCATTATCCAGGGCGAAGTTGCAATCATTTCATGGTGAGGTCTAACAAGAGCTGAATGTAGCACGAAACGCGTGTCCTCTGCGCGTTTAAACTACGCCGTGTTCTGGCTCTAAGAGCCACACTGCGCGTTTAAAATACGCCGTGTGCTGTGACTCTAATTATTAGAGCCACAGGACACTAATACCTTACCTTATATGGTAGCTGGTAATACCTATATATTTTTATTTCGTTTTTTTTTATTCTTAAACAACATACATTGTATTCGAATATAATAAAATTACACAGCAAACCATTGTTATTATTCCCGTAGAAATTATAAATATCGACATAATTATTTATTCATTCAGACAACAAATCAAAACCAATAACATATCAAATTACTTAACTACCCTGAAATCGACCCGACCTAGTTTTGACTGCTAAGAAAATTTTAAAAATATATATTTTTTAAGAAAAATTTCACCTCGACCCAAGTGGAATTCAAACCCAATCTAAAAAATATTAAAAATCTACTCTTTGGACGGATGTGACATGTATATTATATACCTTTAAAATGTGACATTCGACGGTAATGAATTCAAAGCAAAAGCTAGTTTAAAACTTTCAGAACGGATGTGAACTAATTTTAATTGGATTACAAAAAAAAACTCACATTTAGTAGCTACTTGACCTCTACATAATATGTATAATGTAAAAAATAGAGACATTAAATCAACTAGTACCAGTTTTAAACAGGTATATTATGGCAGTTGATTATACTATATAGTTTGTAATTAAATCAATTAGTGAAAATAACTGTTACAAATATTCATTTCCATTTGATATTATTTATTTATTTAACTTTATTGACCACAATACAAAGTAATGATACAATTGGCGGACTTAATGCTAATTGCATTCTCTACCAGTCAACCATTGGGAAGTGCGAAAATACACGAAAGCGGCTATGGTTTTTAAAACATGACTACTTATATACATACGTACAAACTAAAATTATTATATTACGTCCAATGTAATGTTTAATAATGTTCTATATTTATGAGGGAACAAATCGTCTCGAAGAAAACATAATCCATAAGAGAGGAGTGGAAGGAATGACCTTTCCTTGTAATAGAACACTACAGCGTACGAAGCACAGAAATATACGACCTCCGTGGCGTAATGGTTACCACGCCAGGGTGCCACCCAGGAGGTCCCAGGGTTCGAATTCCTGTCGGCGGTCGGGTCATGATGAAAAACGAACTTTTTCTGATTGGCCTCGGGTCTTGGATGTTTATCTACCTATATATGTATTTGTTATAAAATATAATATCGTTGTGTTAGTATCCCATAACACAAGTTTTGAACTTACTTTGGGGCTAGCTCAATCTGTGTGAATTGTCCCTCCCTATATATTTATTTATTTATTATTTATTTATTTATACGAAGCACAGAAATATGTCAAGATAGAACGGCGACGCGGGTGGATTGCTAAGGAATCGATGGTGTCCGTTTTTGCATAATATTTCTGTGGTACGAAGTATGTATGATCGTTGATCACAGACTTCTAACATTGGTAACAATTTAAGGCCTTATGATATTTCTAACCAGATAAAATAAGGTAAAAGAAGTTTTTGTTAAAAAATAAAAATATCTGATTTTGTGGTTTGTGTTAGTACCAGAATGATTTTGCTATATATTATGGTTAGGGAAAAGGCGAGATAATCCCACGTTTTTTCCTCCCACAGTGTGATCACGTAGATCGCAATTTAACAGGCAAATCACAGAAATAATTACTAGTTTTACAATCAGAGTACCGTAACGGCACATGTCACGATTCTCAACAACGTCTTAGTGGGTCAACGACTTTACATAGACCTTGGAGTAATGAGAATGAAGATAAGTATATATTTGAGTCACGTGCACAACTGTACCATTTCTGGGTACATTTTTTTGCATCATACTGCCCTTATATGGCGCTGGAGCGAGCACGCTGCACTCGTGTATAAATAAAGTACCTATGTAGTTTAGCTATCATCAAATATGTATTTTGATAAAATAGGTAGACAGAATACCTTATACATGGATAACTGACATACTAGTACATAAGAAATAAGGCGGCCTTATTGTTGGAATTGTTCGATGACATTGGCATTAAAAAATAAGTTCGCATTTATGTCAATATTTTTAAGTTTGATTACCTACTGCGCGCGACAGGCATTTAGCTGAACTATAAAAAACAATTATTAACATTTCTCAGGATATATTAATGGCAATTAGCGAGTCGTAATATCATTATACTTCATACTAATATTATAATTGAGAAAGTGAGTTTGTTCGTTTGTTTGTTTGTTATTCCTTCACGGCTTGACTAATCAGCCGATCATTATGAAAAATGGATATTATATTGTCAGGGGTACGGATCCCGTGAAAGTATGTCATTCCAATGATAAAATATTATTTCTACTATAGAGGGCGCTGTATGGGATGGGCTATCGGCCAACAGATGGCGCCACAAGTCGCGCTATGGGTTTTTTTGTTGTCAAACGAGATCTATGTCATAAAATTAACCGCGAGCGGGGAAAAGCTAGTTATTTATAATCTGAAACAGACTTTCAGTTGCCAATTTTAATAACATTTAAAAAAACGTACATAGATTTAATCTAAATTTTCTAATGTTTCCTGAGGCAAATATAATATGAGCACATAAGCGTTATTATTCATTTCAGCACTTACTTGATTTACATTTAAATTGGACACAATGGTGCAACCATTACAGTCAATTGCATTTATAAAGTGTAGCGTGTGCATATAAATGTTGACTTTTGTATAATGTTGCGTGTACCCGATTTATTGCAATTGAGCGTACATACGAATTTTGGCTATTAAGTTTGTATATGGTAATCTATAGTCATAAATATAAAAAATCAGTGAAAGGGCAAGTTTGTCTGAAGCAATTGTAATTTGATATGGTTATAGTTTGGGTCAATGTTATACGAGTTATAGTTACATAAATTCGCAGTGAGGGTCACTATCTTAATCCTAAGCCTTCTAAGACATAGGCCCGGCTTTTTTTCCGCCTTTTATTTCGGTTTTATTTATTTTTTATGGAAGAGGTTGACAAACAAGCATGCGAGTCACCTGATGGTAAGTGATCACCGCCGCCCACGGAGCCCAAAGACACCAGCCGGGCTGACATGACAAACGCGACAAAATTTTCTCTCTCCGCTCTGCCAATAGCGTATCTCGGTGATGTCTACAGTAGACAAAACGGGCATTGCTATTGGCGAAGAAGCTTTGTCACGTGCGAGAAACTATCTCGACTGTAAGCATGTTAGGGCCGCAGGGGAGTCCCTGAGCCGTTGCCGACGACCTTTAACAGCATAAAAGGAGGAAGGGATAGAGGAGTTGGGCTTCCGGAACTCTCACTCACCGTACGAAACGCATTGCTGCTTCACACGGATATTCTATGAGAGGGTGGTACTTCCCCGGTCGAGCTAGCCCATTTCATAAATGCTCTACCTCTTAATGTATTTCTGTGGCTCTACCACACCAAAAAAATTCAATTCAATGACAAGAAATCTCATCTATGGATTCAACAGTTAATATTTAATTATAGTGTAACAAAATTATAAATTTTTGCCACATTTTTCTGACCCTAGTCAGCTAAATGGGGCCAAGCAAAGTACCCGGTAGTCGGTAAACAAAAAGTAAATACTGTTTTTTTTTTACCATTCAATATAAATTCTTTACTCAATTTTTTATAGTAAGTTCATTATGACGAATACATGTTATCAGCAACATAACATTAATAATGGTCATAAAATTTCGGTATCTCGCTCTAGTTTTGCGCAAGTGAACGGAACAGCGCCGACGGCTTGCTCTGGGGTTGCTTGTACACTTGAGCAATAGATACAAGTCCACTTGACCACAATATATGGATGGTAGCATGCAAGAATATGAGGAGCTCGATAGCGTCGCTGTATGTTGCACACTATTATGAACACGCATAAGCAACATCGACCCTAACCAGCGTTTGGATGGGTTTCGTTATCTCTAGCTTCTCCGTGCTTCGGACGGCACGTTAAGTCGTCGCTCGCGGCTTTCGTAGATAGATGACATTCGTTAAATTAGGTCGGTGGCCTTCGGGCGCTTGAAAACACCGGCCTCTGCCAATCCGCATTGGAGCAGCGTGGCAGAGTACGCTCTAATCACCTTCGATTGAAGGGAGACCCATATCCATGCAATGGGTTGATATGATGATGATTCTGTCTTTTCCGAACTATTTTCAGTAAAAAATAAAAATAACAGAAAAAGTTACATTCTCATTTTTCACTATGAATTCAAAATACAAAATGTTGCAGTTGTATACAAATGAGCTACTGTATCTATACTGTGGCACAGGTGGATTGCCCTGAACAAATTCTTGCATTGTAAGATATTAGCTTTGAGGCATTTATTCTTGTAATGGCCGTTTTTGGTCCTGGCTATCTGATCATCTAATAACGGGTCGATTTATTTCGGATATTATTGTTTCATAATAAAAAACGTCTGCAAAAATTACGAAATTCCTGGTAAAAATTTACCAGAGGCAAGTCCACCACACGTCCCCCCATTACCATCAGCTGCCCCTATTCTCGTAACAAAAAAAGATTCTATTTCGATTTAAACTCACTCGCTGTCCCGTTCAATACCTATTGTCGATTGATTCAATACCTGTTTTTGTCACGAGAATAAGACGGCTGGTCTATTCTCGTAACAGAAACAGTTTCAATCTCATCTCAAACTCACGCACTATCTCGCTCGACTTCTATTTCGTATGAGTGAGACAGCGTTTGAGATTGACAAATGTTTTCAACTGTTTTTGTTACGAGAATAGATAGACCATCAGATCTCCACAGTCTATATAACGTCAAAAAAATTGTCTATATTTCAATGATTAGAATAACTAAACACATAAAGAGTTCAAACTATGATGCCATCGACTTGTATATATGACTATATACTCAACAATACAGGAAGTTTAGGTGAATGAGATCAAAATGCAAGCTGCGCGTTTAGCAATCGCAACCAGTTTACAATCGGTACTTTGAAATGAGTCCATAATAAGAGACATTCTGTTTAATCTAATAAGGTAAAGTCGAAGAAAGATATGCAATTGTTTAGTCAAAGACCAAGTGGTCTTTTCTCGTCATAGAAACAGTTTCAATCTCATCTCAAACTCACGCGCTAACTCGCTCGATTTCTATTTTGTATGAATGAGACAGCGCTTCATATTCACATGAGATTTTTAATTTTTTTTATCACGGGAATAGATACTCAGATTTTAAACAAGCCTTTTCTATGTCATCAGCTTGTATTATTGAATATGAAACTACCAAAAAACATTGTCCAACAGTTGGTTGGACTGAGACTAGAGAAGTGGGCTTTTTTCCAGTGGGACACGACATTCTGATACAGATAGAACAAAGGAGACAACAAGAAGACAAGCACGGCGGAAGTAAACCACACGCGAATTTTGTTAATAAAAAGAATTGTAAAGGTTTTGTCGTCTTTCACTTCTTTCAATCATTCTTCTTCTTTTCATGTCAATGACTCAAATAAAATTTAATTTAATTAATTTTAATAATGTCACAGAGACAAAATTGATTTAAAATAGTTGGTTTTATCTAGTTTTAAAAATCGTTGTAGGAATGTCTAGCCACTTGAATGTTATAACGACATTATCATTTCTATTGTACGTTAGCAATGACATGAGCACTAGAAAATATTACTGGATGACTTTCACTTCAACAATAGTCAATGTCGACTTTTGTCTCCATTGAAAACGTACGTCAGTCTGTGATAGATTTCTCAATGGCTATATTTAACAATTGTCATCCAATTCAATCTAGTTTTTTAGCGAGGACAAAAAAGACGTCTTAACTTTCTCAAGATTATATATATAAGTGATATAATAAGTCTTAAGTGTTTGTAATGTCAATAACTTCAATTTTATGCTAATGTTTAGGTAAAAAGAGTAGAATCAAAGTTGTAGACAATTATATCAGCTTTCAATTTACAACATTTGCTACGTACGACAACGCATCCAAAACGAAACTTTCGTTGTGCTCCTTCTAGGGTTTAAAGCGTTCTTTTAAACTTATTCCAAAAAAAAACATTATTTTGTCACTGTTATTTTGATGGAAATTAATGAGTCAGGAAAGTGATGTTTAAAAACTACTAAATACCCATAGTACTATGGGTGATGTTTAAAAACTACTCAATACCCATAGCACGGATATTGAGGAGTTTTTAAACATCACTTTCCTGACTAATTTAATTATAATAAGCAAAAATATACAGACTAAAGTTGGCTAAATGGTGTTGAGCATTTCGTCTGAAGAAAAAACTCGTATGTTCTAGAACTTTTTCACTTTACAAGTACATTAACACTTGAAGCCAGATGCGTGGGCGTATACGATATTCATCTATGTGTAAGGACAGAACCTGTTCTATGACATTATAGGAATGCTGGCGCTAAATTATTCAATCTGAGATTATCACATTGCTATTAATTTTTATAATTGGCAATCAATCTAACGAAACAGAATGAGTTAGTATCCTAATTTTTATTTTAGAGTATTTTAAGAAACTAGGATACGTCAACAGGCGAATTTCAGACCACCAAATAATGTTAAATATTCCTACATTTTAATGTCCTAAAAAAAACTAGCAGACTCGCGCATATTATTTTCCGTTATTTCCCGTGGTGATAATAAGAATAAGATAAAACTAATCTCAAACAAATCCATCAAAGCGTTTTTGCGTGAAAGAGTAACAAACAAATACACGCCTACACCTAGTGTTTTTAATATTCATAGGCAGTACCACTTTTCATCATGTGACTCACTTGTTTGTCTGCTGTATGACACAAAAAAAAACTAAAATTCAACTAATTTATTTCAAAAAGAGGCAAAACTCTATTTAAAACCTACTTGCTTGCAATTACAAGACAGATAGACAGAATATGCTTTATTTGCACGACACAGTCAGGGAAAAATACATTAAACACAATGTTACTGACTAGTGTATATGCAACAAGGCGGCCTTATTTCTAAAAGCAATCTTTCAAGGCAACCTTAAGGTAACGAATTTCTGTATGGAGTGGTAGCAAGACACATTACTAAATAAGATAATTAACTTTAAAAAAAAAAAAAACGACTTCATTATTATTAAATTTAAATGGGACCACCCTTGAGGTATTACCTATAAGCCGAAAAAAGATTTGTTCAAATCGGTTCATAATTGGCGGAGTTATCGCGTAACAAACATAGAAAAAAAACATACGGGTCGAATTGAGAACCTCCTCCTTTTTTGAAGTCGGTTGAAAATGGTAGACACTACAAGCGTGGTGGTACATCATAGACAGCAGAATGCAGTTAAGCTACTTACACTTCGGTCAAGGAAGACGAGATTACCGTCAAGTGCAAGACGTTATTGGTCATTGACCTTCCAGCGTAATCTGTAGTTAGTTCCACTTTCACTCCTAAGCATAGGGGTTACGATGCGAAAATAATGCCTAGGCAGTTACCTATAACCTGGAAGTGCTTGTAATGCAGACTGTCATTGTGAACAATCACTTGGTAGTATCGTATTTGAAGAAATGAATGGATTTTAAAGTGGATTAATTTTTACGATATTTTTTCTTTAAATTTTAAAAGTCGATTATTCATGTCAGGAACATATAAAATCATCGTTTCGTTTTCTGACAGATCACAGCTTTCTAATGAGTGCTAGTCCTGATAATTATAATATTGTGAATTTATCTGTTGACATGAGTGATAAAACTGCGGTAAAACTAAATATAAAAAATAAATGGCCTCATATGTATTTGATTTGATCGCGATTCCGTCTATTTCCCTTTTTATTTCAGAAAAAGTGTCACATCCCCACCGATCTGAGCATTGTCGACAATAGTCACGACTCGTTTTGCTAATCAGGGATACCGACTAGAACCTGAAATTATTCTATCACGGTTTCGTAGACGGCCGAAGGGCTCTCATCATACTACCGAACCTAAAGTTCTGGACCGAATGTGTGTTTTTTTTTTATACCACTAAGGTGGAAAACAAGCTTACGGCCCGCCTGATGAGTAAGCAGTCACCGTAGCCTATAAACGCTTGCAACACCGGGGATATCACTCG
Source organism: Endotricha flammealis (assembly GCA_905163395.2). NCBI lineage: Eukaryota > Metazoa > Arthropoda > Insecta > Lepidoptera > Pyralidae > Endotricha > Endotricha flammealis. Next base: position 4,706,713 of record LR990871.1, on the reverse strand, counting down.
CGCTTTACCCTATAAAAATCTTATGTGTAGCAAGTGTTAACGTCTACCATATAAATCAATTCTAGTAAAGTCGTTACTATGTATGTTAGATGTCAAGAGAATACTTATAAAGCCATGACCATATCGGACAAGGAAAATGTTCATGCAATCGTCAAACTGGTCATACATGTACAAGTCGTACAAGTTTAGCATATTGTGTAATGTTAATTCATAATAGTTATTACATAAAGGCATATTAATTTGTGCTGACAAAGAAAGGCTTCTTTATCTAGACTAATTTATATTTCTAAAGAATCCGTTTTGTTTTTATAGATACTAAAATAACTATAAAAGCATTGACTGTTACTATAACGTTTTTGCGTGATAGAGTAAGAGACCTACAAACTTTCACATTAATAATTGATGACCAAACGAACTTACCAAGTGCAGTTCTATCATAATTATTATTAATTAATCAATGTTAAAATTAATTTAAAATCGTTCAGATTCAATAACGTCATGAAGTTTTACAATTAAATGAACATCTTCAAGTAACAGGCATCATATTATTACTAGATTGGTTAATTGTTTAGTCTAGGCTCACTCTTGCGTGCATGTAATACTTCGATATAACATGGAAATTAATAACAGCTGTCGGAAGCTATCAAATGAAAGCTGGAGAGCTATTTCTACATCAAACTATATATATCTTTATTAATTTTACACTCACGAGTTTATATTGCAGTCGGCTACGATGAAATGTATAGACTTTAATACTTATGGCTATGTAGTAAGTCTAAATGTATGTATACAAATCTATTATTATACCGTTTCGTTTTATTGCCTATTAATAACGGCTTGAGACGTATTTTTACAAGACAAGTCCACCTTACATTGGAACCCGCTGTGTCTTCTGTAATCCAGGATCAACAACTGTGACCTCAGATTGACAATAAGTAGTGAAGCTTAGTGACATCCCGGGAGAGAAACTACAGATGTCTTAGAACTCATAACTTTAATCAGAAAGATATTAGACGCAGTACAAATTTCTCTGGACAAACCCACCACACTTTCCCACCGCTGTGTTTCCTGTAAAGCCAGGATTAACAACGGCGACCTCAGATTGACAATAAGCGATGAAGCTTATTGACGTAACAACTACAGCTGTCTTAAAACTCACAACTTTAATCAGAAAAATATTAGACTCACAAAATGTTTGAACTCATTTTTGACTTTGCCAGACCGAATGAAAATTATAACAGAATCCCGTACAGTACCTACCCGTATTCCTTGTGTAAAGACGTATGTAGTAATCATCAAGTAAAAGACATATGAATGAGTACGCAGTGTCCTCAATGCGGTCTAGTACAAGAATGTCGGTCAAGCAACAAGATGCGGCGGTCAGTGTTGTGTTTGCTTGAACTTGACACCGTGAACTTAACCTCGAAGACGTCTCTAAATTATGACGCCAATCGACAACTTTTAGAGACATTATTTTATACTCGGCCGGATATCGAGAGGACGTGGGTTCGAATCCCACCTGGGGCGGGGAGGTGAAATTTTTCTTTCAAAAATATGTTCAAAATAAAAATGATTGAACCATAACAACTAAAAAACAATCTTAAACTATTTATAAGTGATACTTTGAAAAGCTGTCTTTGAATACAATAAAAACCGGGCAAGTACGTGTCGGGCCACGTACAATGTAGGGTTTCGTATATGCTGTGCTTTGCTTGCCTTCAGTTGAGTCCAGTATCAAATTCTATCACATTTGTAAGTTTTCATCAAAGAAATTTTATTTTATCAATTCGTCGGCTATTAATCGGTAACTAGTAGAGCCTACTTAACCGTTATAGTTTTCATTGAAGGTTCAGCATATTACTACATACCATATTACTACCATGATTTTTTTCAAATTTCTAAACATAATACTTTCGGAGATAGCGGGGAGGGGGGAGACCAACGTGCAAAACGAAAATTAACACGATAAATGTAAATAATTTCGAAACGGATCATTGTATCGAAAATAGTAGATTTTACAACAAGTACAAAACGAATCATTTCTATCCGAGACTTTTAGCAGCGCGAGCCGAAGGCGAGGGCTGATAGTAATGTCGAGGATAAAAATGGTTTTGTGGACGAGTTACAAACTCTGCTTTTCACTTCGATTGCGAGGAAATAAATTAATAAACGCACGAAAAAATAAGACCTGTTTCCCGCCGCTTTTTTAAAAATCTTACGACATTGATATTAGGCTTGGGCTGCAACCTATACAGCCTACTATTAAATTAATTTTGTAATAAAATAATTTTCTTAAATTAATTAAATAACCTACGGTAGGTTATTTAATTAATTTAAGAAAATTTCATTTAAATTTTAATATCTTTTATGACTTAAAAAACACATAAGGCAAATAAATTAAAGTAAATATTATAAAATAACAAATTCTATCTCTGAACTTTTTATTGTGTTTGGCTGTATGGCTCATTTCCTTTACCTTAATATAGATACATTTATGAGTAGATACGTTTTTGCCCTTGTGCACAAAATTCGATTTTGTGCAGCCTATATCCTGCGCAAATAAGCATTTTCTGAGCATGAGAAGTGAAAATGATATTTCCACACCCTCAATGTTTTGAAGAGACCTATCTAACGATACCCCACAACATGGGTGCGCGTAAAAAAAATTCATTTCCAATTTAGGGGAGGCTGCACCCAAAAAAAAATATTTTTTTTTCTTTAAAAATTTTGTCCCAGCACTTTGTTAGCATTGTTAATATGGGTATACATACCAAATTACAGCTTTCTAGCATTAAGCGTCTAGGCGCGGACAGACATAGACAGGCAGACAGACATGGCGAAACTATAAGGGTTCCTTGTAGTTTACTACGGACCCCTAAAAATATTAATTTCATGCAACAATAAATTAAGCATAACATTAGATTTCCACAATTAAAAGGTGTAAAAAAACCCGTGAATTTGGTCTCTACAAATTATGATATCTATCGATAAATTCCTTTGCCATCTTAAATACACTAACACCCAACTACTGGGACAGATTACCCTTCAATCAAATGGCATTTTAGAGCACATAACACCTTGTTGTACTTAGTTTAACAATACTTAGTTTCATTTAATCATCAACAACAACTACAATCTTTGTTTAAATAAAACGAGTATCGAAATTTTTTCTGCTTTGCTATTGGTTCACAAGTTCACATAATTAATTCTATTGGTTGCGTTGCGATTGCGAGCGCTGCTATTGGTTGAAATGGTTGACATAATGGCCCATCTCACTCTGTTCAATAACGGAAATGTGCGAGAGACATGCTCAGTACTCGACACTCGTTTGTAAAAAAACTACTACATACAAATGACACGAACCATATAATTATATGTTATCTAACAATATTTTAAAGTTTATCGACCTGTGCAGTAATTTAGAGATAAAAGGTCAAAATGTTCGATCAAGTTCACGGGTTACCTAACTACATACAACGACGATCGGACCGTGACTATCTCGTTGATGCATCACTGAGCGGTAAGTATATTCTGCTTTAAACGCTGTACGTTACGTAGTGGCACAAAGTTATCTATGCCGATGGCGGGGGCGCTAGGATCGAAGTTATTGAAGGTAATGGTCAGGGTGTTCAAGGCGTATTCATTAGTTCTGGTTTTGGCCACCGGCACAGATAAGTTTGTTGCACTGCATACGCAACGCAACATCATATTTACAGCATAAACAGCTGTCATTTTTATTTTGAAAATATTTTTGAAAGAAAAATTTCACCTCCCGCCCCAGGTGGGATTCGAACCCACGTCCTCTCGATATCCGACCGAGTGCTTTGCGACTGAGCTACCGGGAAGGTTAGTGTCATCTCTATGATGTTCATAAGTGAAAGTCTGCGTCAAAAGTAGCCATCACACGGTCAACCTATATCGAGATCGATGATCGTGATAATCTTAACCCGTGTACCTTCTGGGATTGACGGATTTAGTAACATTACACAGTCAATCCTGATCAAGATAATCACGATTACGGATCTCGATCTGGATTGACCGTTTAATGGCTACCTTATGGAGATCACGTCATTACATTTTAACGTGTGACATTTCAGCTCAATCTGTTTTCCTGGCTTATAATTCAGTTGCAATCAATGCAAAGAACAAACATTTGCAAACACATTTCAATTTAAACGCTTGTAAAAACCTTTTCCCTATAGTTTTTCTGACAAATTATCGTACTTTCCCACAATATAAAAAATCTGAATAACATATTCGTGGCGCCAATAAAGCTGGGAAATACCAAGGTTCCATTAGATAAAAGATCCAAGTATTAACCTATGGGTCAGACAGTACTAAATTATAATGTTAATATATAAGGTACCTTTGTTTCGATCTGGGTTTTTTGATGTCTTTTTCTTTAATAGATTATTATGAATGATAATAATTCTATTTGTTTTCAATATCTTGAAAATATGTTGCTTTAGGTTCAGATGAAGGTTAAAATAATTACTTAGTTAGCATTGTTAAGTGCACATGGCACTTTAAAAATATACCTAAATAATCTTTCTTGAAAAAAATCTAACTGTGATGAAGCTTTGAAATAAAATCATAATGTATAATGACATAACACAATTTAACTTATGTCATTACTACTTTAGGTTGTAACCATGCATCCACCCGCAATTACTTTTTGCGGGGCAACGTTTCAAAGTGTTAGTGAGCAACATTCGATAACAAAAAGTTATTTGAAACGTCGCAAACGTTGAAGAATGTTACCCAATGCTATCGTGTTGCATTATGCTGCCCCGAAAAAGTAACTGTGGTGTAGATGCATGGTAATACCTAAACTATACCGTGATAGTGATTCAAAATACACGTAATGTTTAGGCCGGATCGCCGCCGCCGGCTCATCCGAATCGGTCAAGATCATGGCGATCGCGCACTCTGACTCCGCCTGAGGCATCTTCGTCTATCTTATGTTATGTAACGTTAACCTTGCTCACCTTCATTGTAGGTATATTGTATAGCATAATAGTTTAAATTGTAGGTGATTCCTGATACGTCAGTTGCGTGACTACGGTTTTTTATTAACATTTTTTTTATCGAATGTAGGTACCTACGTATGCAAAAAGTTCTGTGATTAAAATTTAAAAAACATCACATTCTGTTAGAAGAGTATCAATGTTTACTCTTAAATGCGTTTATAAGGAATACGAGATTGAATAATCTATGAGATTGAATAATCTATGAGATTGAAGAATTAGATGAGACTTTTTTTTTAATGTAACCCTTATAATTGATCCCACATTATAATTACCTAATTAAGTTACATTGCCTAATGGAAGGGAACCACTACCAGAGATAAATATGACTCTCATTCACAATAATAAAATATAAAATTTAACGATACATTATAGATAAGGAAAATTAACGATGGCCGCCATTAATTAGACTTCAACGTGCACTAAAACGACCAAACTCGTAGGACGTCTTACAAAAAACAAATTCCGTTTGAAACTTGTTCGGTGAGATGAAAAACATACGTTTATGCCTGTTTACGATGACCACGGCAAAAAACAAAGGATCCACAAAGAACATTTATAGAAATGTTTGTGGGAGGTATGCTCTTACAAGGGCATGCGACATAATGATTTTTCGTGTGCAAGATACCAATGTTTTGACATAATGATTATTTTAAAATTCGTAATTAAACTTGTAAAGATTGTTTATATACCCGCTGTGACCTTTATTTGTAGCTATAGAATACTTGTTAGATAAATTGACAGATGGATAATTTTGTCATTTTTATTTATTTGTCAAAAAATATCTAAATGGATTTTCGCTATAGTTAAAAAGCTATTTAATAATAGCAATCATTCATATAGGTACCGCGGTTTCTTTTTTTCATGTCATTTATTCACCATCACAATTTGTACAATCGTACTACATATTGAAACATAAGCCCTTACAATCCATTAGCACTTAGCAAAGGGATCGATCTTTCAGATGAAATAACATTCATGTGATAAAAATGATCAAGAATCCGAATTCTAATCCCGTTTGTAAGTGCTAAGAGACTACAATTTAAATCAATGAATAAAATATCTTACTTGTTCCGCTAGTTGATTCCAATCAATAAAACCGTTTATACGTTCACATACCTGCAACAAATCAATTACATAATCAGCACATATTATGAAACAACTTACAATTTAACTATGTGTATTGAATATAATTAGAAAAAGTAATAGTTAACGCTTATATCATGCCAACTGGTTGAAAATATTGAAAAAAAAAATGCGGTTTCATTAAATGACTAGCATTTTCATTCTATAACGCCATCAAAGCCTAAACGTAGATCAGCCGAGTGGATGAACACAACTCTCAACACGGCTAATTTCAATTCCCGTTCCCAGAACGATAACAATCATTCCGGGATATTTATTATGCGGGATAAAAACATCATTCCGGGATAAAAACATCATTCCGGGATAAAAACTATCCTAGGTGTTATAAAACTGTGTACAAAATTTAAAGCAAATCTGTTCCAGCTGTTTTTAAGTGTAAGAGTAACAAAGAAACATTCATATATACAATCTTTCGCGATAATAACATTAGTATGGATTATGCAAAACTATAAAAGGCGTAACAAGACACGCGTCATGCAAAAAGCATGGAACGGAATCGAACGTTGTACCATTGTTTTGCGGATCAAATCGACCGAGGCATGTAATTCATGTAATGTGTATGACAATGACCTCGTGTGTCACACTCTATTTAGTTTTATTAGATCATACTCATTGTAGGGTTGTACAAGATCTATACAATTTAATTCACTGTAATTGTATTTTTCCATTTAAGCTATTACCGGGAATTGTTTGCGAAGCTGACGGCCAACCTCCAGTAGTGGAGAGGCACAGAAAGAATAAGAATAATTGTATTCGAATAATCCTTAGCTTGTTTTGTTCAAATCTGCGGATCTATCTATTCTCCTAACAAAACAATATCGTTTCAAACTCACTATCTCCTTCATTCCATGTGTGAAGACGATGGCGCTTGAGATTAAAACTTAATTTTGTCAATTTTAGTTACGAGAATAGGCCCGCTGATGTATGTGCGTGTGTGACTGAACCATCGAGGCTAAAGTAACAAATAAATGTGTTATCTATCTAATTTGGTATGGAAATAGATTAGTTGGCACCTATGCAGTAACATGGAGTTACTTTTTTCCCCTTCCGCATGGATATAGGGCTCCCAGACGTAACTGCGAATTCTTATCGCATCGCAAATATCTGCGAGCTTGCGCATCACCTTTCGATATTAAAAGTTAGTAAATGTTGCAAAAGCAGCAGATCCCTACCGCGTTTGCCCATGTCTATCATAAAAAAATAGTAATAATCACAGCATGGTCGCTTCACGATAGAGTTTATTGAGTCACTGCATTTGCAGCGGAAATAATTTCGGGTAATGTTCCGCAAAAATTGCGAAAACCTGATTGGAAATTACGTGATAATTTTTCCATTAATCGCACGTTTTATAGTCGCTGGCTACTATTTCAAAATCATGAAACAAACCTTTTTCAATTAATATTGCAATTTGTAGGATGTTACACAAAACAGTGGCTGCGTAGATTAAAACTGTTGATAAAGTATTTTAATAAAGATTTTGTTTTAATCTTTTCACGACTCGGAAAAAATATATTCTTGCACTTGATAAACCAATTTTTCATATAACTTAATAATAAAACCCGATCATACTTTTTTGCCTGACGTTTCGATCTGGTTGCACCGGCCGCGGTCACAGGCGAATCACCAATTGAAAAAAAACGTAACAAATTGCTAATATATAGGTTGGTACAGCCCTACCGATAAGAACAAGACAATTGACATTGAACGATTTCTAATGTATTTTTAATTTAATCACATTTTACCGTGCCTTGGTTCCGTGCGGTAACATATTAAAACCAATCATTCGCGACCTTTACACCTTACCCGCTCTAGAACAAAGTTTCGTACAAAAAGAAACACGCATTTTTAAACAAGTCACGATTATAAAAAAAGCTAATTATAATTACAATACAAAAATATGGGAATCCCATTCTTTACAAAAAAGGCAGAAGATACAAACAGTATTATGAAGAACTTTGGTATGTGTGCACGTAATTTTTTTATTTTTAAGATTTATGCAAACTCATTACGTAACCAATATTTAGGTATTCATGGGATTTTCCAAAAAGGTGACACTAAGAAAGACAATGTATTGAAATATGAATATCATAGTCTGTTTTTTTTTAACAAACTAGTCTTGGATATGTCCCTCGTGTATCAATCAATAACAATGCTCCTAATCTCAACGCAGCCAATAAGCAATGATTACGTGGACCCCAATAAAGAAACCATTTTCGGTACTTTTGTTAAAAAAAAACTAACTATTTTGTTAGTGTACAATTCGATTTAATTTAGTTTAATATTTAGTTATATTATCAAGAGTACCTAAACGCAACAATCCATATACCGATCACTCAGGATTGATTTCAAGAGTAGCCTATTTAAGCAGGTGTCGCTGCTGTGTGAGTTGTGCCCAATTTATTTTCGTTACAAGTTTACGATGACTGATGAAATAATTGGAAATTAAGGTGAAAAGATAGAAATTGCGAAGTATCTGCATAACATACTATTAGCAGACGGTTATGCCAACTCGGAAAACGCATTGCTGCGGTTGCAACCGTCCACCCCGTCATTACATGTCGAAACGTACCTTCGAGAACCAGTTAGAAAAACAATTATGAACTTTGTTACGATGCGTTTAGTCATTGAATTGAGGGCATGGCGAAAGGCCGGTGGTGCAGCCCAACTGGAGAAAGACCACTGCATAGAAAATCATAAATGTGCCTAGTTATCTGAATGTTACACTTCTTTGCAATTGCCTCTGCACGTGCTTATGTTCTACTTATCTGGGAAAACATAGCTAATAAGCTTATGGTCTTTTTATGTAAGAGGTTGGCTAACGAGCATTCGGGTGACCTGATGTTAAGTGATCACCGCCCGCCACCCATGAGCACAGAGCACAGAGACACAGGGGGAGTCCCTGAGCCATTGCCAGCTTTTAAAGTCGATGTTTGTAGAGTAGATGAATTTGTACATATTATATCATTATTATTTGTTATCACTTACAGAAAGCACCTTTAAGGCCTACTGTCTCTGAATTAAAAGAACATATTAGATAATAATCTTCTAAATCCATAATAACAGATAAAACTCGAAATATTTAAATTATTTGACATTTAAATATGTTTGTGTTGTTAAAAGGTGTAGATTAGAGAAATTTATAGCTCGCAATGAATTAATTAATTAGTGCCAAATGTTGTACCATTTGTTATGCTTCGTGACAAAAAATTCGTGACAAAAGACTCGACGATACAATATTTTATCAACGAATTTTAAGATTTGTTTAAAGGAACATCTGTTTTTGTAACATTCGCCAGGGCGTACCATTCGCAAATCAAAAGAATAAAAACCTTTTTACAATTATTGCACAGGACAACCGGACAGAAGTTAACAGCAATACGTTTTGTTTGCTTGCAACATTTTCCATAAATAATGAGCACTACAGGGTGATACGGGAAAGTGGAAAGTGGTCTGGTTATCATCCCATTGTCAGTGTCGAGGCCACGGCTCATTGTCTCACAGATAGTTCTTCCCGTGTGAAAAACTCATCTACAATGCATCTAATATAGAGATGCAGATGCGACAATAAATGGAACGAGCATAGTTTACTACAGGGAAGACGTGTATCTTTCAACAACCCTCGAACCATCCAAAATCACCCTGCCTGCAATAATTCTTTTCTAATGCAGCTTTTAAACGTAGACACATTATGGAATCGAAAGCATTGTTCTTGCTATTACATCTTAGTACGATTCTGTCGTCTGAACTGGTGGTAGGAAAAAAAGAACGATTCTAAATAGTTTGTAACTAGGTCTATTTGAATAAAAGTTTTTGTTAGATGCGACAATAAATGGAACATGCAACATAAAGACGAAAGGGAAAGCTTTCAATTATTCCGGAACTCATCGCAAATTTCTATAATAAACCATTTACAAGAGGATTTTTTTCTAAAACTCTCTTGGTTTTTAACGTCACGTCCATAACCACGCCACACCAGAAACACGTGGTCTGAGGTCTGACTCTATATTGTATGAAAATGAGTAGAACTCACATGGACTACATTTTGTCGACATTATCGACCGCGTGGTTAACTACTTTTTGTCGCTGCGAAAACACACTTAGGCTAAGTCTCTTCTAGAAAATGTTAACGTCCATGTTAGATGGGCATTTCTCTAAGACGGCACTTCTCAGGTTCAATTCTTGAGTCGATTAGCAATCAGATAATAACAAAAAGATAATTTACATTGCAGACACAATAGCTACATCGAAAGTGAATTCCCGTTCGTGGGTTCATTGGTTTTTTTTTTATTATTAATTAGCTATATATTCTTTTTTCTATCGCCAAAGAAAATTCCGTTCCCATAGTAAAACGCGGTAGAGAAGTTAACGATAGTTCCTAATTATGGAGAAATTTGCATGCGATAAAATAGATTATAGTTTCTAAGTGCTATTTCATGGTGTATCTTTTTATTTAGACAATAGACGGAGATTGATTTCTCTCATACAATTAAACCTGCCGTGAATATCAACACAAAAATTAACACTTAATGGTCTACAGCACCAGGTTGAATTTCGATCACAGATCTGAAATATGCAATGCTTGCCACATTTGACAGGCGCGTTGGCGAGCACAGTTGGTTTGGTGAAGTACACGTACCCATTCTTTACTATATTCCCTTCGCCTTAACATTTACTTGTCACCCGCTGGAGGAGTGGTGATATTCTAATCTGCCGTCACCAAACGGCAATAAAAACCTAAATATATCTCACTAATATTATAACGAGCTGGCGTATCAGCAAAATAAAAGCCCCAAATTTATTTTTTATTTTTTATTATAACGGCGAAAATTTGTGCTTATGTTTGTTTTTTCTTAACTCACAAATGGATGTGCCATTTTTTATGATATTTCGTATATAGGTAGCTGATGCCTTGAATTAACACATAGGGTACTTTTTTTTGGTCAGAAGTCTGATAGACAATGGTGCTAATTCTGTTGTACATTTAACTAGACTAAACTAATTTTGACAGGACTAATGTGTTGTTGTCCTTGCTTGGTTTACAATTGGCGACAAGGATATAACACTTATAGTCCTATCAAAATTAGTTTAGTCTAGAGAAATGTACAACAGAATTAGCAAAATTGGCGCTTTATAAAGTAGATGGCGCTGCTGTGTATATACACGCAAACGGAGTGGCGCGGGTTTCGCTAGTTTATCATAAAATTCGCCTTCAAAATTCTAACTCATTGTCATACAGGCATGACCAAATACGACGGGCGCCCGCCGTCTCGTTTGGTCACATTAATCAAATCTTTTGACCAAAAAAGCGAGTTGTAACTAACCGCATTTTTTCTTGTTGGCGCCACATATTATTACTACGGAAACTACTTTTTCGGTCGTGGTGTTTATACATTGTTTCATTAGGTGTGTGTTATACTAGAGACCTATATGTTTATAGACAGAAAGATAATTACTGCAAGTCCCGGGGGAGAAACTATATCTGTTAGAATTCGTTGTGAGTTCCAAGACAGCTGTAGTTTCTCCCCCGGGACGTCAATAAGCTTTATTGCTTATTGTCAATGTGAGGTCGCCGTTATTGATCCTGGCTATACAGGAGACACAGCGGTGGAAATATGTGGGTTTCTTCCTTTTCTAGGCCTCTTGAGGAGCTACAGAAACTATATGGTCGCAGCTGTCCGAAGACCCTCTCTTTTTGGCTCGGCATTGTGATTAGCCGCAACTTCTCTTGGATGTAATTCAGACAAAAATATCCCTTGTTGGTTAAACCTTTCAGAAATGCTATCTTAACGAATGCTACATAAACTACATCTTTTAGATTACAGAATATTGACAAGTTTCAGTTAGCTTTGTATCAGATAAATTAATAAAACATTGTATTAAATTGAGACTTAACAACAATCTCACAGGTTAACTAAAACTTATCAGCAACATATGAAACGAAGCATTAAAAAAAATTTGTTATTGTTTTTGGGAATACCCGACCAGGCTTCGAACTCGCGACCGGAATGCGGAGATGGCTCAGTTTCGGATCGCTTGCTATACTGATTAGCATATAGTGACGTTGGCGCCACTGGTTGTACAGTCGGCCTCATAAATAACTGATCACGATAGGCATTTAACGATCGTGGACATGGCATTCCATTTTTTTTTATACGGGTCCGGAATTAATTGGATAACTTAGGGTCTGCGTGACCTTGTTTAAGGAACCTGTCAAGTGCTAGTCCGACTTGAACGCAAAACGTTCCGTAGGTAGGTACTATTGTAAAATAATAATGAATGCGCATACAGAATAACACACGGCGTGACGTCATAGGGTTTGAATTTTTTTTTATATCTCAGGGGAGTTGGTACTGTTTTAAAACCAACTCCGAACTCCCAATATATATAGAAGCTGCATCAAGCATGTGCTACCAAAGGCGTTTGTTTGAAGGCCAATCGTAATTGGTATGAAATCTTTTGTCTACACTGTTTTAGACATTGTTTCCAAACCGATGTTCTAAACTATGTAGCGCAGGCTTAGGTGATACTGAGATATTTGATGCTTATCATCATATTTGGGAACGAAAGCGTTTATAACCGCTATATCATATCGCGCTGAACTATAGCGTGATTTTATTAGGAAGATGGGTGTGAAAAAAACAAAGTAGGTACGAAACCTACCTATTATATTTATATCTCTTTGTTACATACAACTATTAGCATTCGTCTCGGTATGTAACCGTTTGTCAAAGTCAATGTCGACTTACCATATATCGATATAACCGATTAATAAAGTGAATAGCGTAAATAATACGATTCATTATATCGAATGGAACAATAACGTTCGTTAGTGTTGTTTCCATTTCGATTAATTCCAATCGATTATAGGGAAGTTAAACTTTGACCTGCTGACTTCATTTGATATTTAGAGAAATCAATTATTTTTTATATAAACGAAAGGAAGGTTACTTACACTATTTACAATTTTAAACCTGATTAATTTAAATATAAAAAAATATGGCGGCAATCATATGAATCCAAATATGTAGGTATTCACATAGACCTGACAGGAGATTTCTTACTTATTTTAAGCGATTGTATTTTTTTTAAACAGCCAAAATAAAAATTCTCAGGAATACTATTGATTTAAATGAGAAAAAACATGAATACCCAAATGTTGTATCTCAACCCCAAGTATGACCAAAAAAGGGTCAGAAATATGTCGGTCCATTTCTTGGATCTCTACCCTACCCCGCAAGCTGTATGGCGTAAATAGACATGTAGAACAGACCAAAGGTCAATGTATCCAAACACACGTTTCTCACTTTCCGATTGAAATGGTCAACAAACGTGACTATTCTTATCGCTTCAGTTAACTGACCTCAACAATCACAGTAAAAATTTTTATCAGTACACAAGAAATTATTATCAGTGCGCGAGGGTCATCTAAATAACGCAACATGGTATAGCTAATTGCAAGTTCCATATTTAATGGCGGCGAGAGCCTACGCTCATTGCAATTGCCCGCTGTCTCGTAGCAAAAGACCGCAGCAAGCAACAGGTCTTGTCCACTTAGTCCATTAAAAAAACTTATTAAAAATGCAATCATTGCTTTACCCTATCAAAAAAAAAACATTAAGGTATCGCGTCCCAGATATTTCTGACGCGAATTAAAAAAAAATGAATTAGCCAAAATTAAACCTAATAACTTAGGTGTATTCGCTAGTAAAGTCTTATGAACATAGGCTTAATAGTTACAAATATTAACCAGAAAGACGCACACAAAAGATATTACATTTACAAGTTTCAATAATATTCAACATAAAAGTATTTGTAGGCTTTTCTTTCTGTAAGCATTGCAAGAAACTTAAAAAAAACTCAATCTTTACTCAAATAGTTCTTTCGAATCGTCACATTTTTTTCTACCACTGTTCATAGATTAATTCCATTAATAAACTCATTCAGCATAACCTTTGACTAAGGGTAAAAAGTTTGCAATGGCACGGCATATCCTGTTGTTACTAATCAAAGCTCCCATAAAATCTGTCTATTCATAAAATAATGAAATACGTGAGATTGTGCTAATTAAGCCTAAACGGATGCTGTAACTCGTTGGGAATGATACCTTTCCCTCGTAGCAGTTTCTACTCCCGGTGACTTTCACATGTCCATGGATATCTTGCATAACCGACATATTATACTGAATGCGTGGTTTTTTAGGGCTCCGTAATAAAAGGGCCTTAGATGAACCCTATGACTAAGCCTCTATCGAGTATCCGAGTGCTGCATGTCATGTCAAATAGTTTTTTTTTGTTATGGCTATTACATTGTTATTCTTTGCAATTTAGCCAATGTCAAGTAAAAATCGGTAACGTTATATTCTCTGAATGCAGAATAATATATACCAGTTGTACCTGGTTCTAATAACTTTGACAGGCCACAGGTAACAATCTGATATTATCATTCATATTTGGACATAATCTTTATTAATGGACACTTATGGCTTATTTGTCTTAAGACTGACCGAGAACCGGTCCGATTTTTCGACTTTCCGATTTTCTGTCATCAATGAGAAACAAGGATAGCAATAAAAAAAAACTACCAGTCTGGATTTGGGCGGACAGTCTAAAACTGGCAATATTATCGGATTGCCATTTATAAAATACTAGTAAAACTCGCTTTCCCGTGGGAATTTTGTAAAATCCTTTCTTAATGCTACCCTACCTTATAAAAGGAACCCCTGTGCAAAATTTCAAGTTTCTAACCCTTATTGTTTATGCCCTGCGTTGATAGTCAGTCAGTCGGCTTCTCCTTTTATAATATAGATTCTTTGTTGGTAAGGAACCCTTAGATATGCGAGGCTGACTCCTATTTGACAAGTTTTTTATACAATTTAATATCAATGGAAAACTAGACGCTTAAAAGCCTACACTATAATAACAAATTATCATTTGAACGTTGCTAATTTGCCGCCCTCATAGAATAAAAAATGGTACCTCAAAAAAATATTATTTTCTGATTTGTGTTGTACCAAATAGGTTATTATATTGCCTTATTTATAAATTGAGAAAAATATTCATCTCTTTCAAAATCTTCTACCAACATATTGAGTATCTTAATTCTACATACGATTTTCGATATTATTTTTTGAGTTAATTCTGTTCAGTTTGTCAGGCAGGACAGTATAGATTTTTCTAAGGGAGGTTCCTAACCTAGAGAATATAAATTGACGTATATGATGCATATTTTGGCTCTTGAATTTGAAAAGCAAATTTCGGCATTGGTTTTTTTAAACAGGTTTTAAAGATAGTTTAAGTGGTGGTTTCAAAGATAAATTGGAAGCTTGTTATTTTAAAAATAAATTTACTTAGGCATCCAGACATCTAAATGCATAGACCCACGTTATTTAACTCCTAACCTAGAACCTAGAATCTGTCGCCCACGTTGCATTCGATGATGAAATTTAAGAATAAAACATAAATAGTGACTCATCAATGCCTGTCAAAACAACGCCTATTCTATTCATTTACATCTTAATAACAGGTCAATGGCACATTGAGCCAAGTTATCTCTTCATTATAAAAAGTTCAAAGTATTATAAATTCCAAGCAATTCCTATCAGGGAAGTAATAAAGTTAATTATTGTTTGTTGTAAAATTTATTGCCACATCGGAATTCGAACCCACAAAAAGTGATTTCCGCGCTTCAAATTATACACCAAGCCGAATCGGTTATCTCAGTAAGCCTGAATCAGAACTTAACCTCTTTTTGCTTCACACTTCGCGTAATACTGGCAGCTTGTAATAAAATTTTAAGTGTTTAAAAATTTCCAAAGTATTTGTTTCGATAAAAAAAAAAAGCAATCGTTTTGCTTGTTTCCGAAAAGTGTGTGTAGTGGAAGTTTATAAAGTAGTTTAATTATACTACAAACACAAATGAAAATTAATGTATATTTTGTTGTAATAGTACTGTAATGTTTTCCTTATAAAATAAAATAAAACAACACAAATTTAATTATACTACAAGTTGTAAATTACTAGAAAAAGCCTACCTGTGAAGGCCTGAATAAAATTATTTGAGTTTGAGAAGTTGTAATATAGAGGGTCTGTCTAAGGGACTCATTCGCCACTTGTGGTATATTACAGTTACAAAAATATCCAAAAAATAGATCAACCGAAACATCATCCTGTGAAACTGAGAGTATCTGGTGAGTTGCACAATAATATTTTGAGTTAATGACACATTAAATTATGACTGTCACTGTCAAACTAAAGAAAAAAGAGATACCTTAAGACTTGATGTGGAATTAAGATCAAAATTGGTTTCAACTGACTGTAACTCTAATTAATGCTACTAATACTGATATTGAAAGAGCTTGCTAAAATGCAAATATCGTATATATTATTTACGATGATAAAGATGTCTTGAGCGGTTATAAATAAAAAACAAACACTACTACTAACACCGAAAATCCCCAAACTGTGTCCTTATATCCGCGTACATCCCGCCAGTCTGCATATTTGGGCGGCTAACTGCGGCGTCTTGGACAAATCCGCAATCCCGACAGTGCGACGACCTTGTCTGTTGAGCCGTTATGATACCGCAAGGGCGCCGTGTAACCGAGATTGTTCCAAAACGTAAAAAGTGTCGCGCTTTTGAAAACACAAGAGGGTGAGGCACAGGCCTACGTAAATGATACAAAATATTTTTTTTTTAATTTTATTATAAACCAACTACTTTAAAAGCTCTTTTATGTTCTTATTGTTGTATCTTTGTTGTAAGT
Organism: Endotricha flammealis; assembly: GCA_905163395.2. Classification (NCBI taxonomy): domain Eukaryota; kingdom Metazoa; phylum Arthropoda; class Insecta; order Lepidoptera; family Pyralidae; genus Endotricha; species Endotricha flammealis. Next base: position 4,689,778 of record LR990871.1, on the reverse strand, counting down.
TCTCCATCCTGCTCACATCTTTCATTGATTATAACATCAATAGATCTGTCAAAATTATACAACTGTCAATTTATCTAAAAAATAGTCTAACCAAAACTTATTAGCAAGTGGTAAGACAAGACCTAAATCTATTAGTACAGAGCTAGCGTCGAGAGCGTATACAATACAGGCCTTATTTAAAATACCAGTGGTTGACACTTCAAAAATGTGTTTCGTAATCCAATGATAAATCATTATGAAAAGGTCTCGTGTAAAGGGAGTGCTAATTGGTCTTTCATAACGTAAATGAGGGTGCTAACAGATCCTATGTGCTAAATGAACCGCCAAAAACTAATTGGAACGAGGTCCAGAATTTCAACACCATGAGAAAATAAGACTTCATACCGCAGACATGAAAAAAACAGATGACGCATGTAATAATAAATGATGATGAAATGTCGTTTGCCAACTTTTGTCATAAAAAAAAGAAAAATAATTTGTGTCAAAATTTTTTGATTTGATACAAATTTTTCAAAAAAAATACCCGCTTTCCACCAGGAAACCACACACAGCTAGCAAGCTGGCAACGCATTCCTAACATTTTGTACAAACTATATAACTATTAAAGGTCTTCTAAATGTCAAAAAGGTAGTAAAAAAGTCTGGCTTGGTTTTTGTACATGAAAATAACCCGTTTCGGGTCCTTCTCGGGATAAATGGTACTTGCAGTATCTAATAAATTTTATATCTGCACTTCGAACAATTGAATTATAGCGACCATAAAGTACCATTTTAAGTTTTTATTGAATAAAATTACACAGTAAGTGAGGATGATTCAACATTAGTCGCTTGTATTCAAACTTGAGAAATAATTAAGAATTTCATATCACTTGAGTTTTGCAACTGGTTTACGCCAGTTTATTGTTTAGTTATGAAAACTTCAATGGAATATCTTGCATTACCTAAAAGCATTTTAAACGTAGATAGTTCATTATAATCGGTTTGGATATTTGTTTTTTTTTTATCTTTATTTATTTAGGAGCTTTTGTCTTTTTTGACATGGCAGCACCATCATCACAAAAATATCTATAACACAATACATAACGATAACAAATAACTGTCACATAATATACAGTCAAAGTTTCACTAAACTACACAAGCTCAAAGCAGCATCAGAGAGGGGGTTGGTCAGAATGCTCTGAACAATCCCCACACCCATCCTATTAACTTCATAATTTTGAAAAACTATTTGTCTCTTAGTTTGGTTCCGCTCACACTCCATTAGAAGATGAAAGACGTCCTCGATTCGTCCACATATTTCACAATTAGGTGAAGTTACTTTTTTTCATCAGATACGCAAACTTCGCCGATGGAATGTGACCAGACCTAACCCTTAGCATAACATATATGCTTTGATATTGTACAAATATTTTGTTTGGCTGTATGCTGTATTGTTTTAACTTAAACTAGTGAAACCCGCGCAACTTCGTTTGCGTGTATCTCGCTTTCCCGTCGATTTCGATTTTGAAATTGCTTATTCTTAGGCCTACGTCATACCAAGAACACACCCTCCAAATTCGAGGTCTCTAAGATCAGCGGTTTAGGCTGTGCGTTGATTCGTCAGTAATTCAGGACAAACCATTTTATATGTATAGATAATACCAAAATCATAGCAATTTTATGTTATCCTTAAACAATTTCATCAAGGTGCACTGCCAGGAACGGATCCCGAATCTAGGACAAGTAAACGTCTCGCTGATGAGGCTAAAATCGACGAGGACGACCAACTTCAAGTCCTACGTGCTCCGGTTTCCAGCTAAGTATAAGGAGATATTCTTTCTTCCAGATTTCTGGCCAGAGGGAATTGTTTTCAGACGGTACAGAGAGCTGACAACGATCAAAATCCCTAAAGTGTTGTGTAGTTTTTAAGTATAAAATATAATAATATGTATGTTTAGGTTAAGGTATTTGTAAATGAGCCTATGTATTTACTACCGAGTTGCTTGAAATAAATGTACAATAAAAATAAAAAATTTGATTTAGTGCGGTAAAACAATGAAAAATTTAATATTTTTACAAATATAAAACATAGTTAACACATCCGGTTTAATCATATTCATACATTTAAAATGAACCGGTACTATATTATGCACATATGACAGTAATTTGCATTACTAAACAGTATTTCCATGATGCACATAATAACCTTGATAAGTTATATAATTTTTATAATAATTTAATTACAATGCAATATTTAATGGGTACTGCTTGTTAACCGTCGGTTTGTCCACGTTGTCAAAGGTAACTGCCAATGAGTTTTGTATCACATTTTCCCATGGGAATAAGATATATCACTCTCCAGACCTTAAATTATCCCCGTAAAAAACATGCCAATGGGTCTTTTCTACGTAGAAATCAGCTCTATCTCCCCTTTAGTGAGAATGTAGCGATTAAATACTCAGCATCTACCACCATACTTCCTTTTAGAGGGATTCATTGGAGAACCGAGTTAAAACTTCGGCAACAGCAGAGCCTGTCTGATGCATCGAAATTTAAAATTGAAAAAACAGAAATTCTATTCACGTCAAAACCTATGCATTTACAAATCACATTTTAACATTAGACCATTAAATTCTGCAGGTATTTAAATATATCAACACTCAATGTAAAATAAACTTATTAAAATATTTATCATTTACAATTAAGGTAATCCTTTCAAACCGGTTCACTATCAACGTTTTACGTCAAACAAATGGAATCTCTGGAATCCAGTGATTTAGACGAGACACAAATATGCCACAGATGATTTTATAACCATACAAAAACAAGACTGTTTTCAATTTATGTTAATGGAGCAATATTGTGATACAAACCAATTTGACGTCGCGACATTTATTGTCCATAAACTTTGAATTTGAATACAAAAACAACAAATGATTTGTGGAAACTTGAAAAACAACACCACGTAAAATCAACTTCGATTGAAGGGAGACCCGTATGCAGTCCTGCAGTAGGATGAATATGGGTTGATATTAAAAAAACTCGAGACTACTAAGAACCCTTTGACCTAGAATCTTCTGACGGGTGAACACATGACAACGGTAATTGCTTACCATCAGGTGATACCCTGACTCATTTTGTCCTTCTTTCTTCTTCATCATATTTAAGAGCTGAGCTGTTGTCGGTATAGCTACCGATGTATGATTCTCCACAGTCTCCTTTTTTAACATTAAAAAAAACTGTTCTAATAATCGATTGTAAAGATAAAACTGCGTTACAATTGAGCAACTAGATTAAAATAAACCAAAAAATAAACACAACGTAACAATATAAAAGTCAAATCTAAAATTACATCGTAATAGTAGAGCAATAATAATAATCTCAATACATTAAAGCAAAACGAAATACTTAATACCAAACGCTCCGGAAACAATCACGGCTTATACAAAAAGAAAGAAAACATAAATAACGAGTTAACGCCGAATAAGTACGAATCGATTCTAAACATCGATAACATCTCGAGAGCCAGAGCGATAAAGTTACTCGATAAAAAAAGCACTGCGAAAAGGCGTCATGAATATTCGATTACATAATTTAAGAAGGCAGACGAGACACCGAAATTAGGTGCGCACGAGTCGACAGTTCTCGCAGATTATAATGAGCTTTAAAAAATTGATTTATTCTTAATTTTGCTAAATAATATGACTTCACCACTTGATGTCAAGCAACAACAGATGTTCAAGAGGACCTTAGGTCTCTGAATGATGAAATGAGATTTGCTGATCAGTCACACCTTTTTGGTCAGCCAATAACGATTCCCCTCTTAAAAACGTGGGAAGATATTTGATATCAACGTGTATGGATTTTTTTTATGGTAATGGTAACAATTACTTGTATTCTGAAACTTTATTTTCTGAATCAATATTACCATTCACAACTTTAATAATTCTAGAAGCACATTAAATTTGCTTATTTGCACAACGCTATCTTTATCAGCAACTTTTAATTATTCCTAGTAATCATCTGCTCCAGTTAAGTTATTTACTTCATCAAACAAATCATTCATATTACTTCTAGGGAAATGAACTGTATTAAGATGTCTATCACTATCAATTTCTAGAATCATACAGTTATTCATAATTGCTATATCGAGGATATAAAACGGTATAAAAGTAGCCGCCTCTCTGTCGGGGAATGCGGTAAGTTATAAAATTTCAATAAAAATAAACCGGAGACATTACATTGTCAACAGAAGATAAATTTGCTAATGGCAGGCATTCAGGATCATAATCATGTTTGATTATTGACGTATAAAATATAGTATTAATCATTTAAGATTTGATTCTTGGTTTCCTAATACCATTAGTTATTTAAAAGGGATGCCGTGCCCCGATAATTATTTTTGACTATTCAATATTTCGACTTGAAGTTTGTTTGATGACTAAATATGGTTCGAGAATTTTGGAAAAAATTCAGAAATGTCCAATTTACAAAATTGTCATTCCAAATCTTTATTCCTACCTAAAACATGTAACATTATATCAGTGTTAATAGTTCAAAATAGTTCAGCATCGTGCTAAGTTCACTAAGTTATCACAATCCTAAAGGAAATTACTTGCAATATCTTCTAAGCCTAACGAAACTTGGGTAACGGTAATATTTAGCTGCATATAGAAATACTGTACAAACGTCCTTGATTTAAATGTCTTCTACTAGACAACGACCAAAATACTATTAGTCACAAGTCAGGCCGTCCTATTCAAATGCCAACAAAAATAAGATCCGGGAAGTCTGATAATAATACATGATCTAATCAATTGCACAGTTACTAAGTATAAATTGTAGTTTCATACAGATAATCTGTATGAAACTAATTTGTTGCGAGACAAGGATAAAAATAAACTTGATGTTGTTGAATGAATGAACATTATAAACGTTAGTAACATCATCAAAGATAATTATTATTATTTACAACATCTACCCGGATTGGTTAATACCCAAGAAGTCATTATACGTTTTACGGATTATTTTATGTCATATTATTTTATACTAGCGAAACCCGCGCAACTTCGTTTGCGTGTATCCCGCTTTCCCGTGGGAATTTTGGAATGTATGATACTTTAAAACCTTCCCCTTGAATCACTCTATCAATTAAAAAAACCGCATCAAAGTCCGTTGCGTAGTTTTAAAGATTTAAGCATACAAAGGGACATAGGGACAGAAAAAGCGACTTTGTTTTATACTATGTAGTGATCTATAAAACAAACACAAGAACTGTTTTCTAACACATAATGCCTGAAACATAAAGAAAACGGGACCGATTCCAAAGAATTGACACTCACGACCTCTCAAATGTAAATCTGTAAATAATATCGATGCACATACATGGAAGGTAGGGAAATCTTCGCTTATCAGTCGGACAGTTGAGCAAAATTATGACTATTAGAAGTCGAACGATGTACACAATTCTCAGAGCATGGACAACAAAAGTAATATAATACTGAGAGCAAAGAACATTTCGTGAAAGTACTTTTGGAGATAACTTGATGGGTTTACGTGGTCCCGTTTGAATACCAGGCGACCTTACGAGGACGTTTCGGTGTCGATGACTCGTCTTGCGCAACCGTACAGTCAACAACAGCATTTAACACTGTTTTTGCAGTAAGATCTATAATGAAATAATCATTTGAATTGACTTTTCTCGTTAACCATACATCGTAAAGTACGATGTACATTTTTGGGTATTGGAATTTCAAGGAAACCCATTTGCGTTCTATATTTAACTTTTGAAAGAAAAATCTTTAAGATTACATGAGTCAATACGATTTTTGAGTATAGGTTCTCAGAACGTAACGGGACAGTCACCACAAATTCCCACCGTTGTGTTTCCTATAAATCCAGGATAAACAACGGCGACATATAGGTATATATATACGAAGCTATAAATATAACACACTCTCTGAGTTACGGCTGTGATCCATCAGGACCAGTCAGCTCAGTCCTCAGAACATAGGAAAAACAAAGCACAACTACTAAAGCTTAAAGTGATTTTGGTTGTACAGAAGCAAAAAAAAATACATCACAACCGATGCACGACGAAAAAACAAATACGCCCCGAATATAAACTTCCTTTTTCATAAAAAAATAACACAAAAAATAATTTAATATTCATTACTAAAAACTAAAGGCATTGTAGGTAAATCTAGACATACAATGCTGCATAACCGCGTATCTACCATTCGACAAGAAACAAGCTTAAGAAACGCATCACCATATTCTGTGGTATTTCTGATGTCTATTGCCCGTTTGGTTCGTGACAAGTTGACCACGCATTTCCACCGCGGGATCAAGGATTAAAACGACAGCGACCAGATTGACAATAACCAGCGAAGCTCATTGATATCCTGGGAACTAACAAAAACTGTTTTGAAACTCGCAACAAAAATCAATCATATTACCTTGATCCTATCCTGACTGAATGCTCAACGCCAAGCTGAAATTCTAATTAAATTTTTGTACACAAGTTCTTTTGTCTCGGACAAAGAAAGCCAGGCTTTTTCGTAATTCCCACGGGATAGCGGAATACACTGAAATCATCTCGTAGTTCGGGCACAACAGGTTGATCAAAAAAAAATATTAGCGACATTAAAACTAGATATACAGTGATGCAGTGTCACAGACTAAATGAAAAAACGGCTAACACTGCCGGACATAAGAATTTCATGGCATGTTGATTACAGCTCAGACAATTACTTCGAATAATTATATTACTGCGACACTAATAATAAAATTAAGCTTAAGCGAATCACAATTAAAGCCTTTTCAACATTGCCGTTTTCATATAATTCATTAAAAATAATGAGTCAGTCAAAAATAACATTTCATTTATGTTCAAGAGGTGTGTCTGTGACGGTACGTGAGTCAAGAAATAAAAAAAGATTGATTCATTTTGTTCATTGTAGATTGATGATCACACAATTTAATTGTTTATAAATATTTTTTTTATTTTTATTATAAAGAATGAAATTGATATATGTAACCAAACACTCTATTCTGTATGACACCTCGTATTTTACTTCGAAACCTTCGAAACCAATACCGAGTTTTATGAAGTCACTTACCAAAATTTTTCTGATTGCTTTATGTCCATGCCTATATGGATGACTTTACATGCGTCAAAATTGCAGTATAGAATTACAAAATTACTGATGCCCCATAACCGTTAATCATCAGTTGCGCTTGGTTTATAAAAAAATAACTATAAATCCTTACAACATCGAGCATAAATAATTCAAAGCGCCTAACCGTTACCTCTACATCCGCATCTTTAGGGATCTCCCATCAATTTCATCTATAACCATCATTACTACGACGAGACGCATGGCTTACTCACGTCACAACCTATCGCTACGACATTATGTATAATAGTGTGCGTGATTTTTGACAATGTGTGCGTTGGCGGTGCGCACGCGCCACTGTGGAGTATTTACATCGGCGCCCCCTACCACCGCGGCCACTCATGCGCCGCGCGACTTGCTGATCACACGTGCTATTCCAACAGCAACCGGCGCGGTGACCTGGACTACCGGCGCACCCTCATCACATAACACAAGTGCCAACATTATGTGCCAGTGATTAGAAATTGACACCAGTGAACTTAAGTGTAGTGACTCTACGCCTGTGATGTGCTATTGAAGATCGTCAGTGTTAACAGCCGCAGCCTCCGCTTATCAAAAAAAGTAAGGTTTTTCGAGATTAGCCCAATACATTTCTACAACTATGCCTCCTGTATAGCAATCATAGAAAATCAGTAAAATTAATCAAAGGGACAAACTACAAAAGTTTTAAAATTCACAACGATTCAAATCAGATAGAAAATCGTATGAAATATTAAAAAATTTCATACATGAGGATGTCGACAAGCAAGGGTCCCCGACCCAGATCTCACGGGCTAGACGTCGCCAGCGTCGACAATGAGCACAAAACAATACAGTTCGTATCGCGACAACACACTCAAGTCTCACAAAGCTGAGCCTTCGACAGAAAACCTCAATGACACTTGAAACACCTGTGTGAACACAAGAACAAAAGTAGCAAATTACTACTCATACACTTGTTATTTCTCAACCGTCCAAAAATGTGCCCGGAATCGTGACTAAAGCGGCACTTTATTTACTTAAATCGTTTATGAAATGTTACAAAAAATAAGCAATGTTTGGGCGGATTGTATGTGCAATCAATAAGTATGTAATGTCTCGATATATACTAAATTGATAGGTACTCTTTATTTCCCATAATATACGAAAATTATTTCAAACATAGCTAAGAACAAAAAGTAACAAATTCTAACAGAACTTATCAAAATTAACCATTTTGGGAGTAGTATTGAGTGAATATAACCTTTACCTTAGTTTTTTTTTAAACATAGGCTTTAATACAATAATTAAGCTTTCTATAGGAGAAAATAATTTAAATCATTTGTGTAGTAGTGTATCAGGTGGCTCATAAAACATCTCATTCATAATTCTAACTGACACATTACTCATAATAATTAATAAACATTGGTGAGACATCGACTACTGGAAGTTATTTATAGGTCTTATTTACCAATTACACGAATTTAATAATACAATTATACTTATCAGAAGAGTTCAAGGAACCGTAATTATTTTTATTAGTGTCAAACAAGCGTTCTTTTAAATAAACAAATCTATCTAAAAGCAAATCAAAGCAAAAAATATCTAGGGCAAGATTAATTGAAAAAGTCATATAAAACCAATTTTGTTAGCCTAAATTAGAAACAAATTAATGACAAATGATTCACACCTATTTGGGAGTGGTACAATTTTTATCCCAGAAATCATCAAGAGAACGGAAAATGACAAAACTGCCTCTAATTATTAAATTTATCTTTATTACATAGTTTATAATGAAGTCGCTTCCGCTGTTTGTTCACGTAGATATTTTAACTTACTCAACGAATTTTAATGCAGTATAGCTATAGATCGAGTGATTCAAGGGGCTTATCTGTGTGACTTGTCCCAAATATATATATATATATATATATTATATATATATATACATATAAATATATGCTGCACCCCTTATTACCGATTCAGATGTCCCAAAGGTAAACTGGGAGACAATGCTTTAGCATTAAGTTCGCCTTTTGTATACACATTATGTATTGTGTGCAATAAAGTTTAAATAAATAAATAAATATATATACAAGATTTATACATATATATATATTCTTGTATATATATATATATATATATAATACATACATACAAGATTTTTCCCAAATTCCCACTGGTAAGTGGGATACATGCAAACGAAGTTGAGCGAGTTTCGCTACATGTTATTAAATTTTAAAGTACACAAACTATTTGTGTATCAACTATTATAATTATATTATATTCAAACAATTCGGTATTTACTGTAAACATGCGCTGTGGAAATCCCAACTCATATATAACCGGTATTAATATATTTGCAAGTTATTTTTTCCGTTTACGAATTGTTTACTAAGGTTTTTGGTAGCGTCTTTTACTGAACTCATCGAATATAACGAAAATTACATTAAAATGTAAATAATATATGTCATTTCATAGTATTTTTTTTATGTAGGTATATATTATTTTTGTAATAAAAAAATAAAAAAAGAGCAATAAACGATGATAGATACTGATAATGATAGATACTGTATAGTGATTTGCTCGCCGAACAAATAATGCACTGCTGCCTCTTTGTACCACTCTGCGGCACACTTAAGAGATATTAATAAATGATTTATTGATTTATCTATAAATTCCGTTTGCTATCTATCTTTTGATTCAGGTCTTAGTTCAAAAACTGGTGGTAGAAAAAATTTATATTTTTTTAAGACTTTGCAACAGACTTGTCTAAATGAAAAATGTTTTAGTTTTATATTTGGTTTACATATGCATACAACGGAAATAAATACGTGTGTGAATCTCTAATATGTGTGCCATGTTACGTGATGTTATTAATAATTCTGATGAGCAGATTATAAACGTTATATCACGTACTTAGTAATTACATTCGAAATAATAAAGAGTTACCGAGTTGATCTGAATGTTTCCTTGTTATACTAGCTGATGAACGCGGTTTTACCAGCGAAATCCTGTTGTTCCCGGGATGATGTCCGGGATAAAAACTATCCTAAGTGTCATAAAGTACCCGTGTACCAAATTTGACGCAAATCTATAAGGCCGTAGATGTATTTATTTTAAAAATGCATTGAATGTATATTTATCGGTACTCATAGTAGTCAACAAGTGACAGATATAACCATGATAGAGAGAGATAAGAAAAAAAAATTGATGCTAATAATTGTAAGCTTTGTAATTAGTCCACATAGTCCAATATGAAAAAATAAAAATTTCGTTTAAATCATTTTATGCAGTATTTAGACAACGTTAATGATATTTAAGACTCTGGATACCTTTTTCATTAGTTGACTGTGCCTAGTTTATTTTTATATGACCCTAAAATATATGGGTGGCTTAAACCCGCAAAATAAATCTATTAAAAATAAATAGGTTTAACACAAACTGACAAAAAAGGCGGACAGATAAGAAAAATCGAATGCATTTTAGTATTAGTTTTGTAAACATCTTCAAATTATAAATTTTAATTTGATTCTGTTTAAAAATAAATCTTATGCAAAGGTCAATATTATAATCGTAGACGTTTCGTGAACTTTACCACCGGCGAGGTCTAGATTTTTGTTTATCTAATCGCTCTAACGAATCAACTGAGGTCAAGTGTACTAAAATTATTGTATTTGGTATTATTTCCTGTAAAGGAAATAACAACAATGTTTTAAACATTATAACGAATGCAATCATGTTACTTACTGCCTTGTGACCTGTGTCACTACTTGATAATAAGTTCTAATTAAAAATATTAGCAATACTTTTTTTATTTTTTATTTAAGAAAAAAATGATCTCACATTAGTCTATTTAAATAAATACATAACAAAACAACTTTAGATTTGACACTATAACAGCCAGTTTTTGAACGCATTTTATTTTAATTCTACATCAAATCTCATGCTATCTCTATTTTCTTTTTAGTTAGTTTGACAGTGACAGCTATAATACATATAGTTAGTTATTATATTATATAGGTTTAAAGTTAATGTGTTATTAACTTTAAAAATGCGTATCAGAAACTGGCTGTTGGCCCAATATACAATCCGCAAAAGCCGACCTTTCATAAAAAAGTAAAATAAACTGCAAATTTTAAATTCAAACTCCCGAGTTTCCTACAAATCATTGTTACCATACTTTCTGGGATCATAGAATCATAAATCTATGTGATATATCCCTATATATTTATTTATTTATAGAAAGGGATTATAACTATTTAGGAAAGTGAATACTTCCTCGTGACGTCACACGTTACAGCACATAAGTAAATTGGCATCTTCCTCCGATCGCAGTCTGTATAAAATAAAAGCTAATGAAAGTCTTCGAAAGCCGCAACCAAACATGTTCTTGTCGAGCAACGTGCCATAACTATAAATGCATTTTATATAGATCGTCATAGTAATAGATACATAACCATTGCTTTTCTTTCCGAAATGGTAGTTTATAGAGTAGATTTATTACACAAATAAATCATTATTATATAATAAAGAATAATTTACATTATTAGTGTAATATAATTTTTGACGAGTGAAAGTGTCTGTGAGAACCTTACTCTCTGAATAAATATTTTGAATTGAATCTTTAATGGCAAATAGTGGACATTTTTTATAGTATACTACCGGACCATCTCGTCTTCTTTATAGTATACTACCGGACCACCTCGTCTTCTATGGATGGACATTTAATTTTAAAATATTTGCGATAAGAATAAAGCCAATAGAACAATTGCATTTTAATGGTATTTTTTTAATCGGTCTAGTAGTTTTGGATTTTATTCGTTGCAACCATACAAAAATACAAATGTTTCCTTTTTACAATAGTAAGTGTGAGATCTTAATAGCCACATTGTCAGATCATGCAAAATGGCCTATTTGTCAGATAAACTACCTGAAATGTATCTCCTTTGAAATCGGCGCTAAGAGTTGTATATTGCAAAAAAATCTATAAATCTTTATTTGAGTGTACCATAGAAATAAAACGATAAAGACAGCCAGCAACCAGCTAATATTGTACGTTGAAAAAAATGTGTGAGAACAGATATCTATTAAAATGCGGATGTTGAAAATCAAGTATGCAGACTATGCCAGTTTTGTTTCCGTGAGTAAACTAGATAAACGAATGAAAAATTATAACATTTAACATTGTTGGATTATTGTTAGGCTGAGTCCAGTGGCAATTAATCGACGAATATGTGTTCAGGGTCGTATTCGCTTAATAGTAAGCACGTGTATCCACAAAGTAGGCTCGCTAAAAGAGATAATAAGGGTTTTTACGTACACAACAACTCAATGCGATTCGAAAGAACTTGCGGGTCACATTGGAAATACTTGTGAATTTGCAAGTTTTTGCTTTGGTCTCACAGTTTATAAAACAATTGAAGATCGATTGTTGTTATGCACTGGGTAATAAGTAAGAGTTTCGAACGTTTTATGACTGCACACGCCAGGAAAATTGGCGTTTGGTTTAGCCACACGAATTTATTTCGTAGTTATTTAGATCGCAGTTTTGTGTACAAGCATTAAGTCTAACAAGCCCCATTGTGATTTGCGAGCACCTATTCACATTACTTACTATTAGCCTTGTTACTCGGCGAGTCTCATGTCTGGTCGCGGCTTTAGATATTAATCTCATTTGCACGTAACATATAAATTCAATAATTATGCCCCCTCAAAGTCTTGAACAAATTTTAAATGGGTTTATCTCCTAACTAGTGAATTACACTAACGAAATATACATTTTGAATCAAATCTCAAGTTATCTCCATTTTCTACTTTAATTAGACAATGACGGCATCAGATTTACTCTTGAAACACATAGCGAGGTGAACTATAGAACTGATTTACTAATGTGTAATAAAATAAATATTCAAATTAGAATTCATTATTCTCAATAGACTTATCTTTAAAATTAAAATATATGCTGGAATTTTAAATCCATACTATTTTTACTAAATTTCGGAATTAAAATTGACCAGAACACAATTGTGCATGCAAAAAAAGACGCACTTAACGCTAATTTGGATTTCTTGAGACTAACAAAACCTCATTTATTAGCCATAAACATTTATCTCCTTGAAATACCTTACATGACAATGTTACTGTAGTAGCGTGATAAAATTGACCATTGTAAAATTAAATGTACCATATATGACAAGGCTTTTGTTTAAATGATATAACGTTAACATGCGTTGACATGCAAAGTTGTAATAAACATGACACCTGCCTCATTGTGAACTAAAATGCACACGACCAAAATTAGCCACGTCAATGTCAATTACTTGTTATTGCCGTTAGCGTGTAGATATTATCCGATTTATATATGTAATCGATTCTAAACTTAATCGGCAATTATTACAAATTGTGCCTTAAATGTTTATATCGATTTAACTTGATTTATTCGATCCATTACTCGAATAAAGTTAGTGATCTATAAGAATTTAATAGCAATACTTCAACATACGTTTAACACATATTTTTTTCTGCATAATCAGGATCCACCAATTACTATTTTCATGAATGCTGCATTGGAACTCACTTTTAATCAAAAAAACACAACGAACGAAAACATCGAAAATATTTTGCATAAAGTCAATATAAAAATCCGTTTTTCATACGAACGCTATGAGAAGGTGACTCGGAGTAGTTCACCTTACACTCGGTCCAGCCGCATCCGATCAACCTTGACTCCACCGTGAATCACCAGATCGGGCTAAAACAGTCTTCCGTGTCACACATGCAGAAATTACTCAAATAGATCACAAGTAGATATGGCATAAAGAATTTAACCTCGCTCCAATTTACTCGTTAAATTTGATAAAAGCAAATCTGTTTGCAACCCGTTTGTTAGCAATAATATTATAGAAATCAAGATTTACATGTGTGATCATAAAATAAACAGTGCGATTACGTCACCGGCGTGTCGACAAAAAATCGGATCCGGCTCGAGCCAAAAAGTGGCTCTTATCAGAAAAAAACCAGCAAAAACACAACCAGTTGTCTAACAAGGTCTGTGAAAACGTAGAGAGTAGAAAACAATGTGTATAATGACGATTTGTTTTTGGTGTGTAGCAACGAATGTCGCGTTGTGCTGAACAATGGGCGGGCTCCCAGCAATTAGTGGCGCACGCATCGGCTCTGGCGGATCTCTAATCGCCATGACGAACACCACTCGTCATAATAAGCGACCCTTTGTCAACGTAGCAGCACGCTTTCACCTTGGAAATAATTGTCGGATACGATCAGATAACTAAACGGTCAGTGCAACTGTTAGAAATTGCAAAACTTAAAATATGCAGCTTTTCCCCGCACGACTCCGAGCGAAGGACTCGGGCGCAATCTAAGGTTGCCTATTATTCGCCACGCTCCGAAAAACACCAAAAGGTATAGCCAGAACAGCGGAAAATATTTTGAAACTCATTGCACAAGAGAGACCATATTAAACAATACAGAACTAACTAATAGCGCCGATTATCAATGTAAAATCTGTTAATTGATGTTTACCTCATAGCGCGCGATGCGGGGCACCGCCGCCCACCCACCGCATTCGATCAATCAGCAACACTCACTTGCAACAATGTAGGCGACTTACCTGCAACAAGCAAAAGATACATAAAACAGATATCAACAATTCATAGGTACTAGAAAGTGCCTTTCGCAACAAAAGTAGCGTAATTGGCATGGAGCACATTAACTAATAAAAAATACACAAGTAGGGTTCAAAAGTCAACAGTCTACGTGAACATTGCCATTTCGAGTGAAAAGTATTAAAATTTCGAGATACTGTAACAGCAATTACTGTTGGACGACATGAGAACGGGCATTATATGGAAGATTACGTAGTAATAATACTGGAGGACCAGTTGAAATTACGAAACAAAGCGCAAGAAAGTTAACAAAGAAAGGAAAGCGCCGCACAACAAAAGCGTACCACGCGTTCCGACGGTCCCGAGAAAAATCTCATCTTTAGATATTCTTAGAGATATAAAAACAAGTAATAATCTAAATTAGTAATAAACGCAACGTAGACTTATATGGGAAGACCGTTTTGTTTTTTGTTACGAATAATTTCCTTAATCTACGATCCCAAATCTGAGCGTTTGTAATGGCTATGGCGGTCCTACGCATAATATGTTTTATAAAATTTATAGGCAATTATCAAAGAATTATAAGATGCGGAAGTTTTTTGATATTTAATTAGTGTGAAGGCTAACTAGCGTTCAAGGGTGGGATATAAAATTCATTGTTTGCATAAACATAGAATTTACAAAAATTTGCTTAAAGACGTACCTAAATATGAATACATAAAAACACGATGATCAGGAATGCTTACAACAGAACGTTCACCTTGAGGCTTTCAAAGGTATAGGATAAATAATAAAGCAACCAACAATAGGCCACATGACAGAACACGTAGTAGAAACAGTTTGAAATATTTCACTACGGCGGCCCTCAGACGGCGCGTGCCCACTCCACGACCGCAACCAGTCACGACTCGAAGAATCAGATCAATTTTTTACACGATGACCTTAAAATTCCAACAATGAAACTACTAACACTGTCGTACTTAACTTTATTATTTAAAAAACAACTGACACGCCCGTCATGAGCAAATATGATTGCCTAAATGGTAGTTAAGCTGTACTTAAATCGATAAATCAATCCATAACTCGATTTAACGAGTATGAGCTCCCAGACCCACGCAACAGGGTGAGGCATGAAAATTGTGCAAGCGCAATACAGACCAGCTGTATTTGTACAAAGTGTTTTATTACTGGAACGTTATACATATAGATAATCTAAATTAGAGCTAACGAGAGGTATAAGAATTCCCACATTAAAATGCAAGGTTACAATGAAGGCTTATTATAGTTGTTTTTTGCAACGCCCCAGTGTGTTTGCAGTGGAAATTGATTGGAGTTATGTAAGAGTTGGTGATAACATACGCAATGAAATTAACTGACGCGATGACCCGGTGCATGCAGCCGAACAGGTTCGATGGGCTTGCCTTGGCCGCCAACCGCTTGCGGCATCGCTATGCACTAAACCATGACACTATTCCTAACAACTTATTGCAATTTCAAATGCCAATGAAGAGCAATGCGTTGACATTTATAAACAAAGCCCTATACAAGAGTCCTGAACGTATCAGCATTTACTAAAGTCATCTTTAATCAAATAATATGAAACCACACAGGCATTTATAAATCTATTTTTAGAGTACGCCTCAAACATGTTTTACAATCAAGCTTTCAATGTACAAAAAAGATACAATGGACCTTAAATATTTCAGCACGTTTTTGTTGTCTACAACGAGATGTGTTTCAATACCAAGAATTTTAAGGACTTCTTTTATATTAGAGCAATTTTTTACATCCAAACCATTATCTCATTTACGGTAGACATCATTAATAATAAATTAGGTTGCGAAAGGCGGGTCCGAATTCTGTAAATTAATAAAGTGAAGTTAGAAACAATGCCAGAGACCATTAATATTCGATATAAACAAAAGATTGGCGGCATGCAAGACATTGTGAGCAGTAATATTTAAAATAAAGGCTTCGATAATGAGGCCTTAGATCAATTGGGACGGCACGCGCCCTCGCTGCGCATGAGCATCATTAGGGTTGACTACGCATTACCTACAACATTAATCTTAAAAATAATGATGTTAAAAAACGAAATGACTTTTAAATTATGTCAATTTCGTGTTTCAGTCAAGCGTTAAAAGACACTTTTGGTCATGGTTAATTGGCAAAAAGTTTTTTTTAATATTGACACCGCGTCTGTTTACGGCCAGCCCTGTCTGCTAATGATTCGGACGCGCGTCAGCTATTACTCTTTAGATCATGTTACAGCTGCGGCCGAACCTCCTAACTTAATAATGATAAATGTATTTCGTGCCACGCGTCGCTGGCGAGATGATATTCCTACAAGTTCGGCTAACGCGCTAACAACTTCGAGCATAATAGCGCGATTTGTACCGCCCTGATCCCAATGCCACACTTCGCTGCAATTCGTTACAGTTGCGAAACAAGTAAACGCGACAAGTTTTGTCGCTTTAACATACGTTGTTATTGATTGACTATTGAGCACATTTCTATACCGTTACATAATACCGACGTTTTACATTGAGGAGTGGTACAATCGCTGTATCTGAGTAATAACTATCCAGTAGTCTATTATAAATAAACATAGGTACGTTTTCCGTCGTTCCGCAAACTCAAGGAGATCAATACATGCAATTACCAACTGCAGTTGTGTTAGACCTCATTTTGTTGTGACTTCTCGGTATGTAATTACTAGTGGAACACACAATATGATTGTTGACAAAGAAATAATATAGTAAAGTGAAAGAACTTTTACTAATAAAAATATAGTTAAAACATATAATATGTGATTGGAAAGTGTAAACTGCATTGGGGATATCCTGCTTCAACAATTGACAGATAAAAGGCCGATGGAAAGTTGCAGAGACGGGGTATGAATACAAATATCAACAATGCAACGAGCGAGCGTATTTCCCAACGCGTTTCAGTGAAATGAGAACGCAACGCAAAGAAAGCTTACAACACATTAGAATTCTGATGACCAAATTGTTATAAGCGCCCAAATGAGCCACCGACCGCAAGTGGCGTAACATGGTAGTTTTTTTTTTATACTAAGGTGTTTAAAAGACGTTGGATACATATTTGAACACATCTTAACAAAAGACGGTTGTAAACATTCCCCTGGGACGTCAATAAGCTACTGTTTATAATCAATCTGTATGGATAATACGGATATCGCTGTGGTAACTGTGTTAAGCCAGTCCCGGGGAAAGAGAAATAAAACTAGATTATAAAAAAAGCCACCGGCGACTGTGGTCGGTGATTTGCTCGGTGCCTTAACTGCGACCGCAAGGCTGGCCAGCATTGTTGTAAGCAGCGTGACAGTGATCACTACAGTGGTTTGTTAATCATGTTTTCTGTTGACCGCAAAAAAAAATCGGGCACCTTGCAACGGCAAGGCCGTCTGTTGTCTTAGCTTTACATCGCTCATGTCAAATAATTACGACAATGCCAACGTTTTAATAAAATGTCGTGTTCTAGAAATACTGGTAGATAAAGCTAGAAATATACTTTTATGTCGTGCTGTATTGTGTACAAGGACAGATGCGAAAATCAGTTTTATTACCTAACGATATTTACTGTTCTTAACACTATGTTAAAGGCATATTCCGCGATGTTGAATAAGGCGAAGTTAAAACTATATAGATGATAAAAGTAAAGTTAGACGAAGTGCCTTTCCCCACCCTCGTGTTCGCCTCAATTCGGTCAATTTCGAGAAGTGTAGTCGGAGTTAGTTTATATAACAATATCAGAGTATTAATAGAATGCAATGAATATTTTTACGAAGGCAAACGTGTTGTAAACGAAAGGATGCACGCCTGTGCAAATGTCAAACCTTATTCAATGTCTGCACTTTACCGATGTTTGAACAAAGAGCCGTGTTAGTACAATAAACGTACATAGCATCACGCTTATAATCCCTTAGACCCCTAAGGGATTATAAGGCTAAAATATAGGAGGTAACGGATGATTTCGAAAAAAGTAAAAAGGAAGCGGTCAAAGTTACTCTGGCCATAAGTAAAATCTATTCGTCCTAATCCATTGGTCTCATATGTAACTCTAAATGAAAAGAACGACTATCATGTACCCTGAAAATACGGTCAGGTTCTCTGAAAACACCAGCTAATCTCCCGTTGTCACAAATTGCAAGAAGAACACAAAAATAATTATATAGAACCGTTTCTAATTTCCATTTCTCTGCAGGGAGAAGGCAAAATGAAACCATATTTGCAAAGTTAATTAAAAACGTAAAACCACGTACAGCATACGATATATTACTGGGTCGTATCAACTATTCGGAAAGCAAAATAACTGGTTGTTACGTAACCGTTGCTCAACGTCCCGCGACAAAACAACTAACTATTAACCAAATCAAGGTTATACGTTATTAATAAGTGTTTTAACGTTACGTTATTATCATGTAATTATTGTTAGATTAGTTATTGATGATACATGAATAATTATTTTCTGTATGTATTGACACTAGCTGACCCGCGCAAGCTCATCTGCATTTTCCCGTTTTTGCAACATTTTCCATCGATACTCCTCTCCTATTGGCCGTAGCGTGATGTTATATAGCTTTAAGCGTTTCTCGATTAATGGGCTATCCAATAGTAAAAGATATTTACAATTGGAACCAGTAGGTAGCAGGTATTCGAAAGTGCTTGTAATAGATCTATTTGAATAAAAATGTTTGACTTTGACTTGGTATTTCGGATACTGAAATGACTTTTGCCCGAAACGCATCAGCAGCGGTTTTGAATCGGCGCAGGCGCTGTTGTATTCCATATTTACAATGTATATCAACGACACACGTCGATCTACTATTGTTAAAACTACTTTTTAAGTACATAAGTAAGTGATTAATATTGTAATCTTTATGACAAATAAAATATCTAAAATCTTAAACCTATATTTATATGAACAACTTCACAGGAAACGCGGCGCGTGTTAGCGGATTCATACAGCTTGAATCCCGCGCACCGCTCTCATTATTGCATGCATATTAAAGATTTTAACAAAACTATTTCATTAATAAGTAATGGATACTGTATTATAATTTAAATTCTTCAAGATCTACTTTTTACAGGGTCGGCTACGCGCGGGTGATACCCCCCGTTATTGCAAGCGTCCATAGGCTACGGTGATTGCTTACCATCAGGCGGGCCATGTTTGCCACTTTAGTGGTATAAAAAAAGATATAATATTAATCGATGTAAAGTTTATGCAAAATAATAACACAGGTCAGGACTATAAAATACCATTTGAAATAGCGCAGTCGGAACCAATTATCGACATCTTGTTCGGGGCATTTGGCGTGCTACCAATTAAGGTACCGAACCACCTGCTCGCTATTTCAAATACGTTTTACTTGTATAAGAGAATTGGTTAGCCAATATTAACGCGAGGATTAATTATTAACCACTAGCGAAGCGCGCAACTTCGTTTGTATCCCGCTTTCCCGTGGGAATTTTTGGATGTATTGTACACATAAAGCTTGCTCATGAAACACTCTATCAATTAAAAAAAAACGTCCGTTGCGTAGTTTTAAACGACAGACAGACAGCGTGAAGCGACTTAATTTTATACTATGTCAAGATGTCCACTTTAATAGCAATTACATACTATTCCTTTAAAAATAAACACTGTTACAATAATAATATAGGATTAAATCTTAATCAGTTTCGTTAATTAAGAGACCGACAAACAGTTGTTAGTACATTTATAATATTAATTTGATAGAGGACGTCGACGAACTCGCGGTCGTGGTCGACGAACCTTATTGGGATATAAACAAAGAGACAGAGAGATGGAACAAGCGCCTTTCTATGTAAACAAAGAAAATTCGTTATGTTCCTATTATTATCTATACAATTACAAAGTCAACTTGAAAGTCACCGTCAACTCGAAGTGTTGTGGCGACATATTATAGATCATGCTTTGCGCATAATAAAATTCATAAATCCCAATAAAATTTTACCTTTTAAAATAACTTTCAATCTATGTTCGAAACTAGATTTAGATCTTTGTTTTCAAGAAAAAGGTTTTCATAGTAGTTTACCTATAAACGAGTCAGGTAGGCGTGCCCGGGACTGTGAAAGGCACGGTCACCCAACTAGCTCGATTTCGCCTTCGATAAACCGATCTAACCCGCTTTGTAATTGTGTTTTATGCATTGAAAGTGCAGGTTACTCTATAAAGAATGATACTGCATTCAAGAGAGTCTATTTCTTAAAGCAACTTTCAATTATCGCATATGTATGATGCATAGTGTAATGAAAAATACAGAATATTCGCCAAAAAGGCTGAATAGATTTATTTATTAATTTCATAGGTTTGTTAACATTATCGACATCCCACGTTTAGTACTTAATTTCTGTAGTACCTGGCTCTGTATTTAATTTAAAAATGTTTTATTTAAATATATGAAAATGTATTGTTAATATGACAAAAAATGCCGTAACTGGTTTTCTTTCGCCATTTCTTTTACCAGTGGTCATTTTCCTTTTCTTTCCGAAAAGGTAGTAGTTTATATAGTTCCAAAAATAATTTAATACTGTAAATATAATCATTGACGAGAGAAAGTAGTCTGTGAGGACCTACTCTCTGTATAAATATTTAGAATTTTGATTAATAAAAAAAGAAGATTATTAATACCAACAATAAAAAATAAAAAATAAATTGCACGTGAACGAGCTACAACACTTACAGCTTTGCCCTGCAAGTGAATAATATTTGAAAATTATAAAACAACTGTGAAGAAATTGGCAAGCATTTATTGCTATACAGCTCCGCTCAACGCTTTCGCCACAGATACAGTGAGCTGGCACATTTTCGTCATGACATACAAATACTTTCATTGAATTTCATAGCTCACTTTGTCATAGCCCACCCACAATGCTTACAACACTAAAACCACTAGTATATTGTCTTGTGGAAACGTGATTATTCACACTAAGGCTCATAACAGCTTAATTTCGTGCCTGCGAACGTGGCAGTTACAACGCTCGTGTCGATTCTAAAAATGCCCAATCATTGTTTCGGTGCGGCATACTCCAAGTCGGAAACTCCAATCTACTAGTCATTGTGTACGAGGCCCGGTCAACAAAAATTGGAAGACACTTTTCAATTAGGCATGACAGTCCGATTTTTTAGTATTTAGGCTTCGCGGCCTTCCTGTCTCGCGGGCATTATTCGCCATTCAATTTCCAATTAAACGCTTGATTCTCAATGCCAGCGGGTCGGAGGTGGTCGCACAGTAAAACTTGATAAAAGGCAGGCAATGGCGCGCGCCACGCCAGTGCCCAAATCACTGGCCGCCGCTTTTGTCTCCCCCGGCCTTTCACTTCGCCCGCTCATGTGCGACGCCGGAGCGCCGTTCGATAACAAAGAAACACCGACTTAGATAAGTTCGCGATTTATATGTGCGGATTAATGTTTACATTGTGCAAATTAATCTAATAGATGGTGTTTTGTAAACTTTCAGATGGTGAGAGGGGCGGCGTTGGCGCTGGTGCTGGCGCTGGCGTGCGCGTGCGGCGCGCACTCCAGCGTCCTGGTGCCCACCTACGTGCTGCCGCCCGACTCGTTCGTGCGCGACCAGCGCAGTCTCGGCCCGCCTCCCGATACGGCCGTCGCCGAGTCTCAGCGTACTATCAAGCGCCTTATCGGCGGGCACATGAAAAACAAGGAGTACAGCTCCGCGAAAAACTCCATTAGCTTCGATGGAAAGACCGAAAGTGGGAAATTTTCCGGCGGGATAACACCGGACCAGTCGGGCGGCAGCGTGGGATGGAACCAGGGCATTTGGGACGACGGCATGCTCATGTCCAGTGCCGGCGAGGGCAAGGAGAGTGGCAAAGTGAAAGAGGACGAGGAGGATAAAAAGACGCTCTCGGATCAAGTGGCTGAAGGGAAATATGGTCTGATACAGAATGAGATCTTTTCAAAGACACCGAAACGACCAGGTATAATAAGTTACGAGCCTAACTCGGAAACGAGAATAAAGGATAATCTTCAGAATTTGGGAGGTTTGAAAAAAGATGAGATTTGGCTCGCCGAGGATCACTTATTAGTCCTCAAGGGTGGCTCGTTCCCAGAGCGTA
The DNA here is from genome assembly GCA_905163395.2 of Endotricha flammealis. Taxonomy (NCBI): domain Eukaryota; kingdom Metazoa; phylum Arthropoda; class Insecta; order Lepidoptera; family Pyralidae; genus Endotricha; species Endotricha flammealis. Next base: position 4,666,910 of record LR990871.1, on the reverse strand, counting down.
CCAAGGAAAACGAACGCAGACCATGGCCACCGATCGACGACTACGAGGCGCCTAGAAGGCAAGTAAAGCTTCCAAAGAAACCTAAAGTGCCTCCGCCCTTTCCGGTACAACTCGCCGACGACGGACCGCTCGTATTCCTCACACCAAACGGCAGTGTCCCTGCGTCCCTTTTCCCACCCTTCCCTACAGGAGAGGGCGAAGGCCCTCTACCTCCTCCGCCATTCCCCTTCCCAGCGGGAGCGCCCTATCCAGAGGGTGACTATCCGGGAAACTCTACTGCCGGGGGAGCGTCGCTGCCAATTCCTCCGTTCCCATTCTTACCTGGGAATGCGAGCGAAGGGGCATTCCCATACTTTCCACCCATGAACGGATCTTTTCCAGAAGGCTTTCCTCCGGGCGCAGCGTTTCTACCACCACCGAGCAACCAGTCAGACCTTTACGACGAAGACGACCCTTCGATCTACTATCCGCCGCCTTACAATTTTTCTTACCGCGCTGACTATAACAATAGCGTGCCGGCTGGACCACTAGTGCCGGGAATCATATTACCACCTCCACCGGATTTCTTCGCTCCTATGGAAGAAAAATCAACAACGGAGACAATAAGGACCAATAGGCCACCAACGACCTACATAAGGCCTAAGCCATCAATCAAACCGTCGCCAACACCTGCTGTGTATCGAAATAAGTACAAGACGAGACCTACCACCACAACGACATCGACGGAGACTACAAGAATAACTGAAACGCCAAGTACAATAACAATACCACCAACCGTTGAAATCATAACACCGAAAGTAAGGAAGCCGCAACGTATACCAATCAGACAACCAGTGAGAATTCAAAATCTCCCTGTCGAAATTACAAGGCCGAAAGCAGAGAAACCTATTTACAAAACAAGAACGAAACCAACTACGAAACCTTTATCTGTGTCCGTCATTTACGACTATCCCGAGCCTATTTATGAAGAGAAGATGCCGACAACGACAGCAAAACCATATATACCATATGATGTGCCAGACAAAGCACCGAATGTTGTTATTAACGACATTGTTACGTCTACACCAGTGCCATTGCGAGCATATTACTCCAACGCTCAGAACGATGTTCCCACTACAAAATTACAGCCTGTGTACAATCAGAAACCAAGTGATTTAGCATCCTTCTACTTCTTTGATGAACAACCTAAGACTTCACCCGCACCTGCTACGTATTTCGATGGTAGAAACTATTACAAAGCTGTGCCAGTCAACCAACAAAATTACGCGCAGCAAAATGTAAATCAACAGTCAGGATTCACACCAACAGTAGACGTTGCGTATGGCGCGATTGATCAAGCAGACGCGCTGTTCCTGTGGCCGCAGAAACAAGGACCCAGAACCGTCACTCAGGAATACTTCAGTATACAAAAACCGCGGCCACAAGCCGTATACATACAACCTCCAAAACATAGACCGGATCCATTCTATCAGCAAATAGCTGATATTCAACAGACTTTAAATTTATTTACTACAAAGCGTCCCAAGGCGCACTCTCATCGACCTCACTCGCACAAGCCTAAAGCTATCACATCCAGACCAGTTTACCAGTTTTACCAGTCTAAACAAAGACCAGAACAATTAACCTTCCGCGCACCGAAGTTAGATCCGGAACCGTTCAGACCAATGGTGAGCTACAGCAAACCATTCAACCTTGTTAACGAGTTCAATGCTATAACTCCGTCGGTTTCACCCGGCTACCATCAACAGTACTTGATTGAGAACGTTGTTACCACCGAGAGTCCGTCTTCGACCAGATTTTATCCGAAAACGAAAACACGAGACGAAGATTACGAGGATGCCCAAATCGAGAAAAATCATCGACAAAAGCTTACCAGAAATCACATACCAATACAGAGCGGTTCACCCGCTGCAGTACAATATGTAAACAACCAACCGAGCACCACTGCTAATCCAATCGAAAGTGGTTATTACACTAAGCAAGACGAGAGGTATCTCGATGATATCACGAAGAACTCATTCGACATATTTGGCAAGAAGATAGAAGACGGTACGCACGACGTGAATGGATTAGCTGTGACGCCACCATTGAACACAGTGAAGACCCCGATCGACAATAACATTAATTTGAAATACGCTTACGAGATCGTAGAATCACAGAGCCCGAATCCACCGTCGCTAGACAAGGATACCCTGGTCAACGACCGGCTACCACGACCACCTATTAACCCGGACAGTGAGCCAATTATACAACGGCACCAAAATATAGAACTGAGACCAGAAAATCCGCCATCGCTGGCGGATGACACTCTAGTGAACGATAGGTTACCTCGGCCCACGATAAACCCGGACAGCGAGTTTATTCCAATTCCAGATCCAGGGTACAGGTCCGCGGAGCCATACAATCAACATTATACGGATGAGCAGTACACTGGTGAGCAATACACGGGTGGACAATACACGGGTGAGCAGTACGACTTGAACCGCCGTGAAAGGCCGTCGTACGTTGGAGACACTGCTGTGAACTACAGGCGGCCTCTGCCGGCGCTGAACCCCGCGGCCGAGTGGGTCGCGCCCGTGAACGCCGTGAACGCGGCCGGGGAAGGCCGGCCCGGCTCGTTCGTGTCGTACCGTCTCCCGGGCGAGGGGGCGCACGTGTACTTCCTGACGCCGCAGGCAGCGCGAGCCGCGCGCGAGCGGTACCGCTCCCCCGGCGTGCGACGGTGAAACCGCACCTCTAGTCTGAACAGTTACGCCGCGACAGCGACGTGCCGTGTAAATAAAAGCGCAAATGTGATGTTAAAAGTGTCCTAAGTAGTGTAAGGAACGAGACTAGCGGGCGGTCCCCGCATTGCCATAATATTTAATCGCGAGGTTTTTAGTTTATGATTTTTCCGTTAAGCGATGTTTTGTGATACAAAATGGACGCTCAGTTTTGATACCTATTTATTAATTTATTGCTAAGAGACTGGTGCATACATAGGTAATGATAATTAATTTATTTATGTCAGTATTGTCGTTGAACTCACAGGGATGATGTGATAAGATGCGTTGAAATTGTGTGCATTGTTATAATTTTTTAAATATGATAACATTGATGACGAATCATTGTGATTTTGTATTGTATACAAAGAATATGATATAAACATATTAAATTTTCTATTAATTAAAATTGTGTTTGTTTTTATACCACCATCACAACATACAAATATTTATCTAAAATGCAAGTATCGAAATCAAAATACCATTTGAAAGTGAACAAATTATTTGAATGAGCAGTTGTAGGCCAGTTTAATAAAGGATACGCTAATGAATGACTGACTGACTCATCGACAGACCAAGAAGCATGAAACAGACATTTATTTTTACGTATACGACAATCAAGACTATATGGAAATTCTCAAGGAAAATTGCTATGAGAGTAACATTACAAACATTCATAAATTACAAGTGAATCAGGAAGGGCAGTGCTTTACCTGCGCAGTTCCGTTACCAGGTCGATTTTCAGAACAAAAATTATCCAATACCCTTTCTAGAGTCTCAAACTATCTCTATATCAAATTTCATTTAAATCGGTTCATTAGTTTTACCGAGAAAAGTTAGAAGGACACTTCACATATTAAGTAGAACTACTTAATAATACTTAAACCTACGTAATATCAAGTAATGGTAGTTAAAACATGGCCGTTCTAGATATAGCGCCAGTTGAACCAGTTTACTAAGGAAATGTAGTTTAAAAGTTGACATTTATATCTGTACAGCAATTACGTTTAAATATAAAATACGTTTTTTATTTATATACCTTCTGACTTTTAAATGAGATAAATGAGTCATATGAAATAAAATCAAGCCGCTTATTCAGCCACGGTCATGTCTCATATATTAACAGTTGAAATGACAATCGTTAATCGAAGTCAGTGACGGTCTGGTTCCGGTGGTTAATAAGTAGCGTGATGTTACTTACATACAATATAATCACACTAATATTATAAATGAGAAAGTGAGTTTGTTTGTTTGTTTGTTATTCCTTCACGGCTTGACTAGTCAGCCGATTATTATAAAATTTGTATATATATTGTCAGGGGTAACAGAGGCCAACATAGGCTACTTTTTATCCCGTGAAAGTATGTCATTCCAATGGAAAAATATGTTTTCTACTATAGAGGGCGCTGTATGGGATGGGCTGTCGGCCAACAGATGGCGCCACAAGTCGCACTATGGGTTGTTGTCAAACGAGATCTGTGTCATAAAATTAACCGCGAGCGAAGCCGCGGGGAAAAGCTAGTATAATAATAATAGCTTATCCTCGATAAATAGACTATCCAACATTAAAAGATTTGTTTCATTAATTTTAATATTCCCAGTTCTGGAACGACAATGGCGGTCGACACCGCCGCGCCACCGTATATGTTATGTGTTATTTGACGCTACCAATCATAACTCATGTCATCTTTCTGGGTATAACGACCTGAATCTAATGCAGCGGCAACATAAGCGGGCGTAAATTCGTGTCGCGTTAAAACATGGTGTACGTGCATACGAAATATTCTTGTTTTTACCCACAACTATACAAAAGTTCGAGCGAGAAAATATAACTACGTGTTGCAACGGTCTACCCGGCCACTATCGTGTTATCACGAATATTTGCCGTAGCCCGCACATGTAACCAAGCCATAAACGAGTTGAAGGGTAAGCGATCCGAGCCCGTGATCCCCTAGAGATTTACTCCGTTGCTCTATGCAAGTATATTAATTTGTCAAGCCCGGTGGTCGAGTGGTTAACAATGGCCACTTTGTCCCAAAGGCCGCGGGTTCGAATCCTGCGCAAGGTAAACAGTTGTGTGCATGAACATGTCCGTTTGTCTTGGTCTGGTTGTTTTCTACGTATAATAAGTATTTATTTACAAAAAAAAAAGTATTTATGTATATTTATCTGCAATCTACAAGTACAAGCTTTGCTTAGTTTGGTACTAGATGGCGTTGTGTGATTTGTCCAAGAATATTTATTATTTTATTCATTTAAATACTGTTACATGGCAACACTGTGGTATAAATATAGACAATATGAACATACCTGTATCCGGTTCCGCTGTCTGCGGCGCGTCCTGCAGCGGCTGCGTGTAAAGGCGCAGGTACACTTGGATGGCGACGCGCGCGCATCGGAAGTAGAACGGGTGCGAACGGAGCACGTCCTCCAGTCGGAGAAGGCCGACGTACGACCGAAGCGTCATCTTCCGCATACAGTACGAGTGGAAGTCGAACTGGTCTTCTAATATCTCGGAGAAATGCTGAAACAAATAAATAATCATAATCATTTTTGTTTCTCACCAAAAAAACAGACAACTAAATATATACAGATATTGTTGTTACACTTATGAATACTATGGTGGGTTGGCTGACACCTGAACTAGGATAATTCCTGTATCTCAGTTATAGTTGATAGATAGATAGATTCTTTAATTGCATCAGCTAAGGCACACGTTACATTAAAAAAATATACAAAAATATACAAACACAACATAATCAAAGAGCAACATATATATGTGTGTAACATGGCGATAAAAATTGTGTGTTTGTGTGTATCGCAGTGATACAAATGGGTAATAAATGCTACACAAATCACACAGCACCAGCGGTCTATTCTCGTGATAAAAACAGTTTAAAAAAAATGAAAACACCTATTACGCTGTAACATGTAAACCACGTCACATGTGGAGGGAGGGCCCTGGTGACCTGTAACACAGGTTTCTTCACCCAAACCTACTACAGTTACCAGCCTCACATTACATAGGTTGTCTTACATCGGTACAACTAAGAAAACCTACCTAATAAATAATTGTAATCCATAACCTGAAAGCAAAGCTTCTTTTGAGGAAAATAAAATAACTATTTATTTTATTCCTCAAGCACTATCTCGCTTTAAGGCGCGGTCCCACTGCTGCGCACGAACACGTGGGCCACGTGGCACATTACAGCTGCGTGGATGACTACGTGGGTCTACGTTTCCACAGCGTGCGCAGTGATGTGCACGCTTTGTGGAACAAGCTGTGTACCGCATTCACTGCGTGCATGGCGTTGAAAGCGTTGAGCTGTGTTGAGCAAGCCACGCGTGTATCAATGACGTCACTTGATGGTTAACGTGTCCGTGGGTTGCAGTGGACACAATCACGTACATCCTCTTGCAAAGCAAAGCTTAACACACGTGCGTAGCCTCTTCGTGCGCAGCAGTGGGACAGCGCTTTTATTATCGCAATGAAAATTGTTACACAATATAAGCTAAGCTTTACCTGCTTGTATTATGGGTACTAGACTACGGATATATTATTGGAAATATAAACTTATAATACATAGAAAAGACCCATACTCGAGACAAACACAAATGCCATCACACAAATATTTGCGAGCGGGAATCGAAACCGCACCCTATGGTGCCGAAAGTAGGTTCACTAGTCACTACCAACGCGCCAGCTGGCTATTTTGCAAAACGAATATAAAGATTATTAAAATCGATTCGAAAGAGGCAAATGGAGAATTCTCCTATATTATCATAGCATAGTAAATGTTTCATATAGCTTACTGTATATTGTTCTATATTGTTTACCAAACAGATCGCCAAGTAGCAGAATATATATATAGGGACAATTCATACAGATTGAGCTAGCCCCAAAGTAAGTTCGAAACTTGTGTTATGGGATACTAACTCAACGATATTATATTTTATAACAAATACATATATAGATAAACATCCAAGACCAGAGGCCAATCAGAAAAAGTTCGTTTTTCATCATGACCCGACCGGGGATCGAACCCGGGACCTCCTGGGTGGCGGTCTGGCGTGGTTACCATTACGCCACGCCAGAATATATAAAAAAAAAACAGCTTACATCGCGCGACAGCTAATAAAAACGAGTGCAATAATTAGATCGCATAGTAGATAATGAACTACCTTCTAAAGCAATTTATGTAATTAAGGCGTCATTTGCGATACAGAATAAGGTAAGTAACAATTTTAATGTCAGCCTTAATCTTATTTAGCCTAATATGGACATAATTAATTGCAACGAATTCATTATGAATCGATGTTTTCGCACGTATAAAACAGTAAAACCTTAGAATAAAGGTGAGTTGAAAAAAATCATTATGAAGTCAACAACACATTTCATTTAAATTCATACACACAAGATAATAAGCCTATTCAATTGTAATTATTGTTATAGAGGAGCGAGGTCTCTCAACACAAGTAATATAATATACTTAAAATGAGGCCTCAACCTGCATCTAATTATGTAAAAAAATTGTTAGTGAATAAACAATTCATTATTATTGTTATCCATACATATAATAAAACAGTAGACCCCGATATGTCTGTACTTTGAACATATTTGGCAAAAATGGAGAGGGAACAGTTACGAGAAAGGTAATAAAAGAGTTTTTTTTTTTTTTTTTAATTTTTTGTGTCTCTGTTTGAACGCGCACATCTTCTAAGTTACTGAACGGATTTTAATCCTGTTTTCACAGGTAAATAGAGCTCAGCTTGGAGCAGAATATAGGCTTTGTTTCATTTATCGCATCGCATAATAATCGCATGACAGGTAAATGAGTTATCCTTATATGAACATTTCACGCGGACGAAGTCGCGGGTAACAGCTCGTAACACATAAAGCCTCGTATTGTCTAGGTGTCAAATTGGTTAATATGCCACGCAACACGAGACTCATCATCAACAACAAGAGTCTCGGGGACAATGCTTGTACATTTTAGCTGTTTCGCTGATTTGACTTGCGTAGTGGACGATTTCTAGTAAAATGGTATAGAAATCTTCTACAGCGTAGGTCGATCACGTGTTACGCCAGGTCTCATCTCTCGTGGCGCGGATTTACAAATAAGAGTAAGTAACTTACTCGATCGACTTCGTGTGCTTTTTTGAGGGCTTCGCCCCACTGCTGCAGGCGCTGGTACGCCGCCGCCGCCTCCGTTTGGAACCACATACACTGCATTTCGTTAAGATTCTCAGTCGCGGGCACACCTGCAACAACATGTTATAAATTATACAACGCCATCTAGTTTCAAACTATGCAAAACTTGTACTATGGTTACTAGGTAATTTGTATGTTTTTTTTCTATAGTAATTTACGTATTAGATCCGATTTCCGTCATCCGATATTTTCCGTCATTCTAGAATCTCCATACCGGAGATTTTTGACGGACCGGATTGGAGCACTGCATCCGGATCGAATCCGAGCTGCGTACGAGGAGAAAGTTGACGTCGATTATAAAGACTCATGATCAACGACGTAAACACTCCTGTGGCTCCGCGTAAAATGGCGTATGCCAAAAGGCTCCGGAATTGCTTGGATCAGAGAACTGACTAGTGCGTAAGCAATATCCGAAATCGGTTCGGATCGGACGTATAGTGATATCCCACCTTCCCTGGTGAACTTGGCGCACATGTCCTCCGCGCGCTTGACGTGTCCGGCGCGCAGCATGTACCTCGCGCACTTGCTGTTCACGTACCGGTCGGCCGTGTCCATCACTTGCGCCTCTTCCAGCCATTGATACGCCGATATAGGATCGCCTGCGTGCTGGAAACAATTTATACTCATATTAATTACTAGCGAAACCCGCGCAACTTCGTTTGCGTGTATCCCGCTTTCCCGTGGGAATTTTGGAATGTATTATACTTAAAAACCTTCCTCTTGAATCACTCTATCTATTAAAAAAACCGCATCATAATCCGTTGCGTAGTTTCAAAGATTTAAGCATACAAAGGGACATAGGGACAGAGAAAGCGACTTTGTTTTATACTATGTAGTGATGATAATATATTTTTATTCAGACAATATCCATTCATCGTTAGTAACATCATAACCGACTTAAAAACATGTTAATTATTTAATGTAGGTATTATATAATATTTGTTATTTTCGATATTAAATAATTAGAATTAAATAAATCAATGGTATAATGTTATGATCATATTACTAGTTATATTCCTTAAAAAAAAATTGACAGGATGGTAGCGCGTTAGTAGTAACTCTACTTTCGGTACCACAGGACGCGGGTTAGATTTATTTGACACATATTTATTTACTAGCGAAACCCGCGCATCTTCGTTTGCGTCTATTTATGCACAGCAGCGCCATCTATTTTATAAAACGCCATTGACATTTGACCAAATTCAACGGGAATCGCGTACTTTTCGGGATAAAAAGTATCCTATGTGTTAATCCTACAGGTATCAGCTACTCAATATCATAAAAATTGGCCCAGCCATTTAATGCCTTGATCACACGCGCCGAGTAGAGCGGCGGTTGGTATGTACTTTCCGACGAGTACTCGGCCGAGCAAAATGGCGAGACAGTCACTCGGACCTCGTTTTGTTTACTGGGCCGAGTGCCCACCCCCGCACTCCCTTCAGCATACCCCTTACTGTCTCGCTCGCTCACTCGGCAAGTTTGAACCCATGCCGAGCGTCACTCGCACGCTACTGGTTAGTTAGTTTCGCTGGTTAGTTTCGCTCGCGCGCGTCGTGTGTTGTGTGTTTCTGTTCCCGAATTTTAGGTGAACTGACTCGCTGGGAACCAAAATTAGTATAAACACCTACTCGCCCAAGGCTGACGAGTGGACTGTCTCGGCCGAGTGACATTTTTACTGTCTCGCCACTCTACTCGGCGGGTGTGATCAAGGCATAACAGTGAGTTACTCACAAACTTCGCATTTGTCATATCAGTATAGATTTACTCACCTTATATATCCTTCCTTTAACAATAAAAAGTTCTATAAGAGTAGGCGTATGCTCTATCGCCGCGTCAATGTAATGTAGAGCTCTGTCGGTATCTTTCTTATAGTCGAAGTGCTGCGCAGCGTAGTAGTACGCCCAGAGAAGCGCGCTAGCGGGCTGCTTCGCTTCGCTCGCTTCCGAACTAAACGTGCCAGTCTTTGATAAATTCTCTATATATTGTATAACTAAATTTTCTATCGTGTCCGCTTTGCTTTGGTCTGCGTATAATGATCTGAAACATTAATATTTACATAACTATAGTTACATTAGAGTATTTGAAATACCAACAGCGCCATCCACGAATCTAATATACATAAGAAACGAACAGAAGGTAGGAAGGCTTTCCTCCAGCAGTGATACATTATAATGTTGCTAATAGCAATATAACTAAACTTTAAAGATATGTAGAAAAATCACCTTGATTTGATTTAAATGTACCGTTTTTTTACTTTCACTGGCAGATAATTTATAGTAGTATTATGTTGCTTTTAAACCACAGATATGCGAGAAGTTGAGCTGTGCAGTGAGCAAAGAATAAAAGCACGAACAGCACAAATTACTATTGGTTTTTCCTCACTCACCGTTCAGCTACTGGCACATGTTTGGTCATTAAAGTTTTTACCATTTTAAAAGATCAATTACTTACTTTCTTGTCAGTTCTTAGTACAAATCTGCCGTCTGAACGGGTGTTAGGGAAACATTGTGACTTATTTGAATAAAGACAATTTGTACTTTTAAACATTCGCGTTGCATTATTATTAACTAATAATAAATCGAGAATCAACGCGATCATATCTTGGTCGTGGTCACAAGCTAAACGTTCACGGCCGGTACAACCTGGTCGAAACGTCAGGCATTATCACGGTATGATCGCGTTAATTCGCGGTTTATTATTAAGTTTATAAGGAGAATTAGAGTTCAGTAGATAATCCGCTCAAATCGGAGCAGCCCGTCTGGGGGAGGACCTCCACCTTACAGAAGATCGTAGCCAAACAGCATTGGTCTCGGCCATATTGTGTTCCTACGGTGAGCAAGGTCTGCAGAGCTCCACTTGGTGGGTTGGGAGGGTAGGCAACGCGTGAGTGATGCCCCCGGTATTGCAAGCGTCTATAGACTACGGTGATGCTTACCATCAGGCGGGCCTGCGGTATGCTTGTTTGCCAATTTTGTGGTATAAAAAAAGAGTTAGGGACGGGCAGGTACCTCAGGTCGACGAAGAGCGGCGGGATGCCCTTGTGCAGCCCGTGGCGCAGGTACTCGTCGACGAGCCGCGCGAACACGGGCGCCGACGCCGCCTCCGACAGCTGCAGCCGGCGCGGCGCTATTGCTTTTGGGTACTCTTTCCTGGACACAACATTTATTTCAACTTTTAATAATGGCTAATAAATAAACAAGGTACAATATGTTAATTGTTATAATAATAGAAAACGATGATATCTGTAGGAGTTATAAAACTGAGGCACAGATATCAACGCCCTCCCCGAACTCGAGGTGCGCTTGAATTTCTACAGAATATTTGTAGACTTAAATTAAATTCAAAGTATTCAAACTTATCCGAATAACTATTTGCAGTTAATTTACAATTAATATGAAAGACTTGCAACAAAAGTGGCAGGAAGGACTGGTCAGATTTCTTAATATCTCAAAATCTTACATTGGTATTCTTAGTCAAAAAAATTAATAAAAGATCCAAACAAATGGTAGCAGCTGTCTATATTAGCAATAACAATGACTTGGTTTAAAATGGTACTAAAATGTTAATTTCTGTTTTATAATAATACTAGCTGTTTCCGCGGCTTCGCCTTCGTAAAGCCTTATTAACCTATGTTGGGCTCTGTACCCCTGACAGTATACAAATTTTCATAATGATCGGCTGCTTAGTCAAGCAAACTTTCATATTTATAATATTATTATGATTATTATAATGAACCCTTACTTATATACATCGAAGAAGGCCACTTTTTCGTCAGGATCACTAAGTTGTTTAGCTTCTATTAATTTCTGATAATACATCACATTCTCTGGATTTCTCTTTAGCAGATCTTCGTAGACTGTCTCAGCTTCTTTAAACCTGGAATTATTATTATAAAGTGTTTTTTAATTATAATAATAAGTAAACGACCTCTAAATGAACACTTAGTTAGCAAATACAAATTTAAATAATGAAAGATAGATTTGCAATACACAAACAAGTGACACAGTAAAAGTTACAGAATAGTGTATATGCCACAAGGCGGCCTTATTGCTGAAAGCAATCTTTTCAAGACAACCTTAGGGAAACGAATTTCTGTAAGGAGTGAATATCCCGATTCCCTTCTTTTGGTATGGCATTGGTAGCGCCCTTGGTGTTACTGATGTTCGTAGTCGGCGGTGACCACTTTCCGCCAGGTCATTTGCATATTTATCTGTCCTATGACTTAGTAGCTTTTACCCGCGGCTTCGCCTGAGTAAAAATTTGCTTATGTTGGGCTCTGTACCCTTATAAATATGTGTACAAATTTTCATAATGATCTGCAGCTTCATCAAGCCGTGTAGGAATAACAAACAAACAAAGTCACTTTCTCATTTATAATATTAGTATATATCATAAGAATTTTATGCAAAATTGTCTCAATAACGAAATCAAGAAGAGTCAATGCTTTGATGAATAGTGTTTATTGATTTTTTTCCTCTATTTTTTCAGAGGCTTTTGTGCTTTTAAAGTGTGCCTCATAGGGAAGGCACACTACTATTAAAAATATGTTTATTGTTAAAAATACATTATACATACCTCTTCAATTTCAACAAATATTCACCAGAGGTTTCCTTAACTGATAACTTATCAAGAATTTGGCTTTGGAATATTTGTAAGTGTTGTAACGCTCTCTCGTATTGTCCAGATTCGGCCAACACCATGTTCTGGTAAAGCAGAAGCTCCGAATGTTCATAATTCTCCTCCTCCTGACCTTTCATTTGATTTGTACGGAACGCATCGAGGATGCTGTTTGCCATCTCATAGTCTCCGAGGAGGTGGTAGCTCATGGCAAACCCAATCCATGAAGCTCTCTGTGTTGGTCTGAGCATAAAGAGCTGGTATCTGGTATCCTGGAAAGATGAGGAATATAGATTAAACAAGAATATTAAATATGTTCTTATTGGTTTAAAACATGCACAAAAAGTAAAAAAAAAAACCTGTTGCTCAGTTATTGATAACATAACACTAACTATAATGTGAAAAGGCCTAGATTCAATATAAATCTAGTGCAAATAAATTAGTGTGTCACAGAATGTGTGAGAGAGTCTAACTTTGCCTTTACTGAAAGTCAGTCAGTTTTGTGTGATAATTACAAAAAAAAATATTGTCTATCAACAACTTATCTGGATTATAAAACTGACCCTCAATTATATTTTTTATAAATTACAATACCAAATTTAAAAGTTCCTTGTCTCTTTGCGTATGATGTCCATCCTGTAGGAGGTTCCTTATCATACACTTTAAATTTTGAAACTCTTCTAATATCACATCATCTTCATTAGGAGGAGTTGTTATTTCATTTATATATTTCGTTATAACATTTGTCACATTTTGTATTACATTATACGATTGTTTTTTTAGTTCTTTCTTTAATAATTCTAAGATTAAATCTATATTATGTTCCATTTTTAGGTTATATGAGATTGGCATGTCAAGTCTGACATTGACACTTCAATGTTTCTGCTATACAACAATACTAACATGCATATAAATAAATTTATTTATATAGCAGCAACACTGTTCATAATTATGTTCCTTAGTGTTTGACTAAAATTCAACATTTTTAGTTTCACTGTTACATACTCTATGCATCTAGACTAGAACAAGACAAGAGACTAGGGTGCGGATTAGCCATGTAGCAGGTGGGTAATGTTAGCCAACCTGTATTTAATACACATTGTGCATGCATATAAATATGTATAAATTGCTAAATAAACGCTAACCGTTTGAACAATTGGCTTCAGAGCAACACCAAAAATACTATAACTATAATATTATAAATAGCACAGTTATAAATTAATGGGCATGCAAAATAATGAAGTGACATAACTAGTGCACTTTTTCAACACGGCAACATAGACGCATCAGCACTTTGCTGCTCGTCTATAACTAATTAATAATAATAACAGGAAACAAAAAATATATTTTAATACGTACTTTGTAACCTTCTAAATCCCTCATCTGAATCTGAAGGAGTGAGAGATCTCTCAATATTTGTATGTTCTCCTTTTCCCACTTGAGAGCATTACGGTAACATTTTATTGCCTCATCGTACTTCTTATCGGAACGCTGGAGAAGTCCATAGACGTGCCAGCATACAGGAGACTTTAAGTCATTGCGGAGGCCTCTACGGACATACTCGTATGCTTCATCCTTACGTCCCAGACAGTTCAGGGTTAGACCTTTCATAGCCAGTGTTTCTGGAAAAAAATTCATTAAAATTATGATTAAGTAGAGATGTAGCACTTGGGGAGACAGTGAGGAGGCCTGAGTAGTCTATTAAATGAAAACCACCATAGCACATGTGTACGTTTTAATGTTATTATCATTTTATTTAGCAGAGGAAATAGGTATGCAGATTAAAAAATAAGAACAAGTATTTTACACAAATACTAATAGTATTGTCATGAAACTTAGTAGTAGTCAGGTAGTTTACTCTTGAAAGAGACCAATTTTACTTTTGAGATCTTCGCCCAGCAATGCAACAAAATAGAACACTATAGCAAGTTACATTTAAAAAGAAAAATAGAGCCATAACAACCATATTGACATGACAATTGGATCCTACCAAAACCAGTGATTTATCTATGATTTTCATAGATGCACAAATAATTTAATGTTACAAGGACTTTATGTGGTTATATTAGTATATTATACATCGAAGTTAAAGCCAAGAAGATTTGTTTAGACAGATAAATTCTCATTAAACTCAAGATATGAATAACTAATGATTTTTTTAAATAAAAACTATGTCTCACCTCCATGCTCTGCAAATTTTGGATTGGATAGGATCTGCTTGGCAAACTTGAGGCCATTTTTGTATTGTTTGTGTTCGTAACAACGCTGGAAAAGAATATAGTATCATCGTTACATGCTAACCTCTACTTATAGATTAACGAAAGGATACTTTTTATTTCAGAATTCGCTAAATCCCCATTTATTTCTTATCCCTTTTCTCCCTATTCCCTTCCTTGTAGCAGGTACCTATCGCATTAGTAGCGCCGCTGCTGGTCACAGATTACTATTAGATTCGGCCCAAAGGGCGCAATGTCCGACAAATGACAATTATTAAATTAACAATTAATACAGCATGGCTCGTATTATTTTGTTACAAATCATTAAATTCTAATTGCAGGGGATCATTATGTTCTGATACGAAATTATCAAATGAAATACATTAAATAGAGACGACAAATAATTCATCAAGAATGACAATCTAGACAAGACCAAAGTTGAATGTTTACAATAAGACTTACCAAAATTCTTTTGAAAAGAGCATTTTCTTTAGGCGGTAGAGGATTATTGGGTGGCATTATGTTGATAGAAAACGAAGTATCTGTTTATTATTTCACTAATAAATTGAAATATTTCTAAAAACCTCGTGGCTATAAACCAAAGAAGTCGATGAAGAATTGTGTCTATGGTTCTAGGTTGCGGTCACGTGACCACATTCAAGTATTGCCAAATAATAAATTGCAAATTTCCCAAATGTGATGCTAAAAGTGCTTATCCACTATCGAGAAATAACAAAAAAAACATTCAAAGTTTTACTGTAGTACTGTTATTTAACTTTTGATAAAAACCGTACATACATACTTGTCGGGCCACGCACAATGTAGGGTTCTGTATTTATTTACTGTGCTTTGCTTACCTTCAGTTAAGTCCAATATCAAATTCTATCACATTTGTAAGTTTTCATCAAATAAATTTTACTTCAAGTTCATCGGCTATTACTCGGTAACTAGTAGAGCCTACTTAACCCTTATAGTTTTCATTGAAGGTTCAGCATTTGGACTACTAGTACTACTACCATGATTTTTTTCAAATTTCTAAACATAAGACTTTTGGAGATAGAGGGGGGGGGGGGGGGAGACCATCGTGCAAAACGAAAATTGACACGTATACGTAAATAATTCCAAAACGGATCATTGTATCGAAAAATGATCTTACCACACCCTCAATGTTTTGAAGAGACCGATCTAAAGATACCCACAATCAAAACATGTGGTGGGCGCGAAAAAAAAATTCATTTCCACTTTACATGTAGGAGAGGCACCACAAAAAAAAAAATTTTCATTTCTTCCAGCACTTTGTTAGCATTGTTAATATGTGTACATACCAAATTACAGCTTTCTAGCATTAAACGTCTTGACGCTAGACCGCGGACAGACAGACAGACAGACCGACGGACATGGCTAGTGATGGGCGATTTCCGGAAATGTTCTCTTAGTGGAAACATTGAGGAAACGTTCTCGGAAAGGAGAGAATTTACGGAAATTTAAGAGAATCTAAACCAAGTATGCAGACTTTTTAATTTTGACATAAAAATTGATGACTATGCATGTAATTTCAGTAGCTATGAATGCCATAGTGAAGATACATGTCAGGTAGGTAGTTATAATGATGTTACGTTTGATTTTCTATATATATAAAATTCAAAGTCCTGTCTGACTGACTGACTTAACTATATATCAACGCACAGCCCAAACCGCTGGGTCTATTGATTCCAAATTTGGAATGTTGGTTCCTTACAACATCTAGGGGTGTACCAAGAAAGGATTTTTCAAAATTCCCACGGGAAAGCGAGATATACACAAACGAAGTTGCGAGGGTATATCAATGCACAGCCCAAACCGCTGGGTCCAGAGATTCCAAATATGGAACGTAGGTTCCTTACGACATCTAGGAGTGTACCAAGAAAGGATTTTTTTAAATTCCTAAGGGAAAGCGAGAACGCAAATGAAGTTGCAACGGTTTTACTGATCCGCTGGGTCTATTGATTCCAAATTTGGAATGTTGGTTCCTTACAACATCTAGGGGTGTACCAAGAAAGGATTTTTCTAAATTCCTACGGGAAAGCGGGATATACGCAAATGAACTTGCTTGAACTTGTATTTCTCGAGGACCCAGCGGATCAGTAAAACCATTGCAACTTCGTTTGCGTATATCTCGCTTTCCCGTGGGAATTTTGAAAAATCCTTTCTCAGTACACCCTTAGACGTCATATGAAACCTACATTCCAAATTTGCAATCTCTAGAGTACTCTAGACCCAGCGGTTTGGGCTGTGCGTTGATATACCCTCGCAACTTCGTTTGCGTATATCTCGCTTTCCCGTAGAAATTTTGAAAAATCCTTTCTTGGTACACCCTTAGACGTCATATGAAACCTACATTCCAAATTTGCAATCTCTAGAGTACTCTAGACCCAGCGGTTTGGGCTGTGCGTTGATATACCCTCGCAACTTCGTTTGCGTATATCTCGCTTTCCCGTAGAAATTTTGAAAAATCCTTTCTTGGTACACCCCAAGATGTCGTAAGGAACCTACATTCCAAATTTGGAATCAATAGACCCAGCGGATCAGTAAAACCCTTGCAATTTCGTTTGCGTATATCTCGCTTTCCCGTGGGAATTTTGAAAAATCATTTCTCAGTACACCCCTAGACGTCGTAAGGAACCTACATTCCAAATTTGGAATTTCTAGAGTACTCTAGACCCAGCGGTTTGGGCTGTGCGTTGACATACCCTCGCAACTTCGTTTGCGTATATCTCGCTTTCCCGTGGGAATTTTGAAAAATTATTTCTCAGTACACCCCTAGATGTTGTAAGGAACCTACATTCCAAATTTGGAATCAATAGACCCAGCGGATCAGTAAAACCGTTGCAACTTCATTTGCGTTCTCGCTTTCCCATAGGAATTTTAAAAAATCCTTTCTTGGTACACTCCTAGATGTCGTAAGGAACCTACGTTCCAAATTTGGAATCTCTGGACCCAGCGGTTTGGGCTGTGCGTTGATATACCCTCGAAACTTCGTTTGCGTATATCTCGCTTTCCCCTGGGAATTTTGAAAAATCCTTTCTTGGTACACCCCTAGATGTTGTAAGGAACAAACATTCCAAATTTGGAATCAATAGACCCAGCGGATCAGTAAAACCCTTGCAATTTCGTTTGCGTATATCTCGCTTTCCCGTGGGAATTTTGAAAAATTCTTCCTTAGTACACCCCTAGACGTTGTAAGGAACCTACATTCCAAATTTTGAATCTCTAGACCCAGCGGTTTGGGCTGTGCGTTGATATATAGTTAAGTCAGTCAGTCAGACAGGACTTTGAATTTTATATATATATAGAAAATCAAATGTAACATCATTATAACTACCTACCTGACATGTATCTTCACTATGGCATTCATAGCTACTGAAATTACATGCATAGTCATCTATTTTTATGTCAAAATTAAAAAGTCTACATACTTGGTTTAGATTCTCTTAAGTTTCCGTAAATTCTCTTAAATTCTCCGTTCAAGAGAATGTTTCAGAATGTTCTCTTTCCAAGAAAGTTCTCGGAACGGAAATGTTCTCCTGCCCATCACTAGACATGGCTAAACTATTAGGGTTCCTTGTAGTTTACTACGGAACCCTAAAAATGAATATTTTAATTATACCGACACGTACTATCAGGCACTGGTAAGAAATGAAACAAACTGCAAACCAAACAAAACTTTACAAGATGTATTTTTATTTTATTGACAATGACAGAAATAATATAAAAAGTTTAAGAAAATTGTTAGCGCTGGCAATTTCAAGACGACAAGCTGAGACGACAAGAAAAAAAAATTAAAAATAAAACGCCGACAACCGACAAACGACAGGTTCGTTCGCGTCTCGTGAATGAAATAAAATAGTTTTTTAGAAAAAGTGTGAAAAGTAATGTATGTCTAAAGAGCTATTCTGTGCTAAATATTCACTACAATAAGAAGTTAAAACATTGTTGTTTTAAAGTTATGGGTATTGAAAACATGCGTCGTTGGCCAATGTATATAGTTTTTGCTTTGTGTATTTTACTTTTACTTTCACTGTTCAATAGTTGGAGTATAGAAGCTGAGTTGCGAATAAGGAATGCTGAAGTAGCTACACAGCTTCAGGAATGTTCAAAACAGCAGGCAACGTGCATGGAGGAATCGTTAACTTTGTTGGAGCAGCGAGATGGATACGTCAACAAAGTGAATGACCTGGATAAACAAAAGACAAAATTAACTGACAATATTTCGGAACTAAAAACTAAATTAGCTAAATCTGAAATTCAAGTTAATAGCACATTCGTTGATGTTGAATTGTTAAAGACAGAATTACAATCATTAAAAAACTTGCACCTAAGTAAAACTGCTACAATAGAAACTTTAAGAATTGAGAAGAATACGTTAACAAGTACGTTGGCTGAGAAGAAGCTGAAGATTGAGGAGTTGGAGAAGGAAGTGGAGAGGTTAAAGGCTGCTTTAACAACTAAGAGTGGACCAATATCACCTTCGAAGATAACACCAGCCGCTCAGCCTCCGAAATTAAGTCCAGCGTTGAATGTAAATAATCCCATTAACGAACCAGTGATAGAGGATAACGCTAAAGAGGAAATGGAGGACACTAATGCAATTAATGATGGACAGGACTTTGATCCACAATTTCAGTAAATTAAGGAGATAGAGACATGAACTTTGTCTTGTGAATATTGTATGTTTTTGTATAGCAATGAAGTGTTAAAATTAAATTTGAAATGTTCTGTAAAATTTGGAGATTGTACTTTCTCTGCTAAAAGAGCATGATACATGTGCGTTAAACTTTTAGACATAACTTCATTGATTAAGAACAAAAATGCATTTCGTGGCATCCTGACATTTTTTTTTTCATAGTTTTATTAGCTGACTCTAAGCAGATGTGATGTGCGGCCATGTGTGCGGCTGTTGTGAAGTATGCATCTTCCTATATGAAATTATGGCCTGACTAAATTACATTTTGTATTAATTATTGTAAAAAAGTTAACATCACAAACACATTTTGAACTTAATACTATGTATCTCATTAAATATTCTTTGTTTTTTAGACAACTAAGGTGGTAAATAAGTGTACAGCTGCCTGATGTTAAGCAGTCACAGCTAGAAGCATTACTAACATGCTTCTTTTACTAGTGGCCATTTTGCTTGATTCCGAAATGGTTATAACGTAGTTTATTTTCTTCTATTTAAACAAGGTGTATGACAAGAAAAAGTGCATGTGAAAGCCTAGTTTCTGGAAAAAACAATTTCATTTCCTAATTACAAAAAATTCGAATTCTAGGTGTGCTATGGGCGTAACCTTCTATGTCATTTCGTGTAATGGTACTGGTATATTAAAGATTATTATTATTAAAGTGATATTATTAATCGTATTATATTTAATACGCATTTTTATTGTATCAAACATGATATTATTTAGTCACAAATATTATACTCTATAGGTATAAAGTTAGGGAAGTTTTTCTGAAATGAACATAAATGAATTATGTGAGATTGTTTTAACATTGCAATTTATCTTTATTTTTGTTGCTCCGCACCATGGTTTTTTTTGTAAGTAGGCAAACCAGCCACTAGTAAGGACTGAGTGAGATTACTTTACGGGAGTGAATGAGATAGTGCTACTATCGTTTGTTAGAAAAACACAAATGCATACTTGCCGTTATTATGGAAAGGAAGAATTTTCAGAAAAACATGTATGTTTTTAATAATTAATTCGACTTATAGACTATCCCGAATGAAAGTTTAACTAAAATATGTGCAGCTGAGCATTTAGGTAATTATGATCAATTTGTATGCTATAGAGTTAAGAAAATTGTCTGGAACGCACCTATTGCTAGTTTCACGGCTGTATGGGAAACATGGGATTTTTGCGGAGTGTCTCGAATAATAAAAATAAAAAACTGTACGAAAAGCTTGTCTTAAGGAACCGACCCCACCGCGCGCGGTCTAGCGGTCAGAGTTCCGAGTTCACTGTGACCTATGTGGTTACTTAGAATCTAACACCAAAACCAGTCGGACCGCGGCGGTCAAAGTAAGACGGAACGGACGGCAGAACTCTGAACTCTAACCGCTAGACCACGCGCAGTGGGGTCGGCGCCTTATCCTGTTTGTTACAAGCGTCCTTCCTTGCTTTAGCACTACAACCATGTACCTACAGCTGTGAAACCTGTATAAAAGTTTGTTATGAGGGCGCCCGCAATGGACATCCGTTTAGTATCGACGCGGGTTTTGGCAAACGGATTCTGCCCATCGACATAAAACAAATTGACAAAAAAAACAAAAAGCTAGGTATCTGTTAAATAAAAATTGTTAATAGGACACCACTGCTTCTGTCGCTCGTCGCGGGTAGTGATGTGCATGTGCACCATCGCAATGCCGCGAAATCTTAATACCGGACAGCTTGTCTATACTTTATCCGTGTTACAAATAAACGTAATTTAACGAGTATTTAAGTTATACAATGTTTTGTCACTTTCACACTTCATATAATTCTCATCAAGGACAATGACACAACAGTGAATAACTTATATACTTGTTACGTTTATATGTAACACGGTAAGTCGATGATTCTGCCCCGTTTTTTTCGTAGTTCTACTATTTTTACACGTTTTAGTAGGACCACAAGGGAGAACTATGTCAGTTTGTCTTACTATTTGTAGAATCAAAAAAAACCTTGTACGGAGTCTAGTCCGGGAGCTGTCCATTGAGAGTGCCTACATAGCAGAAAATTCAGGTTTTGTACACGTTTTATAATAAGGAATTGTTCAAATATTTTTTGCCATTATGGTGCCACAATTCACAAATAGTATGTTTTTATATTATTATGACACTTTTTTCTAAGGAATATATTTCCATCATATAGTTTCTATAGGTAATTCGGTCAACAACTGTGCCATTTCCAATTATACTGTTCTCACAATGATTTGAATCTGGAGTGACATGGTACTAAATTGTTATTCTACTATTGTTGCTGACCGGACGTAAATATTAGCGGCTTGTTTCTCAGCCTGCTTAAGTCTCGACTAGCCTATTGTCATACTTTTAAGAACTTTCTAAACCATAATATTTTTTTAAGGATATCCATGAATATCACGCCACATTACAACAGTTGTGAAAACAGCTAGGGCCTGTTTTCACAACTTTTGTAATGTGGCGTGTCAGATGTGGCCGCGCGCAGGGAGGGAGGTAATTGGTTTTTGTTTGTCGAAGAAACGTTCACAATCCCCCATCGATGTGAAGTCACCATCTACTTTGAATGGAATAATCCTATTTTATAGGATATATTTTTTTTACTTTCCATAATTTCTGGATTTATTAATTATACAGTTTGTTAATATGTTCAATATTATTTTTGGAGTATGATACCTACATAATAAAATTGATGACAATTTAATATTTTTTTTATAACTTAGCCAGTAGTCCTACACTTTCCAGTTTCCTTTCAAATCCTCTTACATTTAATTAATTCGTAATTCGTTTCATAGTAGGGAGGGGCTATGAAACGAAATTCCAGAAGGAGAATACCATGAAAATTACGGACTGAGGTTTCGTGGAAATCTATCCAGCTTGAACCTTATTCTAACTAGTGAAGTTTTTTTTTTGACAGGACTACGTTATTCGTCGTTTCGGATAGACACTTTCATGGTTGCGGTATATGCAGTGCCGATCGCGTGACAAATACCGTCCTGCACCCGACTAGAGCACTTTAAAAGGCCACAAGAAAACCAGTTTAAAGTCTAGTCTCGATCTCAAGCGCCATGCACTGATACAAAATTAGCGAATTAGCCCTTGAGATTAATACTAGATATTAACTGTTTTATTACGAAAATAGGCCCGTAGATAGCGCGCCTAGTAGTGGTAGGTAGAAGTTAAATATCCAGAATATTTCTAAACAATATTTATTCGTCTTATACATCTCTAGCATAATTAAACAAAAAATCTCCCCACATTACTTTACAAGTAACGACCATAACAACATAAAACTTAAAAATTACATTAAGAATATATACTTGGAAAACTCATAATACAGTTCATGGGCTAATCAAAATCATCGTTTGATGGGGAAAATCTTCGAATGTATCTAAGAACAAAAAATAAAAATCTGTTGAAAAAGATACCGTAAACAAGACTCAAAAGACGCTAACTAACCTACTCCGTAGGTTTGCAAGAGGCGTGGGCTAAAAGAGAACACGTTTATTCTCGTAATTAAAACAGCTATATCTATCTCCCCCATTTCACATTTTGTAAGAGCGAGATAGATATAGATCGAATCTAGATTTGACTTTTTTTTATAAAACGTAAAAATTGTCTTGTTTAATTTTTCTATTTACGAACGATTACATGTACATTAAAATTTTTGTAAATGTACTATTTTATACCCCGAAACAGCTACATAATTGAATTGCATACACTTTTTTGGTTTTGTAAAAATTCGAACATACGTTCAGCGCCCCTAGCGGCGAACGTATTCGACTTCTGCTATGACTATATAATCGCCTACATCTTAGAGGTATCACTTAAAATATTACATGCAAAAATATTTTCTAGTGATCTTTCGTAGTTTCGGTTCAGCGAAAATTTGCGAAAATTAGCATATCGCTCATTTGCGAGAAAAAGTTTTTTTAATAAAAACATCTATTTTTTATCCCTATCACCGCAGCATAAGGTTCAAATTAAAGTGATACTGTATAATACACAGCCTGGCTAATTTGAACCTTACGCAGAGATAGGATTAAAAAACAATAAAAATATTTAGTAGCTTTGCCCAGATAAGAGTAAAGTACCAATTAACATTGTTATCACCTATCGCTATTAAAACTTACGAACGGTTTCAGACTAGCGTTATTACACGCGCGTATATGGTCGTTTCGGCATAAATAAATAAATAAGGACAAAT
Source organism: Endotricha flammealis (assembly GCA_905163395.2). Lineage (NCBI taxonomy): Eukaryota > Metazoa > Arthropoda > Insecta > Lepidoptera > Pyralidae > Endotricha > Endotricha flammealis. The sequence goes on along the minus strand of LR990871.1, from coordinate 4,643,179 downwards.
CACACAGATTGAGCTAGCCCCAAAGTAAGTTCGAGACTTGTGTTAGGGGATACTAACTCAATGATTCTATATTATAACAAATACAATTATATAGATAAACATCCAAGACCCAAGCCAATCAGAAAAATATCGTTTTTAATCATGACCCGACTGGGATTCGAACCTGGGACCTCCTGAGTGACGGATTGGCATGGTAACCATTACGCCACGGAGGTCGTCATCTATCTCGGCGCGTTTGCTCGATCGGCGGAGAGGTCTCTCGCAGCTCGAGCGTCTAAAGCTCTAGTTTGAAAGCGTTCACACTTTAATTAATCAACTTCAAACATGCGTAGTGGTAATTTGATATTCGTTGTTTTTTCTCGCAAATAAACGATATTAACTCTTATATAATCTGTGACAGGAGTGAAGGCGGATAAATCTTTTATAAAGACGCCTGACAACTAAATCTATACAAGTATCACCAAAATTAAAACATAATCGTAATCAACCTATACCTACCTAGTACTATTTTGGGGGAAAACTAAAATTACTAATATCGGTGGTAAATTAAAGTTAAGATAGACCAGATTATAAAAAAGTAAATTAAAATTGTGAAAAAATGTCCATCCATAAATTACGTACCACGAATTTGTATTTGTGATATAAAGAACTTCGTGTTAGAAGTGACGTAACAGTTTACTACCGAGCAATTATCAAAAAGTAGAACGGTGAAAAGGTGTCTGGCGTCCACAAGAGTATTTAAGCTCTTTCGATATTTTTTGAGGGTCCCGATACACTTCGACGTATCGAATATCTTTAGCTACATTTTTAAGTGCTTGTCAAGGCTTCGCTATGAAAAAGGTGGATCCTTATGGTTTCAATCTAAACCGCAGATAGAGCAAAGCTGAGGCTAATAACGATAAAAAAGACTATTATAGATAGCGTATTTTTTTATGAGTTTAAGGTAGCAAAACGAGCCTATTCAATGCAAATAATCTAACAATCAAATATGTCTGTGAATTTATAATGTAACATGTAAATCATAAATATTTTTTTTTTTAATAATATTAGTATCGATATAAAATAATACTATATTGATTACCCATCTTCGTTTGACGTAATTTATGAATGGCATTTTCGATCTCGGACACGCAGTCAGCGGTGCGGCGGTACGCACCGCACTGCTACCTATGTGGCCAGTCCCATATAAATATTTACATTGGAACTCGCTGCCGCATCGCCGACTTCGTGACCGAGCCCTTAAGGTTCAATTCCAAGACGGACTGCACTGCCGCTGCAGACTATAGACCTTTCAGTTACTTTACTTCTGGCAGATGTAAAAACAAGTATAAAACATTCAAAATAAGAGCGGTCCGTGTATTTTTTTATGCCACTAAGGTGGCAAACAAGCATACGGTCCGCCTGATGGTAAGCATCACCGTAGCCTAAGATGCTTGCAATACCGGGAGTATCACTCACGCGTTGCCAACCCTCCCAACCCCCCCAAGTGGAAGCTCTGGAGACCTTACTCACCGTAGGAACACAACATGGCCGAGACCAATGATATTTGGCTACGATCTTCGGTAAGGTAGAGGTCCTTCCCCAGACGGGCTGCGAAAGATGCGGAGCGGATTATCCGCTGTGCCCTACCTGTCTTATGTTATGTTGATTAATAGCTAACTGCTCGAGCAGTCCGTCTATCTATGTCGACGCACCCATTTCTGCTACAGAATAATTATTCCTGTGACACTTATTTTGTGTGTTTTAAACCTTTTTTGACATGTCATAGTTAAAATAACTGTGAACGGTGTGTAGTTTCAATGTATCTCAATGAAAGTGCCGCCGACCGCAATCTCGCCGCGCTTGGGATCACTTTCATAGAGCTTCATAGATTTTATGTCGCTTGAAGTCGGTCTGTCACGGAATTGTACCTTTATACGTATAAACCTGACAACATGAACTAACATAGCCTAGAAATAATTTTATCTAGACCGTAAAATGTCTCCCGCGCTTTAAATCTAATGTAAATGGCTTTGTTTATGTGAGACACCCGCCAAATTGGTCCCATAAAAACTTGTACAATATTGTCAATACAAATTCATAGAAAATAATGGTCAAACATATAAAATAGTTAAAAATAAATGCTATAAGACAGAGTACATTCAAGAGCAAATTAAGCTTTAAACCTGAACGGAAGGTACTAAGGCTAATGTGTAAAGCTTGATATAATCTTGACAATATATACTATGTTCATATCACATTGTTATAATGTTTATGTACATATTGCTTTTTTCAGCCACTTTCCAAAAAGCATTTTAATTTCAATGCTACGGCTACATTGAGCACAATGTACCGCTTTCGCGGTGTCGCAACAAAACTTGATTTTCGCTCTGGCGCGACAGTACTTGGCCACATTGCATCGCGCCATCGCGAGTTCGGCAAACGTTCCACAAACGACGCCCCGTCCCTTTCTCACATGACAAACAAGCAGGGTAGACAAGGACGCCGATCATCTTTACGACTTCTCGCTCTATTCAGCACCGTTGCGCGCCACACATTCCGTTGTGTGTATCGCGATAGGACGTAGTAGGTGGCCAGACGTGGCGCGACAACGCGACACATCGCGTTGTTGCGACAATGTGGCCGTAGCATTACACATTACACAAGTCTCAAGCAATCACTTTTTTCTTCTTTAGTTTGATAGTGACAGCTATAATTAATGTGTCATTAACTTTAAAAATGCGTTTCAGAAACTGGGCGTATGCATCATAAAATTTGGTCATACCAAAAGGAAAAAAATGCATTCAGTAAAAAAATAGTCAGATTAGTTACAGCACTACAGTAAGACTTGTTCTATACATTATTGTATGGAACAAATTTTACAACCACACTAGTGAGGCAATGGTGCTAAGTCTGTTGTACATTTAACTAGACTAAACTAATTTTGACAGGACTAGAAGTGTTGCTGTCCTTGTCACTAATTGTAAACCAAGGAAGGACAACAACACCTTTGGTCCTGTCAAAATTAATTTAGTCTAGTTAAATGTACAACAGAATTAATCACAGCATTATGTGATTCACAAAAGAGTATACTCATGGAAAAGATACATTTGAGTCATGTCTTTAAAAAATTTCATGGTCGATTCTTTGTGAAGGTCCATTTACACGCCAGTTTCTTGTACAATCAAAGAGCAAATTTTTACACGCAATCTATTGGGAGCATTAAACATTATTTTAAACAACCGGCAAGAAACTGGCGTCGTGTAAACGTGCCTTTATGGATATAACGTAATATGAAAAATTACGTACAACTAAACTAAATTTAAAAGTATCAATTTATTTTGTGATTTCCGCAAGTGATGTCAACTGTGGGTAAACAAACAAGTACCAGTGTTTTCACCTGACACTCACTGACTTAGCTTAAGGCTGCCATCAATCGACAACAGTTGATACCATTTTTCAGATTTCCAAAATCAATGATTATTTACACTAAAATTTGGCAATGTAAAACTGTTAAAAATATTTAATTACTACATTTTTTAAGTTCCTCCTCTTTAGCAACCTCTTCAAAAGCCGCCAAAAGGTTTCTTCTACACTTACTTTCATCTGTATACAATAGTGCCCATAAAATATATTCTCCTATGTTTAACGGATCTTCCGAGTAACTTATCTGGACTTTACATTTCCTCTCCCACTTTCTAGTGTCTGACGCGCGGTTGTTTCTGCTTCTAACAAATTCTATATATCCATTACACTCCACAGCCAACTTTGGTAGTTGTGCGTTGAGAGTGTCGTGAGATTTATCCGAATCAGTCCCACTAGTGGACGGGAGACAATCCCCCTGACCCACTTCACAGTTTGGCGGTGTGACCGGCACACACTTTCGCTTCACTCTACGGGCTAAAAAGTCACCTTTACCGTTTATTTCTGTATCATCACTGTAACCTCTTTTCAGGCCATTTCTTTGTTTCTCATCAGATTTATCCTGAGATTCAATTTCTTGCGTTTTAATAATTTTATCGGCCTTCGGTCCACAGCCTTCCGCCCATTCTGGACTGTCGCACTCGGACTTGAGTATTTTTCTTTTACAAGATCTTTCCGTTTTAGAAATAATTTCTGGTGAGTTAAGAGGACTAGCGAAAACAGCATCAACTTTTCTGTAAAATTATAATTTAAGTTCAAACCAAATTGAGCTGATTTGAGACTATGCATGCCATAAAATTTGCTATAGCACAAAAATATACCTCCTTTATATTTAGAAAACCTTCACACATAGCTATACTGTAATATATTATTGTAAATAAATATATACAGGGACAATTCATACAGATTGAGCTAGCCTCAAAGTAAGTTCGAAACTTGTGTTTTGGGATATGGGATACTAACTCAACGATATTATATTTTATAACAAATACATATATTATATAGATAAACATCCAAGACCCGAGGCCAATCAGAAAAAGTTCGTTTTTCATCATGACCCGACCGGGGATCGAACCCGGGACCTCCTGGGTGGCGGTCTGGCATGGTAACCATTACGCCATGGAGGTTGTCAAAACATATGGGAGCTTTAATGTTGTGCTATAATATAGCTTGCTTGTGTTGTATTATATTATAACTACTGTCAATAATTTAAGATCTATGTAATAAAATTGTAAAGATGTTTTTTACAGCAACATGCTGTATAAATAGACATCCCAAACTATAACTTTGTCACACAAACTTTTGTGATTTAATCTTGTTAATTAAATGTATTTTATTGTAACTAAATAAATAAAATAAAAAAAACTATTCTACAAACCTTAAATCCCTATCAACTCTCATCTGTATCTTTTCAATACTCTCAACTGTGGTGAAATCATGACTGGAACATTGCATATCATGCTTAAGGAATGCTGAAACTTTTTTTCTAGTTTTTATAGTTCTTCCAAACCACTCTAGGAATACATCATCGGCTAGATACAAACATAGATTCTGTCTTTCATTGTCTATCATACGTTTATACCAAGTGATGAACTTCCGTGCTTGCTGCCTTTCGGTACCTCTGATGTCTTCTGTATGTCTATTTTTTATCTGGTTTCGTTTGTAGCGATTGACAGGTGATTTGGACATTATAGTGTTCTGGAAATGTAAAAAAATTACATACATATAGAAAGTGTATAGAACTGACACCACCAATTTTTTTTTTATTGCAATCAAGTAGTTAGATAGATAAACCATTTAAATAGATGTACACACACACAATGGCCACCTTATCCTAAGTAAGCTCCTTGTAAGCTACTTTCATGCTTCAACATGCTTCTGCTAATTCTTTATTAAAGTTGACTAAACCATAACAATAACATTATTCTAGTATAATGGCGACAGAGCTACCCTGATGCGATTGAAAAGTCGAACCCACGATCTAGTGGTTTCAGTCTAACTTAGCCACTAAACCACGAAGGTTCTCAAAATAAAGCTACTGACCAAATAATTGTGAAATGTTTTTAAATATTCATAAAACTTACATTTTTTTGTTAAAATTTCTACAACTTTTTGCGAACTAGTTGCCTCGTTTGCCAAATCCAAGCGCAGCCCCTCCAAGCGTCGCTTACTCTCCTCAATATATGCAGTCAGAGATAAATTAATCTCTAATAATTCTTTGTGCAAAGATGTAACGTTTTGGCTATTTGTAAATATATTTTCTGAAATAACAACAAAAAACATATTCATCATGACACAAAAAACAAAAACAAATGAACAAAAGTTCCACTTTTAAAAGATAACCTACGAATACACTTCGCAGCTTCCAAGGCCAAATGTTCACGGGTTAAATCATCAGATATTGTAGAATTCATCTTACGGCACCCTTGTTCACGTTGACATTCGTAAATGAATTTCTCCAATACACATTCAATATTAATCTTGCTCTAAGATTTCACAAAGTATAGAAAGCGTCCAAACTCGACAGTTTCTTCTCAAGTTTCAACAACAAAATGGCAACCATAGAGTTTTGATGGTTTATTTTTTTGTGAATGGCAATCTACCGTTAGTCTATAGCCACAGAGAATAGGGTGACCATAAACTAGATAGTTTATACTAATATTAAAAAAAGGAAAGATTTGATTGTTTGTTTGCATTGAATAGGCTCCGAAACTACTGTACCGATTTCAAAAATTCTTTCACCAGTTGAAAGCTACATTATCGGGAACGGGAAGTGACATGGGCTGTAGCACGGAACAGAAAAACAAGTACCTCCACTTGTTTTTTCTGTTCCGTGGGCTGTAGCTTTTCCCGAAATTCAATGTGGTTCCCACGCGAACGGGTCCGGAATTTCACGCGGACGAAGTCGCGGGCAAAAAAGCTAATGTCAAATAAAAAGAAATAAATGCTCAACTTTTATTCACTGATAGACTTTGTAGAGCATAATAAAATTATTTTATGAAATAGACTGGTTCAACCGGGGAAATACCACCTTCAATGTAGGTAATATAAAATCTCTGTGCCATCCACCATCCTCTCACCTCAGCCTTTACGTTTCGTTCGTTAAGTAGTTCCAAAATCCCAACTCCTTTTCTATCTAATATTTAATATTCCCTTCCTTTCCTTGTAGTAAGTAGGCAATTCATTGGTTTTCGTGTTACTGATGTTTACAGGCGTCGGTAACCACTTCCCATCAAGTGAACCGCTTTTTTGTTTGGTTTACAAAAACTTTTATTCAGCTTCGTAAAAACTTTTTACCACTAAGATTTATTCTGCTTGAATCATTTAAACTCGCACGAATTTCAGTTTTTTAATAGTATTGTATATGTTATAAACTTAATTATTATAAAACAATAACTTTATTAACTTTCTCATTCATTAGGTTTGACCATAGACAATTTTACTAATTACGTGAATGATTGGATGGCACGAGTACCGCGCTTCTTTGGGAGTGGTAATGCGCCGAACCAATCTACTGCGTTCTTGCGATCATTGACTTCGACCATTGGTCTATCTTTTGTCAACCAATCATCGAAAAACCAGTGAGGAATCCCAATGTAAGTTTACAATTTTTGCCGAAAATCTCTTCGAGATGGTTGTTCTAGTAATAATACGGGATAAATATTTACAAATGCAAAATAATTTGATTTTGTGTTACGTGCGTGACGAAATTACTTGAACAAGCAGCCATTTTGACTACGTTGCTTTCGTCGGCCTCGCCAATGACGTGTATTATCTTGTATGAAATTACAGTACTACTACTTGAAGTTGCACTGCAATAAATATTCAAGAAAACTTCGTCGTGGGTTTTAACTTAGATGAGCCATAGTATCCTGCTATGACTTTCTTTGAGGACTAAGGATCATCATAATGTACGTCGTACGCAGTGCTTATTATAGTAGTCGAAATGCCCATGTACCTATTTAAATAAAAGTAAATTCTTGGGATTACGTGTCTGTGATTCTGTATACATATTGGTTCATTTCGATTGCGATAATTCCTTTAGTTAGAATCCCAATCTGTTCCAACCTGACACTACCAGCTGAGTTTTTGACAATAAAAGATAATAAATTTTATCAGTGCAACACTATAGTGTCAGATGTGTCCTAAAAAAATAAACATTTATTTTCCAATACTACCTGTCCTAAGATGACTCTCTGACCGTGTCTACCAAATGTTAAGCCTACCTTTCTTTGAGTCCAGGTGACTCTGTGTAAATTGTGTACAAAATATTTATAAATAACCATATTTTCCAGTTTGAACGATGGAGCACGCTCAAATTCAAAGTGGGGAGGGGACTCAGGTGATGACGATAAACGGCCAACAGCTTCAGGTTCTCCAGATGAACAGCAACCCGCACATGATACAAGGCCCCAATGGCCAGCAGATCGTTGTGCATGCTATACCATCCTCAGCACATGCAATACAGGTATGTTATTTATAATCTTTTTTTGTTAACATTATTATGATGCTGATATTATTTTTAAGAAATATCCAAAATTTCACTGTATATTCCGTTCTAATATACTTGGCACAAGATTTCCAGTTAAATTCAACAATTCAAATTCAAAACTTTTATTCAGAGAATAGGTTTTCACCAACACGTTCTCTTGTCAGAGTATACAGTAATAAATGATTTGTATAAATTAATCTATTCTATAAACTACTACCATTTCAGAAACAAAGCAAAGTGATCACTGGTAAAAAGAAATGGCGAAAGAAAACCAGTTATGGCCTTTTTTGATTGTGTTTGAGTTATCTACTCATAACATACTGTGGTAACATAATGGTGTGTGCTTTATTGCAATGAAGTGATTTGATTCATGCTTATTTCATGTTGATTTTTATTCTAAATCAGAGATGATTGTTTGGATCTTTTGTGCTAAGTACAATGGAATGGAGTTTACTGCGTAAAACTAAATGTTGTAAAACCATACACTATTATTATGTATATTATAATGTATTTACATTAATTATAAATATCTGAGAATCTCCTTATGGCTGTGATGATGATAGAGATTACACAATTATTTATGTTAATGAACATCTTCCGTATTGTTATTTTAATATCTAAACAAATTACTTTTTCTATATGCGTCAGATTGGAACTCCACAAATCCAGGTAGTAGTATCGTTTATAACTTTATAATAATCATGTATGTATGTAACCAAAGCCGGGTCTCCACCGAATTTTTTTTTAAAACGTTCAACAAAAACACATACACAAAACTTTGTTTTTGAAACATGTTTCTCTACACACGCTGTCCATAGTGGCTCGCGGTCGCGTAGCTTGTGTATTGTGTAGCGAGGCGAGAGAGTTGTCAAAATCACGACAAAAATGGCAGATGATATGACAGTACCCTGCCCCTCGACCCGCGCGGAGGTATTTTGTGTACGTGTTTTCCATTGGGCATGGAAAACGAAAACATTGTTGATGTACTGAAAAATATGTATTGAAACAAAGTTTTGTGTAGACGATTTTGTTGAATGTTGATTGTGTATGGTAAAACACGCGATGTGGAGCTGTGGACCCGACTTTGACATTAACAATTTGTATCTATTCTGACTAGTTTTGTCTCATACAAATTTAAAACTATTAAATTAGCTATCGAGCCGCTCGTTCAATGCTTTTAGGCTAAGCGCAAATGCTCATTTTCTGTATTCAATTTCCTATTTCTTTTTCCTTATTCGGAATTCTGTGAGATTTCGGGTTCGAAAAGAAAAGAACGTGCGACCCGCCTAATGGTAAGCAGTCACAGTAACCTTTGGGCGCTTGCAACACCGGGATTATCACTAACGTATTGCCGACCCTGTAAAAAGTGTAGCTCTTGAAGACCTTACTCACCGTTGTTGTTGAACATTTTTTTGTATGTAAGCATAGCATTCAGGTTTCCGAATCTACATTCCTAATCAGGAATCCGAAAGTTTATGTAAAAGAATTGTATTTGTTAGACAAACATAGATAACATCAAGCTTTATATTTTAGGTGGCGGCCCCTAACGCCCAGCAGTTGCAACAATTACAAGTTGTACCCATATCCAGTATACAAGGTAACCACAGATTTTTTTGCATTAAGTCGATGTGGTAAGGTCTATTTCATGTATGTTATTGCATGTAACAGCAAGGCAATAAATAGTAAATTAATACTGAGAAGAGAGAACATCTAAGATTTTTATTCTTATGTCATAAAGGTGAAAGTTTGTGAAGACGGAATTGTTTGTTACTCTTTTATGCACAACGGCGTGATTTGCTTGAAATTTGGTACACGGGTAGTTAAAACCTGGATTAACACAAGATTTTATCCCGAAAATCAGTCCGGGAACAGGTAAAACTGTGGGCATCACCTAGTAATAGATAATCCTTTGAATATATGAAATTGAATTATTTGCAGTAAAGTGGTATACATATAACAGGATCAATTTAATAGAACAAACCATCAATACTCAGTTTGATGTGTTCAATCTTAAATTATATTTGTATGTAGCATTTTGTTCAAAATATCCCTTCCCATCAGCCTCTCATTCACCCGTAATATTTATTACATGCAACACATTGTTTCGCCATTGACAATATTTTAACAAACAACCGCCGTTTCCGAGTATTTTTTACCGCTTCACATGTATGAGCGTGTATTGATTTGTATTCTGAGAATCCCTACTAATATTAAACACGAAAGGTTGTATGTTTGTTACTCTTTCGCAAAAACGGCTGAATGGATTTGCTTGAAATTTGATACACGGGTAGTGTATAGCACGGATTTTTTATACCACAAAGTTGGCAAACAAGCATACGGCTCGACTGATTGTAAGCATCACCGTAGCATATAGACGCTTGCAATACCAGGGGTGTCACTCACGCGTTGTCAACCCTCCCAAACCCCCCAAGTGAGCTCTGGAGACCTTCCTCACCGTAGGAACACAACATGGCCGAGACCAATGCTATTTGGCTACGATCTTCTGTAAGGTGGAGGTCCTTCCCCAGACGGGCTGCTCCGATTTGAGCGGATTATCCGCTGTGCCCTACCTCTCTTAAAAGATAATCATATACGGCGTATATCATCATGCAACTAATGACAGGAACAACGGAATTTCGCGGGTTAAACCGCGGGCATCAGCTACTTCATGATTGTTATGGACCAATGTCCATTTAAATTTTCAATTAAAATAAAAACATAAAACATGGTATAAATATGAGAAAATTGTTGACAAGACAGTATAAAAAACAAAAATGTCTCGCCTGCCAGTAAAAGCAACACTGTGTGGGGACTCCTTCGTCGGCCTTCTGGATTCCACCCATTTTTTTTTTTTTACGTATTTCAGGTGCAAGTAACAATATACAACCAATGCAGTTGGTGCAGACACCAGATGGTCAGACATTTATCTATCAACCAACAACGAGCGCTCAGCCCACGATTGACCAGCACCAAATATTACATCAGCCAACTGGTAAATATTTCTTTACTTTTAAAAATTGTCTTCCTCATCAATAACTTGGCCAATAGAACATATAATATTATTTTTGTTACAATAAAATAACAAAAATTTGTTATTTCATTCAATAAAAAAATAAAATAGAAACATATTTATTTTCCAACACTACAACAGTAATTTAACAGAACATAACAAAATTATTCAATAGAAAGAAAATAACAAAAATAATATAAATTTAAACTGCTTTGTCTTGAATAATAAATAAATATATAGGGACAATTCATACAGATTGAGCTAGCCCCAAAGTAAGTTCGAAACTTGTGTTATGGGATACTAACTCAACGATATTATTATTCCTTCCTTCCAGACACACTTAAAAGCCACTGCTGGCAGAGTTCGAAAACTCATGTTTGTTTTCAAAAAGTTGCGCCATGTCGCGGAACCTCATACTGTCAAAATGGTTTACATCGCACTCTGTCAGTCAATTCTCACTTATGGCATCACGACTTGGGGTGGAGCACCCAAAACCCATCTTCTCACTCTCGAACGCGCTCAGAGAGCACTATTAAAAGTCTGTATGTTTAAACCCATCCTATTTCCCACTGAAGACCTTTACCAACTCTTTGGCGTCCTAACGGTTCGACAGCTTTTTATTGTACTCACAGTTCTAAAGCAACACTGTAATAAAAAACATATCGTCCATTCCTCTCGCTCCGCACGTTACCCTCCTAGCATTATCTCCCGCTCCCTAAACACTGTATTTTCAAATCGGTTTTACTGCTTCCTTGGTCCCTTCCTTTACAATAATCTAAACCGCCAACTTGCACTGCACAAGCTTACCAAGTTCTCTTGTAAAAAGATTGTTACAAACTTTCTTCTGAAACTAAATTATCACTCCACGGAACTTATGCTTCGACCTAAAATTTAATTCTTCATCTGTTATTCCCCACAACAACAATTCACGCAGTTACAAATTATACTCATCCACAACACGCAATCACACACACAACACACACACACACACACACGAACTCTGACATACACACACACACACACGTACACGCACTCACAAACACACACACACAACCTTACACTCTACATGTATAATCTTCTAGTATTTTTGTTAATTTTGTAATTCCAAAAAAAAAAAAAAAAAAACTTTTTCTCTAGTTACTAGTCCACTACCTACTTTATTGTTATTTAACTTAATTCTAATATTATTATATAAATCCACGCGGGGAGAGGCTGGTGTGCCGAGATACAAGCTCATGCTTAGTTCAGCCACCAGTCTCTCATAATCTTAGATTTTAATCACCCACTTTGTTATAATAGTTATATTGTACACTTAAGATTTTTGAGAGAAATAAATCATTCATTCATTCATTCATTCATTCATTTTATAACAAATACATATATAGATAAACATCCAAGACCCGAGGCCAATCAGAAAAAGTTCGTTTTTCATCATGACCCGACCGGGGATCGAACCTGGGACCTACTGGGTGGCGGTCTAGCGTGGTAACCATTACGCCACGGAGGTCGTCATGTTGTCTAAGGGATCAACGCACAGCCTAAACTGCTGTTCGTAGAGACCTGAAACTTGGAAGGTGTGTTCTTTGTATGTCGTAGGCATCCGATAAGAAAGGATTTTTCGAAATTCCGTTAAGATTTTCCGAAGTTCCTACGGGAAAGCGGTATACACGCAAACGAAGTTGTTCGGGTTTCGCTATTATTTCTTGCATCGGTTTCCTCAATGCTGGGGGTGAACTCTCTGGAGTACCGCGCTTCGACGAACAATGCTCTGCTGCTCCTATTCCCAGCAGCGTTATTTAGCTCCGCACACCGTTGTTTCCAAGGTTGCACGGATCTGGGGCAAGATTGTGTAAACAAGACGTCGCCTTATATCATGTATTATGCTGTCTCTCTTACTCAGCCGTTCTTATTTTGTTTTAAGCGATCATGGTAGACCAACGGATCGGACTACGGCCACGGGGTTTTGCCCTCGCTATAATAACATAATTATATTTTTTCTGTCTTTCTACCATGACTGTTTTAACAGCCTCATTAATTTATACTTCCAGTGATCAACTTAAATGGAAATCTGGTACAAGTTGCTGCTGGCGTTGGCAACACTGTACAACCTCAGCAGATCGTCAACCAGCCCAACATTGTCATGGTAATTATCTATGCGATGATGCAACGTATCTGTCGGTCGGTTTGTTTGACTGGTATCTTTTCACTTTGTAGCTGCTGAATCGATGGAGATAGAGATCGGATAGTTTTCCTCCTGAAAATCACTTATTAAAGTGATTTTAAGTTGATTCGAAGTTAATATGGATTTCCTAAATTTGACCAGATTCAAGAGCAAAATACACTGCCAACGGCAGTTTGTCGGTAGCAGCGCGGGAGATCGAGAGTCCGTGTCAAATTTAAAATAAAATAAAATGTATACTGCAATATACATGGAATGTCCTAAATTAAAGCGTTTGTATACATGTAAGTAAAGGATAAAAATAAATGTAAACGTAAAATGGATACTGGTTAAAATGAGCAGACCCAGGCATCCGTTCATGAGTTGAACCGAGAGCCAGCCATTGCTGTGCTCAACTATATTGAGGGAACTCAGCGACCAAACTGCATAATTTTCTTTCTAAATGATTCTTAATTTCATATATTACAGATGGTAAACGGGTCAAATAACAACACAGCTGGTGCAGGGTCATCGGAAGGTGCTGGCTCTTCAGCAGGTAACTCTGATGAAGAGCCGCTCCTATATGTGAATGCTAAACAATACAAGAGGATATTGAAACGAAGAGCTGCCAGAGCCAAACTTCATGAACAGGGAAAGATACCGAAAGAGAGACCGGTATGCTTTTTTTTTTACACCCAGGTGGTATGGTTAATGATGATTTTAGTAACAAAAGTACTTTTTACGCATATTTTTTTTAAATGTAATGGTCAGGGCGATTCCAGTATTACCCTGTCATGGAATTTTTTAATAAGATGGCTTCTGGATTCAGTCCTTTTGACCAACTGCATCTAGCCACATCGTTGCGATCCGTGTCTGTCGCCCGTGAACTTCGTTATGCTCAAAAAGCAGTTAAAATTTGAACCTTCTCTTTTTTATTTTTTGTATGAGCGAGATGACGCTTGTGATATTTTGACGATCTCTGTGGCGTAATGGTTACCACGCCGACCCGCCACCCAAGAGGTCCCGGGTTCGAATCCCGGTCGGGTCATGATGAAAAACGAACTTTTTCTGATAGGCCTCGGGTCTTGGATGTTTATCTATAAATGTATTTTTTTAAATAAGTTGAGTTAGTATCCAATAACACAAGTCTCGAAATTACTTTGGGGCTACTTTGGGGCTAGCTCAATCTGTGTAATTTGTCAAAAAAAGAATATAACTCTTATTATAATATAACGAGTGTTGAATAACATAGCAGTGTCAATAGTGTACAATTGATTATTTCAGAAATACCTCCACGAGTCTCGCCACCGACACGCCATGAACAGGATCCGCGGCGAAAGTGGCAGGTTCCATTCCGGCAGCAGGAAGTGAGTGTTATGATAATCCTTATTTATCTCGTAGGTATATCATTCTGGAAACGGAAACGACGTGATTTCGCGTGTAAAACTGCAGGCATCAGCTAGTATGTCTTAAAAAAGCTGTAAAATTCATTGAAATCTCGGAGTAGCAACAAATGTCTTTGATCTGGTATAATTTAATCTGAACGATATTAGACAAAGTGAGAAGGAATCAAAAGACTCTTCCGAATTAGCAATTTGAAATATAATGTAAAATGATTAACAATATAGACACACAAAGTTGAATATTATTGGTTTCCCCAATCCCGCCTGGCACCTAACAGCCTAGAGTATCCCATCATTTAGAATTTAGAATATAACCATAGATTTATTATAACTTACTAGCGTAAGAAGATTGGCAATGCAAAAGAGATATATCATAGCATATGCGTTGAGCGAGATAGATAGACGAGACAATTTTTCCTATACACGCTATGGGCTTGTATCGCCCTGACGTCAGTCATGTTAAAACAAATCCCACTTATTTTTACAAAATTTATGGTTTTAAAGTGTAGTTTCGGTGTTAATTCGACGTGATTAAATATGGTTACCTGTGCAGTGCCTGAATGTAACTCAAACTAAAAGGAAAATCCACAAAATTATATATCTTGCTGGCACACATGTACATTCCACGCACACTAGTGTATTTTGTTTTTGGTCTCGCCTCAATAAAACAAAGCCGATCTATAGGTACGCTAGTATATATTAAATCTATGAATATAACAATCTTTCTATGCACATACACACATCGTCTTAGCCTTTAACTTGTATAATGTCATCTCCAGCTATATTTATGTGTACTTACTAAGAATCACAACAATACTAACTTTACGTTGCAGAATGATGGAGGAAGGGCAGCTATCAAATGATTTAATGAAATTAGAAGATATGAAACCGGACACAGTATCAATTACGATAATACAGGTTACTATTCGTTTTTTTTTATAATGAGCCTTGTCGAGCGTCTCAACTAACTTGTACATGGAACTCCGTTATAAAAATTATAGACACCCCGATGGCGCATTGGTTTGGTAGTAATCTTACTATCGTCACCAGAGAGCGCGGGTTCGACAAGAGAAACTGCCTGCAAGGGCCTAGTCACTTAATAAATGATTTTATCTTTATTCATCTGTGGGATTTATTATCTTTTTAATACAGGTTCTTCGGAAACCCATCATGGGCACCAGTTCTCCACAAATACTTTTAATGTACATACTTGTAAACCATACACAAACAAATTTGTAATGCCTTGTTTTTGTGGAGAAAATAAACTTTATTTATTTATTTATTATTATAATTTTAGGACGAGGAAGCAACCGAAGCGCAAACGAATCAATGGAGGAGACTCTCGCCGCATTCGCTGCAGTCCACATAGCAAATAAAGGTGGAACGTGTACATCAGTTCTCACTTGACTCTTGAGTGAAATGCTATAAGGACGTTAGTATATGACTAAGTAAAAACAATAGTGCTAATTCTATTATACATTTAACTAGACTAAACTAAATTTGACAGGACTAGAAGTGTTGCTATCCTTGTCACTAATTGTAAACCAAGGAAGGACAACAACACCTTTGGTCCTGTCAAAATTAGTTTAGTCTGGTTAAATGTACAGAATTAGCACCAAAATATAGTATTTCAAACAAACTAAGGGCCAAAAATGTTAAGTATTGGTGGATACTTTTGAATCAATTTTACTCTAGAAACATTTCAGACACTTATATCAACCAGTAAAATAACATTACAATGTTATTGTAAACTTAAACGTTGTGATAGTTTATATGTAAAAAATTTTGGCTCTTATTTTGTTTGAGTATCGCAAACACTATAACACTTAGGCTCGGTTTCCACCAAAGCGGAGAGGAGAGATGTCTAATTGTTCTATACAAAACTCCGATCGGCGGCGCCCGCTTGCTTGCGTGCGGCACAAGTTTCTATAGAAAAATTTTACATCTCGGCTTTGGTGCATACCGAGCCTTAACGGGGCTTGGACTCGCACATAAACTTACTTGTTTTTACCACTGTATAGACAGAGTTGAATCTGCCGTGGTCAGACTGCAGCAGATATAATAAGTAAGTTAGCTGACATCCCACTTATCAAATTTTATTATTTTTGTGATTACGGAGCGCAAGACACTGCCCACTATGTTTTTTTAGCTGCACTGTCTTTTCATAGATCACACACAGTTGTGTATTGAAATAGATAGCGAAGGAAAACGAATAAACTTACAAGACCAGAGCTCCATCCATTTGAGGACCCCTCCTAATGAAAAAGAAAAATTACCTATTTTGAATTCTACCTTTCATGTCACTAAAGCCCATAGATTTATTATAATATATACTAAATCTATGCTAAAGCCTGCCTTATTTTTTTTTTTTAATATTGGCTTGGAAATCAGATTTAAAAGACCGGATATCCGGCTCTATAAACGAACTTAGTTTGGCGGTGTGGTCTGCGCTTTGATTAGTTCAACAACTATTTTAGTATTGCTAAACTATGGAAAGGGTATTCAAATTTCGCCAACGTATTGGTGCCTTTAAAAATTGTTAAAACTTATGTTAACATAAATGAAGCCTAATATTATGTAATAACGATGTAAAATTGGGAGGAAAAAAATGTTGCGTTCTACTTGATTTAACAAGAACATCACGTCGTGTGTTTTGTTGTCAAGACAAATAAGAATTCGGTTCACAAAGTTACCAATGTATTTTGTAAAATTAACACTTTGAATTAAAAACAATAGGATTGGATGCGGATTTTCTTATAAAAACTTAGATTTTGAATTATTTGTATTGCTCTCAATTAAAATTTGAAAAACAGAATATGACACTGTGTAACTTTCGCCCACGTTATTATATGTCTACAAGGTCAAAATACCTATGTTACCAACTTTGTGCGGCTTGCTAAATCAAGGCTCTAAAACAAATTACTGCAGGTCAGTGGAAATATTCTTTAGGAACTTATAATTTAATGGTTTTTTTTATTAATTTATTTATTGTTATACAGTTTTAATATAAATCTAATGACGATTTTAAGACCTATCCCATTGGCACCGACTATAGCTTACGTTAAAGTTGAGGGGTTTCGCAGGTACTTGATAAGTTGCAGTTAACCTATTTGTGCGATAAAATTGATGATTGTTGTTCGATTACTAACTGGAACTTATCAGGCACTCAAAATTTTACATGATAACAGATTTTCCCGTTAGCTCAGTAGAGCAATTATTGCGGACACATAATCTCATTTTTGCTAATGTGGATTGAAAATGTAAATATATGGGTGCAATAATCACATAATATAAATAATAATTGTTTTAATAGTCTTAAGATATGTGTGATAAGGTTGTTTTACAAAAAAGAACAAGTCTAAAAAAACGAAGTGTATCGTACACGTAATGACTTTGTTGAATACTCGTTCTTTATAATCGCTTCATACCGTGCATCCACAACGCAGTTACTTTTTGTGGAGCAACGTTAAATGTTCTAGTGGGCAACATCCGAAATTCGCAAAAGTTGAAGAATGTTACCTAATGTGTTGCATTCTGTTGCTCCACAAAAAGTAACTGAGGTGTGGATGCACGGTGTGAAGCGATTATAAAGAACGAGTATTCAACAAAGCCATTACGTGTAACGTAACACCGTTTCGATATATGTTTACTCGATTTTTTTTGACGCCAGTTGGTCAGAAAAAAATCGATTAAATCCCTTCACGCAATATTTAGACACCTTGAATCAAATTTACAGCCCTGTTCATGTCTTTCATTGGCTGTATCTTCATGTATGTTTTGTAAGGTATTTGTGTGAATATATTTTATTGGTATTATAAAAACAAAGTTGCGGTTATCTTCCATTCTTATGAAATTGTAAGTATGTATGTAAATATTATTTAAGTATAGATTTTAGGACTGAGAAACTAATTTTTTTATTACAAGTACAAAAATAAATAAATTGTACATGAACATGGTCTTTTAATGAAACAACAAAATGGGGTATCAAAATTAATTTATAAAAAAATTGCAATATGTAAACATGATTTCAAAAAGAAAATAGATAATTATGTTTATTTTAGTAATGGCAGTATCTTTGAGATTCTAAATAAAGATGCGGTTTCGTTGGTCTGCGGCTATTAGGGACTATAGTTTTGTTTTTTTTAGACCTGACTGATTGCTGATTTGACTTGCGCAGTAGACGATTTTTAGTAAAACGGTATGGAAATCGTCTACTGCGCAGGTCGATCACGTGATACGCCAGGTCTCATCTCTCGTGGCGCGAATTGTACTATGTCCCTCGCACATTGCCGATATTGAAAGAGTGAGATGGGACATTGTATCAGCCAATAGCATAGCTCGCAATCGCACAACCAATGGCTATAATTATATGGACCTATAGCAACGCAGTTTGCTACCAATGAGACCGCGGCACCCATAGATTTAAAATCTCTTTAACTCACAAGTCATCTAGAAATATCAAATAAAATTTACATAATCAACAACACGAATAGAACGGTAAATTATAATTAACAGAACAATTAGTTTCTACTGATGTAAACAAATACTTATACAAAAATTACATCTAGCAATTGCACTTTTTATCATATTAATTCTAAAATTCTAATGTAAAACTGGAGACGGAGAGACGTAGATACAATGTAAAGGTATCTGCATTCATTTTATACTAGTCAACAAAACAAAATATGGACCACAAAGGAGGTTCCCTTAGAAAAACCCACAATATGCGGGCCAACAATGACAGGAAGTTCCGAAAATACGAACTGACTTTTGAACCTTATTCTAGTAGGTAATGTCTTTTTTGACAGGACTCGTTGTTCGGATCGGATGGACACTTTCATAGTAGCAAATACTATAGAAACTCTACTGAGTTAATACGCACAGCTTCGGAAGAATTCGGGCAAGACGGCGACACTAGCGCCCCTACGGCATGAGGGCGGCATGAGGTGAACGATTTCAAAACTTTTGTGCGTTTTGTATGGAAATGTTCACCTCGTGCCGCTAGGGGCGCTATTTCGGAGGTTGCCAAGTCATTGTATGAGAAACGTCAAGAGCTGTGCGTATTAACTCGTTTCTATAGTATTTGATAGTAGATAGACCCGAAGATTTTTATATGAACGCCTACAATCCTTTATGATCAAAAAAAGTATTTGTAATTTAACTTTATGTTAGCCTCTCGATACAGAGATAGTGATAGTTTAGGATAGTATTAAATATCCTCTAAAATTTGGAATAAAAAATTTTGCGCCGGAGCCCTGGGTTTGTTTTGGATTACCTCATAAGTGTCATAAAAAAACGTTTTTTTTGTGAATCGAATTAATTTCACACCAAAAACATTACAGACACATCAACTTGAAACATAACATTATAATGTTATTGTATACATTAAATAAAAAATGTGTCTATAGTAGGTACAGTCAGGTGCACGTCGAGCAGTACAATTTTGTCTCATAAGACATAGAACTTAAGAATCGTACCAAGTCCAATATGTAAAGGTCGACCTGCTCTTGACTGTAACAAATTACGAGTGGCTTATTTTGTTTTGAGAAGTATATTATTTGCATATTAATTAATATCAACATTATGTTCTGGAAGCTGACGTATTCTCAGTAGTGCCAGTAGAGTAGCATGATGGGACTACTGGTATTTCTTCCCAGAGGCATAGAATAAGTAATAACCCGAGGTAGAATGGCCACTCTCCGTCCCGCACCGAATCGCGTTACCTGACCCCAGGCGGGTATCAAGGAGGGCGAATGTGTATGCGTGTGCGCGTGTACAGACGACATTGGCCTATGTAGTAAAAATGGGTAATTATTTCACGCTCGTTGTATGGAGTGTCCAGGGTGTGCCAGAGGTTCCATTAACTGGACTACTGGTAATTTTAATCCCAGAGATTACACTGTTTAAAAAAAAACGTGCCGACAATGTAGGT
Source organism: Endotricha flammealis (assembly GCA_905163395.2). Taxonomy (NCBI): domain Eukaryota; kingdom Metazoa; phylum Arthropoda; class Insecta; order Lepidoptera; family Pyralidae; genus Endotricha; species Endotricha flammealis. The sequence continues at coordinate 4,622,782 of LR990871.1, read as the reverse complement.
CAAAACGTTCCTGAATCTCTGGGAAAAAAATACCTGTCCAAACATGGCACTACTCCAATGGCACTTATTGGGAATCAACAGTATTATTGAGAATCTCAACTGGTATTTGGTTATAACTCTTGTGGGTTTTTGCAACCTTATATATATTTAAAAATCCCGTAAACATTAATCATTTTGTTTCTAATTACTTAAGGTAGATTTTCGTAGCAAGCGTCAGTGGCTTCAACAGAGTGTGACGTAATATCGTGAGCAAGAGAACACGATATTTTTGTAGTTGGTGAGGTCTGCCAGTACCATGTCGCACAAAAGACAGCCGGTACTCGACGTTTACAGGGCCAAACCATTGGCTCTATCCTTGTAACAAAAACAATTTAAAACTAGTTTCCAACCCCCAATCTCCTTCATTTAATATTTCGTGTAAGAAAGATAACGCTCGAAACATTACTTGTAAATTTTTTTAAAATTTAGTTATGAGACTAAGGCCCGTATATTCATGCGTAAGTCGTTTATACTAGGGATATAATTTATTATTTTTATTAGATTTAAACCACCACATTCTATGAGTTCCTTATATGGATATGAAGGAGGGGTTTGGACGTGAAAATCCATCCACCACTCATTCAATGCGTATGATAATTTAAAAATTCATGGTTCCCTGACGCTTGTTACGTTCGCTAATCTTAACTATTTGGCCTCTCGGAGCCTACGTGTTGGGTTTGGCGTGTTCCCTGATGCGCTGTATCTCGTCCTTGATGGCTGATATGAGGGGCAGTGCGGGGTCCGTGTGGGCCAATCGGCCTTCTGCTGTTATCAACGCTGGATTCACCACTGGTGTTGCTGGCACGCGAGATGTTAGGGACTAAAGGGAAAGAATAGTTATTTATAAGAAAACTTACAGAAATTGCGGCTCTATACTCGTAATAAAAATCGTTTAAATCTCGTGTTAATCTCAATCGTCTCACTCATCAACCCATAATCATCCCACTGCAGGGATACGGGTCTCCCTTCGATCGATGGTGATAGAGCGTACTCTGCCACGCTGCTCCAACGCGGATTGGTAGAGGCCGTTATTTTCAAGCCGCCGGCGCCGCCCGAAGGCCACCGACTTAACGACTGTCATATTTCGACAACAGCTGGGACCGACGGCTTAACGTGCCCTCCGAAGCACGGAAGGCACGTTAGGTACGTGTCACTCATACAAAATAGGAATTGGGCTAGACAGCAATTGAGTTTGACACGAGATTTGAAAGAATTTTTTTTTACGAGAATAGAGTTGCTGATTCCGGGCAACATCTGCATGAGAACTTGTCACAATGCAATCAAAAATTACGTTTCAAATCGGGTTAACAGTTTCTGAGACTACAAGTACCTGCTAGTAAGGTAAGTTGTGATTAGCACTGATATATAGACGAAAATTCTAAAACGTGACTACTCTTTCCTCGAAGGCCGGCAACGCATCTGCGATTCCTCTAGTATTGCGGGGATCTATGGAATGTGGTGATTGCTTTACTTTAGGTGACCCGATTGCTCGTTTGTTCCCTAGGTATAACATATTTTGAAACCTAAGAGCCTATTCTCGTAACAAAAACAGTTAAAATCTAATAGTAATAATAGTATAAACCTCAAGCGCTGTCTACTCATACAAAATATAAAATGAGCGAGATAACGCTAGGAAGGGCTAAGATTTTAACTGTTTTTATTACGAGAATAGCTTATTTCTTCATCAGAATTAAAATTTTCCGCCTAGTAGGTCATGTTACCGTACTTTGTGAATAAAAATACTTACGTGTGGAGGCGTCGGTCCCCAGGCACGGGCCGGCGGCGGCGCCCGGCGCTCGGCCCGCGCCGACGTGCGCGGCCGCGGCGAGCCCGGCCCACCCGGCGTTTGAACTGCGCGCCTGTAGAGAACCACTCGTATACTCTTCAAGTTGGTTACAACGTCACGGTAAGTTTCCATTTTTTATAACATTATTTAATCTGTAGAGTACCTATAATGTATATGTTACCGGAAATGCATACAATTCATACATTTCCGGTAACATATCTAATTAATATTTATCTGTGTAAATTCGCGCCTTTTTAAATTTAAATTGTCTATGCTCCAATACAAAAAAAAAAGTTTATGCTTTGTGATATTGATACAGTAACCGTACATCCACATTGCAGTTACTTTTTTTTTGCGGAGCAACACGTTTCCAAGTGTTATTCAATAACAAATAAATATTGAAAAGTTGAAGTATGATAACATTGTATTCAAATAACTTTTTGTTACCGGATGATGCCCACAAACACTTGGAAACGTTGCTCCACAAAAAGTAATTGCAAAAGTACCTATAATCGTACTTCGCGATTTTCACTGACAATTTTATTTGATTTAGTAAGTACCTAACTTACCCAGGACCAGCCGACTTTCCTCTCACAGTGTCCAAGGCAGTGTACGGCGATCCCGGAAGACGAACATTGTCATTGCGGGCTTGCGCCAACTGCTCTCTGCCTTCTTTATTAAAAATCAACATTAAAAAACTCAAGGGGTCCAAGAGAATAATATTCCAAATAGACCAGACTCCCTAATCTCGTAGCAAAAACAGAGGCTCTGTTGTCTCGCTCACACAAAATGGAATTGAGCGAGATAGCGCGTGAGTTTGAGAACTTTGAGATGAGATTGAAACTGTTATGAGAACAGAGCCGCAGATAGGTGGATGATCGCGTCGTAAGACATGCAGTCGACAGACAATGTAGTCGTAGATAATCATGGGCAGCGGTGATTGCTTACCATCAGACGACCCGCTGCCCTGCTGCTGATTGCTATTTCTCACGTAGTTGTTAAGGAGGGAAGTCCTTTCAATACTTCCTACTCCGACTAAGTATCTTCTTTCTGATTAAATTCGTTGTGAGTTCCAAGACAGCTGTAGTTTTCTCCCTCGGGACGTCAATGAGCTTCATTGCTTATTGTCTATCTGAGGTCGCCGTTGTTGATCCTGCCTACACAGGAGACACATCGGTGGAAATGTGTGGTGGGCTTGTCCCGATCCGCTGCCCGTTAGCAAGTTTCAGAGAGTCGCCTCAGGGAAAAAGAGTTGGACTATTAGGCGCCAAGAAAAACAAATTTTTTTTTAAAGGTTGCCGGTACTGAAAATTTGACATAAAAAATCTTAAATTCATCCTGTGAGTATTAGGTACAGGTATTGCTCACCACGTTTCTTATCCCGTTCCTTCTCCGTATCGACTGTATAAGTGTCGTGTGAGTTGGGGCTGGAGCCAGCACTGCCGAACAACGTGAAAGCATCATCCATAAGTTCGTTGAATCTCTGTCGCATGCGGGACGGCTCCTTGCGCGAGGATTTTGCAGGGCTGTTAGGTTTTGATGCTGAAAACATTAATTTCATCTAGTCCTAAACTAAGCAATGCTTGTCCCATGGGAAATAGCTGATAAATACATATAATACACATAAAACATTTTTTTTTTTAAATATTAACTTACAAAGTCAATAAGTTTTTATTGTATGGCGATGGAAAAAAGACCCTTAATGACAGTTTCTTTTTGCATTTCTTTTCGTCAATGGTCATTTCGAAGTGCTGGTAGATTAAAAAATATCATATAACATTGTAAAAAAAAAGACTTGTCTAAGCCCGCGAGGGCCCACAGTATAAAAATAAATATTTTGATTTTAGTCGTGGGGGTAGCCAGGATTTTGTCAAAGGGGGGAGAACCCAGGCCATGTCCTGCTGCGGGACCCAGGAGGACAAGGCGATCAATCACGACATTAGTAGTATTTTTCATCTATTTCTATACCTAGATGAAAAGTACTACCTATTAATGCCTTGATTTTAGGGGGGGGGAGTGTCAAGTAAAGAGAACTTACTATCTTTAATCCTTTGACAGTGTAGATCCCAAACCAGAGGTCCAATTACCCCAGGGTCCTTATCGATACTGCCCAAACGAACCAATTGTGAGGGCATCTGCCTTCGCGGCACAATGTCTTTTCTCTCTTGCCCCTTTGGACTGGTCACTGGAGAATCAATGTCCAGGTGACGAACCGATACGGGTTCTAATATTCTTGATAATGGTTCTACCACATTACCCCTGAAAAAAAAGTAGGTATTTCTTTTAATTGACAAATTTGGAAAATTTTATTTTTAACTCTAGATAGCTGGATAAGATTCTAAATATAATAGTACCAGCGGCCCGCCCCGGCTTCGGACGGGCTTAAAGAAACCAATTTTTTTTTTGAAAATATAATATACCCTATGTCACCAGGGTATAGTGTTACTTTCCAACCGTGAAAGAATTTTTCATATCGGTCCAGAAGGTACTTTCGGGAGCCAATCTAATTCAAAAAACCAAATGTTTCCTCTTTATAATATTAGAGGAGTGGTTGGTGTTTATAAGGATTATGAAGTTATGCTGTGTATACAAATATTTTACCATACTGAACGCCAATTCTCCTGGCGTGTGCAGTCATAAAAATTTCGAAACTCATACTTATTACTCAGTGCATAACGAAAATCGATTTTCAATTGTTTTATAAACTGTGAGCCAGAAGCTTTGGCGTTGAGTATAATAACGTACCTAGGGAATGAATTGACGGAAGGCATAGACAAATATGAGGTAGGTGTTGGTGGCGCAGAATGCTGAGCACTGTCCGAGCTGTCCAATCCAGCTGCTTCTAGCAGGCTATCCGTTGTACCTACTGTATAAAAAAAAGTATTAAAGAACCATGAACATAAAATCTAAATTCGTTGTGAGTTCCAAGACAGTTGTAGTTTCTCCCCCGAGACTCAATAAGCTTCATTGCTTATTGTCAATCTAAGGTCGCTGTTGTTAATCCTGGCTTTACAGGACACAACAGCAGCGGTTGGATTGGTGGGAATGTGTGGTGGGCTTGTCCCGACAAAATCTTAAATGTTTAAATCTAACGGCAGCTCCCATTTTCTGAATGTTTTCGGGATAAAAAACTATTCTAAGTTGCTTGAGTTTAAAACTAATCTCTATACCAAATTTTATCTAATTCGGTTTTCAGCGGTTACTTTCGTATTTGTAAATCGTCCATGGAAAAGAAAGGCTTATAAAAATTATTTCTATCGACGACTTTACGTGCGAAGATCACTAATTAGAGACCTTTGTTTTTTGTATAAATTTTGTATAAAAAAGGTGATAAATAAATATTTTTTGAAACCTCGCTTTTTCTGTGGCATCTTGAGAGCATGAGGTTTCTTTTGTCGTCTTCGCAATGCCGCCGCCACCTCCGACACTCCTGATGAACTGCTAGAACTATAAAGAGAAATTCTTCTAAATAAGTGCTACAGTGCAGATAGAAAATAAAATTGGGGTCTGGTCTGTGGAAACTGAAGCGCGTGTTAGCCAATGTTTTCTTGAATATTACCTGCTAATGATAATAATAACCTGAAATAGTAGGGGAGTTTCTGACACGCTATTTCGGTCTTATTTTTAAGTTTTTCTACAGGAAGAATTTTAATAGCATTGTATACGATGAAATCTGAGTGGGCCTCGGCAGAGGCCTCTAAACAAATTTTGCTTGTAAGTAGTAACATTAGTTTTTAAGTCTATACTGTATTACTGACAAATGATAGATCTTATTATTGAATTGAATTGTGTTTTGGGCAAAAGCCTCCCGACTTCTCACGACGAGTCTCGGTCGGTTTTTGAAAAAAAAAAAAATTTTTTTTTTATAAGTTAATTTCTTACCTTGATGCACTAGCAGCTCTGTAAATAGGGAGTAATGTACTGCTCGGCCGTGTTCTGCTTGGAGATACTACGCTGATTAACTGAGAACAAAATATTAAATATCTCAGCCGCAAGAAGTCGACAGCTGGGCAATTCCCCATATATTTGACGATATAGTAGAATACAAAGAAAACATTTGTGTCTATGTTCAATCTATCTTGAACTTTCTACCATGGACGTAAATGTGAAATTGTATTGAAAAAAGACAAGGGTAAATTGTACGTGTTGATTCGCCTCATCCTTAATTTTTTCGAATCGTATGGAACTCCCTACCCCGCGTCATTGTTTCCCGATTCGTAAAATCTAGGGATTTTAAATTCAAAAGTACCACCCACCACCACTACCACCTACCACCACTAACCACCCTAGGCCTAGACCGCATCTCTGCTTATCATCAGGCAAGATTGAGGTCAAACGCACTCAAACCTCTAATGAAAATATAAAACATACTCTGCCATCTTTCTCTTCGTGGACTTGTTTTAGTTGATTCCTCTCCGCTTCCCTCATTAGCTCGTTTCTGTAGGCGCGCAAAGATGCAGCTGACTTCATTGCCTTTTTCCTAAAATGATAATAAATATACGTGATTTAAACACGTGCCACCAGCTGGCTGAATGATAGGGCTGACATCGAAATACTACGATATATGTTAGTTACTACATTCATCTATGTTACTTGTTACTGGGTACCCACACAGGTACCCAGTAACCAGGTATTTTTATATTATGTAGACAGTTTATGTTTTCTTAATAGGTATACAAAATTTATGTGCATTTTGTTCAAAACGTTGTATTCAAAAGTACCTAATCTATTTTTACCTCTGAGCAAAACATAGCAATGCCAATAACACCAGTAGAAGAAGAATAGCAATGCTGGCACCGACTGCTAGAGCCCAAAGTTCGGTTCCGTGGACGCCTCCAGCTGCAGCCTCGCCCTCAAGTCCCTCAGCTGTCTTCAGGTACGCTGCTAGCAGAATTTATTGAAAAAATTCTTTATTGTGTTGAAACACTTTTGAAAGGAATTTTGACAAATCAAAAAGTTGACTGACTTATGTCTAGAAAGACACTGCGTACACTATAGACCCAGCATACGCGCTCTACGTGTACATACTGTTTGGTTTGCTTCAAATTCGTCAATTTCTTTTAGGTAACAATAACCCAACAACTCAATTTGAAACGACAATATTGGACTTAGTTTCGATCCAATTTTATATTGATATCCATCTAAATATCGATTTTTGCCTAGTGAAATTCCTCGTCTTCTAACCATAACTTATAACAATGAATATAAAAATATGGGGTAAAGACTACGGTCTACCACGTTGAGTATCGTTAGAGAACTTCGATTTTTTTTTACATTTCATCAATCCTTCCCGAAGAAAAAAATGATCCAAATACAGTTCAATATTTTTATAACTCACGCTCAGCTTTCGTTGTAACGACAGCACCAAGTTCATGAGCAACTTCTGCATCTCTCACTAGTCTCATATCCCTGGCTGCCACCGCCGCTGGTACTGCTCGACCTCCCACCAATACTACATATACGATCTGCACGCTCCCTGTTTCTGGAGACTGTAATAAATGTAAGCGTATTACTAAATCTAAAAAGGTCATAGTATGGTCTTCTCAGAGCAAGCTCTAATCTCATTCGTTTAGAAGGGAGACCATATTCCTAAATCCCTACTACAGTGGGATGATTATGGGTTGATATCATGATTTCATGATGATGGTTTTTGAACATTATACCAATATTTATAAAGAATTTTCAACGAAAAATAATTTTTGGAGAGTTTTTGCACGTTCCACTTTACCATACCTATTAAGTATATGGTCTGATATTTGTACTTGATAGTGGTTCGCGGGTAGAGTTAGAAAACATAGTCTTTTGTATGTATCTTGCATTGTGATGAATAAAGTTAAGTTAACGATTCAAAGAAATTACCTCAGTAATATTCTGGATGTGAACTTGTACCGGCGGTTGTTGTTCAGGCTTAATTATCTCCCTTTTAAATACAACTGTGCTATTCGCAGAATCTGCTTCAAGAGGTATATCAATAATATCTTCTTTCTCCACTTCCATTTCTTCCCTATCTGACACTTCTCTTTTCCGTACAAGAATTGTTGGATTCACTAATATCCACGACTCTACTTCATTGACTCTAGTAGGTCTTATATTAACACTTAATGAGGCTTTAGTGATATTGCTGGTAGAAAATATTTCAATATTTTCAGTATTAACTAGTGCTTTGGATGCGTTTATTGATACACTTGATTGTTGAAATGTATCTAAGGATGTTACTGAACTATGAATATCAAAATATCTGAATGCAGAGTCAGAGTTATCGCTTTCTGGATTATTGTCATTGTTAACAACAAATGAATGGACGTCATGTTTTTTCCTCGCTGTTGGTGCGTCTAATGATTTGATTATACCCAGATGGCGTTCTTGTTGTCTGAAATTAAATTTGTAATCTAGAAGAGTTTATGACAAAAACAGGATTCGGTTAAATGTAGGAAGACCCATATCTAATCGGGCGGGATGATAGTCGATTTCGTTGTTGGAATTCATTTTCATCCAAAGATCGTTCGCTCAATCGGGGACCTGTCTAGTGAGTGAGAAACTCGCATCCCAAAGTTCTCTTAATCTGGACTCTACTGGAGTTGTTGATGTAAGAGCAGTTGTGATTACTTACCATCAGAAAGTTGGTAGTTTAGATAAATAAAAATACTTATGTTTATGATGAACATTGCCTATGAATGTTACCTCAAAAATGCCTTTTGGTATAATCTCGCCAGTCTCAACTGCAAGCTATCAGGCGTCGATCCCTGTATGACAGTGAGCAGCCAATATCTTCTATCTTCTGGGATCTCTGGTTTCAAGCTGTCTGGCACTGCATCACCGCAGTTAAGCACACACTCTCCTGTTGTTTTATCTGTCACCGCCTGTCGAAATAATATGAGATAGGTAGGATAGTTCTCAACTTCCCCGTTTTTCGGCTTATTCTCACTAGTTCGATTCATCAGTTTGATCGTCGAACTAGTGACATTTTTTTCTCATTTGTTCGAACGAACAGCAGCGTTAAGAAGGAAAGTGTGACAGTAGGTTCGTTAGGTTTACCTTGTGACCCCACACCCAGAAACAGGAACCCACGCAGCGGGGCTTCGTCGACCTAATGTCATAATAAAATTTGAGTTGTTTCTCCATAAAATAAATCCTTAAGTCCAACAAATGAAAAAAAAAAATATAACTAATTCGTCGATCGACCTGATGAATCGAACTATTGAGAATAGAGGAAATTACCTGAGGTGGATAAGAATCCAGATAAACTGTAGCCAGAACAGTAGTGGTACGGACGACAGGTGTTGATGGTTTTGATGGGGTTGCAATAGGCGGGTCTGGAGGAGGTGGTGGTCCATCACCAGACCCTGTCCAGAAGAAGTCTTCGAGACGTGGCGTACGTTCATGTTGGTCTGGTGATACGAACATGTACACTGGAAAGAAATAGATTAGGTGTATGTTTCTTCTCATAATCATGGGCGCTTAGATTTCTTTGGAATTATTAAATTTTAACGGAACCTATCCCTTAGCTTATATAAAATTTTGTTCTTTTTACGCCAATACTCATTATACTAGCCTATCCCGTATTATCTTTGTATTTATTTTGAGCATAATCTTCGTTTTTGTTATGAAACAGGTAATATCAAATAAATATTCTACATGTCTTTAAAAACTAATTAAACTAAGTATTGAAATAAACTAAAAACTAAACTAAACTAAAAAAATAACTGTGCTATTTACTAAAAACAATACTAAGAATTAAAAAAGAGTCCTTTTATTTCGTTTCCTAATTCTTTGGAATAGAACCTTTCACCTTAATTCCTTGAAAGGTAGCTGCTGAATTATGGGAGTGTATATCATAATGACAATGTTCGAAGTCCCGTTGTTGTTCGCGTGATCCGTCAAATAAACGTTTTATTGGCTTTGTAACTTACAGTAACTTCCACTTATGCACGACTAGTAGCGTGTTAAAGGAATTGAACGGATAACGGATAGAACTTGAAAGAAAATTATGCAAATACTCAACTTATCTATTTTTAAATGAAGTACAAATCGAATGGTAATGATGATATCTAAATATATAATAATCATTCATGCCACGTTCATCAATCAGCCCTATATTATCAAGAGTAATGGGATAGGTACCTTCCTAAGTTTTGTTGGTCGGTCAAATCCGGCATAGCCTAGCCGTTCTACAAGGTTTCGACGAAACCGCTGCGGTTTCCTGATCATTTTTGCCTGAAGCAGTATCGGCATCAACAGAATCAATCTGTATTAATAGCTTCGTAGTATCCTGTTGATGCCAGATTTTACTAGCATTTAGTTTAATACTCCAGTGAAGTCCTAAGCCTTAGTTTCTTATATTTAATTAAGGTCCTAAAGATTAATCCTAAGTTAATTCATCATCATCTCAGCTACCAGAATTCCACTGCTGGACCACGCTGGACATAGTTATTTTAATATAAATTAATTATATTATATCTTTGTATGAAAATTTATCCAAAGGTTTCTCGCTATCAGTTCATAAATTCCACTGAGTTTTCCCCGACTGCGCCATAGCGCCACCTCGTACCAAGCACGGGCTTTGTACAGCGAATAACGCATTTCCTCAATACGTAGCAACTGTCTACACTTTGCTAACAACTGCGTAAGCTCTTAGATATCTATAATATTATACCTACTACATGCAGATAAAATACCCTAGTTGCAACATGAAATCGTATGTAATATAATGTCTAGACTTAACTCTATATACACGCGTAAGGATATTTTGGTTGAGATTTTGATAAATGACAATCGTATGTTAAATTATTATTATTGTTGACTTTCAAAAAAAGGTATCTGTTGAGTTTCTTGCGGCACTTCTTCTCAACACAACGTCGAAGTGCTGGTAGGATTAAAAATAATTGACGTGCAAGAGTATTTCCTGTATATCTACTTACTTGCAAAATAAATGATGAAAAAAAATGTAAATAGAAGGAACAGCGGAGAGATAGTTGGAGAAAAAGAGGAGGCCTTTACCAGCAGTGGGACATGACTGGCCATTAAAAAAAATATGGGAGTAACTTTTGGAATTAATTTTGGAGTGATAGAGCATTTATGAAATGAGTTGGTATGGAATGACGTGGCGGGATACTCGTCACGAGTGTTAAGGGACTAACAGCCAGTTTCTGAAATGCATTTTTTAAATTAATGATCTAAATTATTGTTGTCAGTCTAACTAATAATGAAGAAAAAAGGGAGCTTGAGACTTAACGTGTAATTAAAATTAAAATGCGTGAAATAGTAGAGTGAAAATAAGGTAAGGTAAAGAAAAATTTGAAGACCATTGAATACGTGATTCTTTCAACAGGAAAATGCAAGTTTTGTGTACAAACTTTCAACCAACTCCATATCCACACAATCCACACATAGCAATCTTAAAAGTGTTAAAACAAGTGTGAAGTTGTATGATCTATCTAGTAGATATTCAAAGATACAAAACGTTTATTTAGAGACTAGATCTTCACACGGTCTTCACAGTACATACTCTTTCTCTCGTCACAGAGTACTACATTAATAACTTATTTGTGTATTAATCTACTCTATACGCTGTACTACCACTTCGGAAACAAAAGCAAAATGACCACTGGTAAAAGAAGTGGCGAAAGAAAACCAGTTACGGTCTTTTTTGTATTCGTGAAATATAGTGCATCCAAGCCTTCATAAGTTTTCATGATGTTTACCAAAAAATAGGGTAAACATGTCAATCATGAAAAGTGGCACGAGATGGTACGGAACGGACACGAAACTTTACTGTCGTCACGAATTCATGAAAGATTGTGACGATTATTACATTGTCATGAATAATTTTACTTTACTGTGTCATTATTTGATCAATATCTGTTAATCATTAACCAATTGTTTTTTACCTAGTGCTGCTTACTATCGGATATTACTTGCAGAGTCATTGTCCTCGATCACATTGGAATTTCCATGGAATTTTGAAAGTAAAGTATAGATGAAAATGGATTGTGTTGCTTTATAATCTTAATATAATCCATAGAGTCAATGAACTATTATTCTAGCGAATTCGTAGTAATTACATCTCACTGCATAGAGCACATAATATACCGATATATTCTCGCGGCTGAATTACCTATTTGACATAGAAAAAAAAGAGAGAGAGAATTACAATTTTATAGGTGCGTAAACAAAATATGGCAGAGGGATAGCAGAATATGGCAGAGGGGAGGAATAACATTTTTAAGTCCACAAAACTGCAGGTCCCGCTACTAAGTACAGTCAGGTGCACGTTGACGTTGAGCTCACTTGCAGCAATTTTGGCTCTTATGATATAGAACTTAAGAATGGTACAAAGTCCAATATGTAAAGGTCGACATGCTCTTGACTGTACATCAAGTTTTTTTTTTACGACAAAAATAACTTGAGTGCTACCTTCTCCACTTTGATTGTGGTGGGGCTGAGGAAAGTAGTGATACTTCTATAACACCGGCGGAAGAACATTAAAAAAAGACCTGCACTGTACTTGTGCCACTGCATTTATGCTGAGTGGAGACTGATTTGGATCCACTCGATTAAAAACTGTTTGAAAATAGTGTTCCAGATAAACATTTTTACTTTGTTCCGTGTGCGCTAGAATTTAAAAAGTACTAAATATAGCTTGGTTTAGTAGGTAAATGTAATATTGGAACACACACCGACATTGTTATACAGAAAATCACAAAATACCATATAAATAGTGTCACGGCGTACATTTTACGCGGGCGCCGCAAAGCATCCTTTTGTGATGACCGGATGTACGACTGTCGGCAGACCGTGACGAGATGACCCCTGGTTTGATTGATATAATAATTATTTGTGTGCTCTCTTTTGAAATAAAGTATTTTTATGTACTTCGAGACGGATTAAACCGATGTTTTTATAAGTCTTCTTTAGCCTTTATATTATTTCTTTAGAATACAGGGGTCAGGTATTTTCTAGGTGAACGTGTTACATCGTAGTCTACAGCGATGCTTACCATCGGGCAAGCTGTGGTCAAACGCAAACCTATTTTAGGTAAAAAAAACCCTTGGCCACCCAATACTGAGTGAAGGTCTCTTGCAATGCACGCCATTCGTCTCGGTTTTGTGCTTTCCTCATCCACACCCTTCCGGCAATTTTGACCGTCGCTAGTCAGTGTGTAAGTGGTTTGCCAACATTTCGGCGACCAGTTATGGGTCTTCATTCCAGTACCTACCAATTTGCGGTCATCTCTGGTGCGGATGCGGCAGATATGACCCGATATTTTTAAAGGTAGCTTTAAAACTTCCAGTAAAACATATCAATGTTTTACTGGAGGTTTTAAAACTACCTTCTAGACACGGGTCAGCACAAGTCAAAATAAGCGAGAACTGGAGAAGCTGGGAGAACTTTGTGCAATCAGCTGAGCTGAGCAAAATGAGTTGAATGAGTGCCTAGAGAAACTTTCTACCTCCGCCTCCTAGGCTTAGGAATAACCTAACTTGGTAAAGTATACATTGTATGACATATTTTAATGTTGGATGATAATGTTATTCCTAGGAACCGTTAGTGAAAACGGGCATAAGTAAGTATTATTTATTGAACTTAGGCGATCCTTCTGAAAATTTAAACGTAGCCTTATATTAGCTGTTCGTGCGTGCATGTTGTTTTTCAAGAAAAATGCAATAAAGTTGCTTGTTAATGTAAAGGACAGTAGTAGGTAGTAATTAACTTATAAGTATCATATGAATAATAAGACGAAATTGATTGTCGGTCAGGGTAAAACGTAAATGTGTACCCGTATAATTTTATTTATTTTGAAATTGGTAGGAAACCTCAAAATTTTGTATAGACAAGAATTAGGTACCTATTTCATATAACTGACTTATTATACAACAATACAAAACTTTTACTTTTTTTTTCGAATTTATAGATAAGTATACACTTACTAGTTATGTGCTTTTGGTGTTTAGTGCAAAAGTGTCATAACTTTAAACTTACATTTTTCATCATCGTAGTCATCGCCATATACAGAACTAATAATTACAACAATAAAACAAGTAAAACTCGAAATTTTATTCATTATCGATTAAAAATATTTTACTATTTGCACTTATTACATCGTCCTAAAACACTTAATGGTTGAACGATTCATTTTTGGCTATTTAATTTTATGTGAACATTTTAACAGTGTTTGGTGAATAATATTTTATTCACGCGACAAAACGTTCAAGATAGCACCAGCAAGCAGCCCGCAGTCAAAATCGTTCAAATAATAAAACTACTGTGCAAGGATTGTTAACGCGTTGCCAAGCGACGAAATTGAATATGCGCGCCACGCAACGCAATGCGCTCTTTGACATTCCGTAAAACTCTACCATAGGAAATGTAGAGCAGTGTACACAGATTATCACAAAGTTAAATACTATGATGACAATCATACAATTTTATTTTACTACGTGAAAACTACTTTTATTATAATGTAATAACTAATTGTCACGTTTTTATGTTTTAGTGCGAATTTTAATAAAAAGTATTTTGACTTTTGCTTTGCTTTGCTGGCTGCTAATAAAAATACCTTGTCTATGCTAAAATTGATTGCCATTTCTGTAAAATACTACCAAAGTAGTAGATTTTCAGAAAATATTAATTAGGTACATTCCTAATTTCTCTGAAAAATACAATAATCTGACGTGAATTTGACATATCGGCGTACTAGCTGGCCATAATGCTTGCTTGCAACTAATAAAGTTGCAAGTAATAAAGTTCATGTAGCTTTGATATATACCATTCTAACTAGCGAGTTAAAATAAGATAGATAATGAAAAACAAACTCCACTCTCTTTATTTAATTTATAATTTAGAAAGGACAAAGGCGCGCCGAGGTCGTTCCAGGTAATTTTTCTTCAATTTATTATTCTGATATCCAGTTTCACTTTTTGATCCTTGTGCTTTATAGGTGTCCGTATCATGCTACAATACAGGGATACAGACAGGTTATAATGTAATAGTTGAGTATCTATTTAGGAAAATTAAATTTTCGTGTAGAAAGGTAAAAAAATATTTAAGAAGAAAGAAAGAAGAAAGAAAGAAAAAATATTTATTTGGAACACTCAACAACAATAACTTAAAATTACTTACAGCTAATTGTGTCCTAATGTCGAATGCTAATTGTTAGGAGCAAACAATAGCTCCTAAAATATAATATATTATAAATATACATCATTAAATAATACACATACAATAAAATAAATATGATTAGTATAATAAGTAATATTAATAATTATTAATCGTTTATTTTTAAAGAAGCTTAGTGCAAAGCTAAGTTTTTTTTAAATACTACATATTGGTAATTAATGTTGTTCACAACAAAATCTTTTCTTTTTCTAGCTTTATGACATCAATAGTAGAATTCTTTTTTATTACGCTGACAACACCAATATTTTCCGTCGTAGCTATTTCTGTCAGTTCATTCGTGTGAGTTCGTCGCTTCCGTTCGACGGGTATTGTGCGACGTAGCGGGTGTGTGCGAAAGTATGAAGTGAAATCGTACAAAAAAAAGTGTGTGAAATGTTTAGTGTTAGTTTATATTGTGCTAAAAATCCAAAATGAGTGCGAACGGATAGCTGTGTTTAGTTTTTCGGTCCATAAAACACTGCAATAGTGGTACACGTAACATTTCGTATGAACAGTTTCAAAATGGCTGGTTTTTGAAGGACCCTTTGTCCGCTTTCGTGTGCTTCTTTCAGCATGATAGTGGGATCCTACTATCAGAATTTTGACTTGGAGAGGTGAGGAAGGTCCTTGATAAGATTTAGTGGGTTTGGTGTGGTATCGCGCAGTGGAAAAGTACTGGTTCCCGCCGAAGTGCGGTGTTGGTCGGTTGCTTTCTACGCAAGCGATACAAGCGCTCACTTGCAACGTGTGAGTTTCTAATAACCTTTTTATTTCTTGGGTAACTAATAGTGGTTGACGGCACGTACGTGGGCAGCCACGGCACACGCCGATATAATTTTAGCTTGGTGTTGATTTCCTGCATCACGCTCGAAGTAAACATACGACACTTATTTTTAATGTTTATATTTTCGTATAGGAATCTTATATTTACTATTTATCTTCTTTATTGCTTATGTTACAAAGTATAAATACTATTATTCTTTATGCTATCTTCTTTAGACAAAAGGAAAACAATAAAATCGATATTTTGCCTAGAAAAACAATGTTTGAAAACATGTTAGTATTCTTTCTCGCTCTTACACAGGATTCCTTCATTTCTCTACTCTGTCTGCTTTATCAAAAAAAAAAAATAATCAAGTGTAAATAATCAATTTTGTTGGATATTTTCCTATTAGATTAAATTTCTAGTTAGTATGACTTATGACTTGAAACATACTAAAAGAAATTAGATTTCGAAATAAAACTGCAAAAAGGCTTAATGTTTTACAAAAACAAAACAATTCAACACATCTAACCATAATATTGTGGTACATGAATGCAAACCATAGAAAAATAACATGTTATGTATTGTTCATCAGAATATCAACCCATAATAATTATCCCACTGCAGGGATATGGGACGGGTCTCCCCTGCCAGATTGGGCAGAGGTTAGTGGTTTCAAACTGCCTGATACACACCGACTTGGTTTAGTGTCTGTCATCCATTGATAACAGCCGGGACCGATGGATTTACATATCAAAATCACGAAATGTATTGTTATATTTTAGTTTTATGATAACCTTTGATAGACTATTGGACCAACATATTATATTATGTCACTATATTGTATACATATAAAGAAATAACAGAATAAATTGTATCATTGTTTTCTATATATTTTATATTGGCAATATACATAGACTAAAACATACATTGTGTATATAAAGTTATTCATCAAGTCATATTATTTAAGAGAGGTAGGGCACAGTGGATAATCCATTCAAATCAGAGCAGCCCGTCTGGGGAAGGACCTCCATCTTACAGAAGATTGTAGCCAAATAGCATTGGTCTTGGCCATGTTGTGTTCTTACGGTGAGTAAGGACTCCAGAGCTCCACCTGGGGGGGTTGGGAGGGTTGGCAACGCGTGAGTAATTCCCCCGGTAGTGCAAGCGTCTATGGGCTGCGGTGACGGCTTACCATCAGGCTGACCGTATGCTTGTTTGCCGCCTATGTGGTATAAAAATAATAAAAATTTCGTCTACAACTCTAGACAGAATATGATTATTGTTAGTACACAGACAAAGATACATTACAAACGGATGACTTACACCCTAGTAACAAGGCAACCTTATTGCTAACTCGAGATTTGTTCCGTTTGTGAAGGTTATAAAGTTTTGAAGCGTTATTCAAAAATTCTAATGGTGATATTGCAGTGTTGATCTGAGCTTCCCAAAATCAAAATCAAATCATTTTTATTCGAATAGGCATATTACTAGCACTTATGAATCATTCAATTCAAAGAATTGAGCTATCCAATTGATATTACAGAGATTAGTATATTCAAATAAACGATAGTAGAGGTTTGGCTAGATAAGATTATCTTAAATAGCCCGTCTTTGGGTAGAACGTTTTCACTCTTGTAGATGTTTTATATTGGATTTCTCTTACCTTAACACGTCTCCAATCCGGTCATCGGTGACTACACACAGATGTATCTACATAGATCTAAGTGCATAGCAGCTTACATGTTAATTCTGCGTGGATGACATGACACTGAGGAACTGAATGTTTCCGCAAAAGATAGATTGATAGATAAAATGCTTACTTTTTTTAAATACACAACAGTAGGACACAGGATACATACTCGTAGACAGCTTACAGACTAGTGTAAAAGCAATCTTTTCAAGGAATCTGTAGGGTAACAAATTCTAAGAAATAAAAAAGAAATATTCTTGATTGTTCAGTGTACCTTTCAGTCATTTCACGTGTTCTGTCAGTACAATGAATTATACATAACCAGTGAATCCCGCGCAACTTCGTTTGCGTGTATTTATTTATACTTTTCGGGATAAAAATTAACCTATGTGTTCCTCCATGTGAGCGTGAAGAAGTAACAAACATACATACAACTTTCGCCTTTATAACATAAGTGGGATTCACACAGTGCCACCTGGTCCCAAAGTAAGCCAGGCTTATGCTGCTTATGTACCAGATAAAAGATATGTGTTGTGTCAATATTTACCGTTCACTAATCTGCTATGGGTATTTTTGCGTCGTTTCGTACGAACCTCCTCTATTTTTTCTTTACTAAAAAACCCGCAATGTCGCGAACGTGCTTTTTTACCCTAAAGCACCAACTTCCTAATGTTTTTTTTTAATTATCTGCTATCAGATTCCGCACTTCAATCGTGAAATGTCGCAGTGCCGTTATAACATGATGGCACTACTAAAACCGAAACACGTAACGGTAACGATAACACATACTTTGTACGTCACATAATAGCTACTGAAACAATATAGGAAACTCATGTCAGGTACGGAGATCTTAGTCCAGCTGTGGTATAGTTTAAGCTTATATTAATAATATTTTTTAGTTATGTAATAATTGGCTTCCGGGACAGGTGAAATAATCTGATTTGATCTGATGCCCAAAGCAGAATTAAATGGTAGTTCAAAAGTAAATAATACATCTTTTAAGCGAGCTACACACGACGGCTGTGAGTCAAGTGCGGTACAGGAGCGGCTTTTTTATAACAAAGATAGACACAAACAAGCATACAGCCCAACTGATGGTAAACGGTCACCGCTGCCCTATATGTCAGTCCACTAGTAACCATCCGTGGTGCTCGACAATCTAGGTTCACCTGATTTGCCATCAGTCTAGGCTGCTTATGCCTTATGTTACAAATTGCTCACATAGTGCCTAGGATAGGACCTTTTAAAACTTCCTACTACATATTATCTTTCTGATTAAATATGTTGTAAAGTTAGAATTTGCCTCTGAGTGACCTGTCCACTACACGGCGCTTTATCATTCCTATACTAAATTTTGAACGTACAGTCAAGAGCATGTCGACCTTTACATATTGGACTTTGTCCCATTCTTAAGTTCTATGTCATAAGGGCCAATATTGTACTGCAAGTGTAATGCTCAACGTGCACCTGACTGTACATATGTACGAATGTAAGCACTCTGACGGTTGGCACGTATATTGGACCTGTAGTCACATTATTAATCCTAGTTTCATTGGTGGGAATGTGTAGCGGATTTTTTTTACCGCTATAATTATTAAAACAGCATTGTTGTACACGATACGTAGAAATATTCATAACAGTTCAGTTACATAGTATGAAAATCGAACATTTAAATACTTAATTGTGTTCACGACAGCAGGTGTCAAGGGCAAGCCCCATTGTATTTTTTTTTAATGGGCAAAGGAACATACGGGCAAGGGGGGCCATCGGGGACCATAAAGTCGCCGTTAAATAAAACATCACCCCAATTTTGGACATGTTTAATCGTCAATACCAACCCTAAATATTATTATACAGTTACGTGCAATATTACCTTGTTTCATCGATTTGTAACAAAATACATTTCATTGCAGTACTAGTAACACCAATTAATATCGAAAACTCGCTAGCGACGACAAAAAAATGTACAGTGCCTCCTATCGGTCAATTCATGAACTACATTTTTCATAGAACTACTTCGCTAGCGAAGTTTTCAATACGCATACCGCATACCCTGATGGCTGTGAGTAAGATAGTGTGTTTCCTGAGCTCAACAGTCATAAATTTACTTAACGTAAAGAATAGATTGTCAATCAACAGGTTTTGCATGTTTTTTGTCAGAAAGATAGCCTATCTGGAAGCTAAACAATACAAAATCATATATCTCCAAAAATAATCCATATTATTTTGCATAAAAAAAAAGAGTGCCATGGTTATGAATGTATTGTGAAATCCCTGAAGCAGTTAAAGAATTTGTGACGCGTAAACAAAAATGTTAACGTATTTTTGGACTTCACTAACGGTGACAGTGTCGTGCATTTTATTTTTAAACGTTTTTCTTGGCCAACCCGAGCTACCGTTGCATCGCAGTGTAACCACTAGAGTTAAAAATATATACCTAACACGACTTTTTTTCGTATTTGCATAACATTTTTGATGTAAAGGATATTTTGAAAAAGAATATAACGAACTTTAACTTATTTAGAAATTTTCCTGCGGGAAATTATGGGAACCTCTAATACACACCTTTTCAGATAGAAGGGTTTGGGCTGGGTGTCGATGATTCAATGTGTTAGGACCTGTGGTTAGGACTATTTAGTAATTTGACGATTATTATTTAACATTTTTAATGTGCATAATTAAATTAATAAATAATAATATCATTAGAATGGAAATCCTGTTTTAAAATATGACCTACTTTCACTCAAGCGTAGAAAAAATATCTTATTTGTTCAAGTTGGTATATAATTTGCAGTATTGTTGAATATTTTAGAGTTCACAACACAATGGCTTGAGAAATTATATTTTTGTAAGGCTATTATTTATTTTAATTGGGTAATGCAAGTATTGTGTAGTTTCAATTTTTCGTCGACAATTGTTACTTGTACAATACCAATTGTGCAGTGTGAACATTTTTTTAAGAAAATCATTTCTGTTTATGTAGCCGGTAGAAATAAACAAGCTGCGAATGGGCTCAAATTGTAGGTAATTTAATACAGTCTTTATGTGTAGAAAACATCATTCGCAAAAAATGCATAGTTTTTTCCCTGGAGAGCAAGTAATGATAAAAGTTCCAAAATTACGAACTTTTTCTCGATTTTCTCAATTTCCACAAGTTTTTCGAAGTTGCAAAATACAAAATAGTTACAAAATAGTAATTTATTTGATAAAACCGAAGAGTTTGTTTGGACACGCTTATCTCAAGAAATAAAATGAGTTATAGCTGTGCAGTGCACAGATAGGCTGCTTTCGTATTTACCCTTTGAAATAAATTATAGGATTAGAGCACGTGATTTTTATCAATTATAGGATTTAGATCGCAAAAAATAATATCTATTCACTAATACATTGATATTACAAAAACTTATCGTTATCACTTACTAGCTGATACCGCGGTTTTTTACCCGTATACCAAATTTCAAGCAAATCTATCAAGCGGTTTTTACGTGAAAGAGTAAGAAACATCCAGACATCCTCAAAAATTTTCGCATTTAGTAAGGATTAAACTTTCTCCAGTTGTCACTAAATGGCAATTTTAAAAAGAATGCTTTTTTTATTTATTTATTTATTTAGTTCATAAAACATGGGTTAGTAACATTATGATCTTATAAATTAGTGTTAGTAGGTACAGCCATGTTTCGCCTGTTGGCATATGAAATATAATTTATTTAAAAAAATAAAAAAATAATAATAATAATTTAATTGACAAAAATATAATATAATTGAATCGTATAGTAACTTTGAGAATAATTAGAATTTAAGATAAAATTTGATTTAAGAAATCCCTAATATCATAAAACGCCTTTTCAGTAAGATAACTATTGAGCCTACATTTGAATATATTGTTATTATTAATGGATCTAATGTGTGAAGGGATTTTATTATAAATAATTGGTGCCATATAGTCAACGCCCATCCTACTAAGCAGAGTTTTGCGTAAATGTACTGTTTTAAGAGTCCCTTCACGGCGGCTACCAACGGGGTTCAAATTAAAATATTGTGGATTTTTTCGAACATAATTTGCGATTTCGCTTATGTAGATGGACGGCAGCGTCAGAATTTTATATTTGCGGAAGTAGGGTATGCATGACTCGTCCTGTTTCAATCCAAATATTGACCTCAAACATCTTTTCTGGGCTATAAATACGCTCAGTTTCTCGGTAGTGTTGCCCCAAAACATTATGCCATATCGCAAATTGGCTGCCACATAACCATGGTAGGCCGTTAAGAGGCCGCTTATGTTGGTCACTTTTCTTAATTTACACAGAGCATAGGAGAATTGGTGTAGTCTTTTCACTAAATTCAGTATGTGGGGTTTCCAAGCCAGCTTGTGATCTATGGTTAAACCGAGAAATTTTGTTAAGTCTACTTCTTGTATTGGATTGCCCAAATAATTAATATTAAGTTGTGAAGGGTAGTTACTTCTTTGTTTAAATTTCATAAAATACGTTTTTGTTAAATTAATTGTCAAGTCATTTAAATTCAGCCAATTGATTAGAGATATTAGAGTATCATTAATGTCATTTTCTATATTAGTAAAAATCTTTATAATTAAATAAAATAGTGCTGTCATCAGCAAAAATAGTCATATAGTGTTGAGTGACGCTAGGAAGGTCATTCATATAGATTATAAATAGGAGTGGACCTAACACACTACCTTGAGGTACGCCACAGAGTACTGCCTTTTTTTTTCGACGCGTACCTAGCATTAATTCCGGTTTTAGGGTCAGTCCTGTACATGTGCGTAATTTGCGTTCGATTACATAAGTATGATTGTATCAATCTGAGAACATTGCCTCTCACACCATATCTCTCTAGTTTTCCAAGAAGGGTTGTATGGTTGACATTGTCAAACGCCTTGGTCATATCCATAAACAAGGCAATTGTTGGTTTACGCATTTCTACATTCGTAATAACCTTTTCTAGGAAATTATATATTGCTGTATTTATGGACTTGTTCTTACGGAAACCATACTGATTTTCTGTAAATAATTTGTTAATTTCGAAGTACTTATTTAATTTTGTATAAATTACATTTTCAATAATTTTCGAAAATATAGAGATCAGTGCAATAGGGCGGTAATTTTTTAATAGTTTTTTGTCGTCTTTCTTATATATTGGCACTGTAATGGTTAATTTTAGTCTGTCAGGAAATTCGCCCTGTTCAATACAGTGGTTTATAATGTGGCATAAGATTGGTGCTATTTTGTTGGCCACAGCTTTTATAACCTTTGTGGAAATCTCATCAAATCCCACACTTTTATTTGCAATGGGATTTATAAAATAGTCATTAAAGGCATTTGCAATTTCTTCAGGAGTAGTAATTTCTCTGCCATTATTTACAATGCTGGTAATATTTTCTTTTGGTACATTGTTATTATATTTGTTGATTATTTTCCACATTGCCTGGGATTTATTACTTGATTGACTTATACAGAAAAGTAATGCTTCGACCATCTTTTGTGCTAAATGTGTACAATGAAGGCTTTTACGGTCTTTCAGTATCTTGTCGAGAAAGCATTGTCAGACGACTCTTCGTGTATAATGGCCGTTATTATCGTTTATGTACATAGACCAACTATATTTCACATTTTAGACGACTCGAGGTCTTGCTAAGTACCAAGCATGCGACAGCGCGTCCGTGGTGGGAGTTCTTTTATATCTTACTAGCTTTTGTCCGCGGCTTCGCTCGCGTTAATTTTATGACATAGCATAGGTCTCGTTTGACCACAAAACAACCCATAGCGCGACTTGTGGCGCCATCTGTTGGCCGATACAGCGCCCTTTATAGTAGAAAAATTATTTTCCCATTGGAACGACATACTTTCACGGGATAAAAAGTAGCCTTTTTTGAGCTCTGTACCCCTAACAATATGTATGCAAATTCATAATGATCGGCTGCTTAGTCAAGCCGTGAAGGAATAACAAACAAACTCACTTTCTCATTTATAATATTAGTAAGGATATTGCAACATCGGAACAAGCCCACAGCACAGTCCTACCGCTGTGTCTCCTGTATAGCCAGGATCAACAACGGCGACCTCAGATTGGATTGCAATGAGAACTTCATCACATTATGCTTGTATACTATTGTAGCGGGAGCGATGGCGACGTGCTCGACCGCCACAAAGGGAAGATCTTCCGGCCAGGCTGGGTGTCATGCCTGGGGAACCGCGGCTCCGACAATGTATGTGTCGGAGGTTGTATATATATCTCCATATCGTAGAAACTTCGATAGCGTGATTCAGGATTTCTAAGTGGCGTCGTATATGACGTCATGTGTTCGCATTGTGAACTTTTTCTTCACTCTGTAGTTCTTCTGTATGGCGATAGGTGTCGCCACAGTACTCCCCTCCAGGATCGAAGGTCCGATGAGATGATGATCAGCAGTCTGTGCTTCTCGTTAGCTTGCCCAGTGAGTCGGGCTTGAGTGTGCGTGCTCCAAGTGTCCCAGTGAGTCGGGCGTGAGCGTGCGTGCTTGATGTATCCCAGTGAATCGGGATGAGTGATGTCCCAGTGAGTCGGGATGATGCATGTCCCAGTGAGTCGGGATGCAGAATATCCAAGTGAGTCTGGATGAGGAATATCCCAGTGAGTCGGGATGAGGGTTATCCAAGTGGGTCTGGATGAGGAATATCCCAGTGAGTCGGGATAAGGGGCGCAGGAACAGGTAGCTCGGTGAGTCGGCTGCGATGAACCTGATTTTCCCCGTGGCTGGAGTGCTGTGAGACTGCTGATGATGAGGCTTCAAGTTGAGGAGTGAAGAATGTGATGACGTCAGAGCTGATGAGGAGATATGATGGAGAAGGCTGCTTCCAATCACGTCGGGGTCACCACTGTAGCGGGAGCTATGGCGATGTGCTCGACCGCCACAAAGGGAAGATCTTCCGGCCAGGCTGGGTGTCATGCCTGGGGAACCGCGGCTCCGACAATGTATGTGTCGGAGGTTGTATATATATCTCCATATCGTAGAAACTTCGATAGCGCGATTCAGGATTTCTAAGTGTCGTCGTATATGACGTCATGTGTTCGCATTGTGAACTTTTTCTTCACTCTGTAGTTCTTCTGTATGGCGATAGGTGTCGCCACACTATAATGCTACAATGTAACCTGTTTTGCGTGCTAATAAATACTTATAAGGTTTGACGGGAGGAGGAAGTTTGTAGAAGTTCTTGTCATAGAGCACCTACATTTTTGGCCTTGGTTTTCTCTGTGCTAGAGGTGACCAATTTGATTTGATCAAAGATCTGTTTATTAATCAAACTTTTTGCGATTTACCGATAAATATTACTAAAAACTACGATTAATTTTCGTAGCAGTTCTGTTTTCAAATTAATTGCATATTTCAAAATATACATGCAAAGCTTAGACACTGTCAAAACATTGTACGATTTTCATTTCACACTCACTTGGGATGTGTATAGTTGTTTGTTGCTATTGTACAGAAAAGTAATGCTTCGACCATCTGATCTTTTGTGTATAGTTAGTCGATGTCAATGTACTCATCGCGTTCAGTTGTCACGTTTTAGAAACTTGTACAAGATGTATATTTATTTCAGTGAATAAATATTTTAATATTTCATCAGGTATTCTTATAAGATTACAAACTTCCTTATTTGTGTGCTCCTTAACTCTTTGAAGCAATATCTCGTGGTGCTTCAAAGAGTTAATAAGCCAACAAACTTTTTTAACAGTCCGTTGTGATGTGTGTGACGTATTGCTTTGTAAATCTCGCCTCTCACCTTCTCCAAATTCTCTCATTGGATACTCAACTTATATTTGTAATCAGCGTATCTATTCTCGTAAAAAATTTTGATTCAATCTCTAGCGCTATCTTGCTCATCTATACTATCTATCTATATACTATATTATAAAAAGGAAAGATTTGATTGTTTGTTTGTTTGTATTGAATAGGTTCCGAAACTACTGGACCGATTTCAAAAATTCTTTCATTAGTAGAAAGCTACATAATCAGGGAGTGACATAGGCTATAGCTTTTCCCGAAACTCAATGTGGTTCCCACGGGAACGGGTCCGGAACTTCACGCGGACGAAGTCGCAGGCAAAAAAGCTAGTACAAAAGATAGCGCTTGTGGTTGAGTGAGACTAGATTATAACTGCTATATTTTTTTACATTTATATGCTGTTTAAAACTTTTAATTAATTTTAATATAATAATTAATTAAACCCATCGTCGAAGAAGATGAGAATAAAAGAATTGATTTTTTATTTTACCTTGAATAATTAATTTGTGCAGACTAGACGCATCCAATTTAAACCAACCAATGCCTTCACTAAAGTCGGTCCCTTCCTATTTAAGTAATTCACGATTTATGTAGCGTCCGGTCAGTTCTGCCCACGCGTCTTTAGAAAGCTTCATAATGCTAGGTTTCGATTTTGATAGGTCATTGTTCTATCCAAATTAAGTGTGAAACACAGATAGAGAGATGCGGGTCGGGTGCGCAGCTCTATTCTCCTTCGTTTAAGTGTGAAACATATTTTTGTGTGTTATGACGTCGGATGTCGTAGGAATCACGATTTTAGTATAGTCAGAGACACATTATAACAGTGTTATGATGATGTGATCATCATAGCGCACCCTGTTGTTACACACCCGACCGGCATAATTGTGCTTTACGCTTTTTTTCATATATTTTTCTACCTGTAATCTGTAAAAAAACATCCAATACTCGGAAAAAGAGTGCCGTTGACATTCATATTAAAATATGTATATTGCTCACCATCAGATGACCTGTCGGTTCGTTTATTATAATACTAGTGAAACCCGCGCAACTTCGTTTGCGTGTATTTATTTTTGCAAAGCAGCGCCATCTATATCAGACTTCTGATCAAATCCTACGGGAATAGCGTACTTTTCGGGACAAAAAATACCCTGTCTGTGTTAATCCAAGTTATCCTACATACCAAATATCATAAATATTGGCCCAGCCGTGCAACCATTTGAGCGTGAAGAAGTAACATACATACACATAACTTTCGCCTTTATAATATTAGTAGGATATCTATACCTAGTATAAAATGAAGCCGCTTCCCTGTCTGTCTGTCCCTATGTAGGAATAGAAATATGAATGCTTAAATATTTAAAACTAGCTTTTTTGCCCGCGACTTCGTCCGCATGAAGTTGCGGACCTGTTTTCGTGGGAACCACATTGAATTTCGGGAAAAGCTATAGCCTATGTCACTCCCTGATAATGTAGCTTTCTACTGGTGAAAGAATTTTTGAAATCGGTCCAGTAGTTTCGGAGCCTATTCAATGCAAACAAACAAACAATCAAATCTTTCCTCTTTATAATATTAGTATAGACTACGCAACGGATTTGATGATTGTTTTTTTTAATAGATAGAGTGATTCAAGAGGAAGGTTTAAATATGTATAATACATCCGAAAGGGGAATGCCAGGTTGCCATAGTAACTTAGGCCCTCAGTGCACACATATGAAACTATATGGAAATAAAAGTATGCAATGCCAGTTATTAATTATTAAAAGAAAGGGTTTAAAAAAACTTGGGGTTTTCAAACTAGAGCCGAGTGAATGCTGGGGTCGTCAGTCATCAAATCCGTGTTAGTGCCGGGGTCGTCGTGAGAAACAAGAGCGGAATCCATGTTCAGGCCGTGGTCGTCAAGTACAGAAGGACCGTCGGAGTCAGTATTCATAAGCTTAGTCGTTTTTAAACCGAAATAAATGCAACCGAATCACTTTGTTGTAAACGCGAACGAAACAGCTATGTGAATTGACATTTCAATTGACAGTTCATTTTGATGTTGCCAGTACGTGCACAAAAATAGATAGAAAAATATTTTTAAAAATATAATTAAACTCACTTTATTTTTTTATTTTTTCTATTCTTTAATAAAATAAACAGCTTGTGGTTTATTTTTTTTGTTTTAATTTGTTGTATGGTAAGTCTGTTAGTTAATAATATTAAAAATTCTCTAAGATAATAGGTAATTAGTCGTATAATTACTTTCAAAATATGAAAACTATTACCAACTTCTCATGATTAATAATTATTGCGAAAATTTTATAAAATTTATTTTATATTTTTTACTAAAAACGAATTTCTTGTGCACTCTGGGCCTAAATCTGGCATTCCCCTTTGGCTCCGAGAAGATACGCGCAAACGAAGCTGCGCGGGTTTCGCTAGTATGATAAAAAAAATACAGCTGTATCGGACCCATCTTCTGTGTGTTTCGATCATTATATTGCCTTATCCATTTTTACTTCCGATGTTCAAAGGATTTGCGTATTTGGATGACGGGAAATCTTGTTTAATTAATTGTTATTTTTTTATGTTGTGTAGTTTATGCACTAGGGGATTTACTGTATTACTAATTTGTACTTCAACAAAGCAATTAAAATGAACTGTCGTTTTGTTTTGTAGGTAATAAGTATGGATTTCAGTATAGTGTATTTCCTTTTATTGTTGCCTGAAAGAGACAAAATAACATTTCCTTGGACACTAAAATATTAGATAGAGCAAAGGCTTTGAGTTGTGCTCTCTGCAAATAGTGTCGAAGGCGCGGTTAGTTGTTAAAGCTTGGCTTTTTATTTAATGTAATATCACAGAATAGATAATAGTACTACGTACAGAAGAAGATTCACTCCGCAAAATCAATTAAAGAAATAGGGACTCTCGCTACGATACAATAAGGTGCAATTCAGCTCGCACAGCGCACACAACCTACAGTTATAATCACCTAGAAGTTGCCTCTCTTTCTATCGCGTATTTCTTACCTCTTCTGACGACGTTAGGGTTGTCTTCTTTTAGAGAAGAATTTAACCTGAATATTAAATTACCACTTAGATATGTGCCTATTTCATTCACCTACTTTAGTTACAGTTTATTTACGTGATGATTAATACTCAACAAAATAACTTACCTTTTATTATCCGTACGGAGTTTAAAAAAAATTATATCCGATTCCGCCTTTGATTTATTTAAACAACCTTGCACACAACAGTAGTACCTAGTTTTCGTATAGTTTGTCATTTTTTATTTACTCGACACGCGCTGCGGCCGAGTCCGCGCGATGCGTCTAGCTAGCGGCACGAGCGAGAGCCGAGTGGTGGTAGCCTTGAGATTAACCGGCCGGGCCGGTCCCAAGGTCAATCGTACCTAAACTGCGGAGTGGGACCCCCCTGGTAATATTAAGTTTGCAAATGTTACTAACAAAACGGATAAATAAATGGTCGAAAAAAAAAGATTTATTATTTTTATAACTAGGATATGACGTCACATCGTTAAAATCAATGATAAAATCATTTTCATTAATTTTTAAATTTGTTTTAATTTGTTAAGTGCATTAATAAATTGTAATTACAGAACTCGCTACCAGCAGAATTTACCCTTACCTACCCTATACCCCTATGGCTGTTTTTGAATTGAAACAAATTTAATTTATTAATTTATTATCTATTTATTAACTGTGTACTATTTATTATGTTTCAACTAAATACCTAAATAAAATTTTCGACGAATTATACAACTCCATCTATTGCAACATTAATAAAACCAAAGTTTTGTTGTGTAGTATAATGTTAAAATTAAGGTCTGTTTCATAGGCTCCTGATAATTTTCATCTGTCAAATTAATAGTCAGATTTTTTCAGATTTTATTTCAAAAGAGCAAAGTATTAAGCTCTATTCGAAAAGCACGCGATTTCCGTAAGATTTGATAAAAAATCTGATATAGGTGTGCATAAAATTAATCTATATCTATATCTATATATATAAAAGAAAGTCGTGTTTGTTACAACACTTATAACTCGAGAACGGCTGGACCGATTGCCATGGTTTTTGATTTGTTGGATTTGTTTCCGTCCCTAATAGCAGAATACATCTTAAAAACAATGAAAACTCGATTAGGGGTAGGGTAGGGGTAGGGTAGGGGTGGGGTAGGGGTAGGGTAGAGGTAGGGGTTGGGTAGGGTAGGGTAGGGGTGGGGTAGGGTAGGGTAGTGACTCTAAGGCGGAACAAAGTTTGCCGGGTCAGCTAGTAAAAAATAAATAAAAGTAAGCAATACACGTGCCAATATGGAAACCTTTAAAAAGTGCTTCTCATATTTTATTGTAATAATCGGATTTGTCGGGCCGCGGTTGCCGGTTTGTTCAAAACGAATCAGGTTTCATTGTAAGTCTGGATCTAGATTACTTATAGTGCTAGTGTTTCTCCTTCCATTTTAAATCGATAACGGTATTTATTGGTTGTGACCGAGGTTGCTAGGGCTTCTATTTAGCCCTGTTTTGTTTGACTGGTAGAGCATTTATGAAGTGTTCTAGGTCAACCGGCCCTGACTTTGTTTTGAAAAAAAACCACTAGTATCGCTTATCACGAGGACCTTTGCATTATTGATATTTTATTAAGCTACAGATAATTTTAATGTAATATGGATTTTTACCGAACTGTTATAGGTACCTTCATTTTTAATCCCTTGATTTTGAAACTAAAACTCAATACGGTAAAATTAAAACCTAATTTTAAAAAGGTTAGTGTTATGCGAAAATTCAGTACATCAAGACCGTTTTCGCCCAATCGCCTTTGCAGTCAGCGGTTTTCGCCTAAACCTTGATGAATTTTTTTAATACTTTGGTAATGGTATAATGAATACAATTGGATTTGTACAGACACTAAAATCCAACGGCATGACTTTCAAATACATCTGACCCAGTTTGTTTCCAATCGTAATTTACCCCAGAAATGGTTTTTCAATTTCTCTAATGATCCCCACTGGCCAAGTTTTGCATCACCTTCGTGTCTTTAGTGATCCAATTCACGGAAGCGACATGTCTTGGTAGTGGCTTTTAGTAAATTAAAACTCGATTTTTTACGATGCTTCCACTTAAATTGGTTGCATTATAATAAAAGTTATATCAATAGGTACTTAATTTACTCCGTTGGTCCAGTGACTTGAAGTGAATCTTGGCCTCTGAATCTAGAGAGCGCCAGAGTTCTCTGCACTATGAGATGTCCCACCAGGCCGCCAGTCTACTGCTTCCATCTCGTGCAGATCGGCCATCACTTGATCACGGCATCGCTCCAGCTCCATCTGGGGCTCCAAATCCCACATCTAAACCGGTCAAGAGGCGTCATGTTATTTATTAAAAATTAAAATTTCATTATGGCGTCAGACGCGGTGACTTGTTTCTTTGATTTCAACCCATGAACGGCCATATTTCTCTATAATTAAATTGGTTGGGTTTCACTGTCCAAACTTAATGAAGGGCCAGACCGGCCGTCATAGTGACTAAACTTAAAATAAATATACAGAAATACTTGGTGTAGTACGCGCCTACATTTGGACTCGCAGTTTATAAAACAATTGAAAGTAGATTGTCGTTATGCACTGAGTAATAAATAAGTATGACATTCGGACTTCGATTTACGTCTGCACGAATTATGTTGTCGTCTAGTATAGTTGTGTAATGTTATTCCCAGTTGTTGTATGATTCCACCGAATTATTTCAATCAGCGACCGGTCGTTCCATCGCGATTGTACAATCGCCAAATAACCGTTCATTTGTTTGTTAAGGTTAAAACGGGGCCTACCTCCGTAATAATATTTGACTATTTTACATGTTTTAATGCATAAAAATTTGCACATCGTCCATCTAATATCTTTCTGATTAAGGTCGTTGTTAGTCTCAAAGTCAATTTTAGTTTTTAATTGTCAATCTGTGGTCGCCACTGTTTAGTCCTGACTCCTGACCACACAGTTATGGGAATCTGTGATACTTGTCTTGATTATATAAATATTGATATAAATCGAATGCTGTTTGCATTCGTGAATTTCTGCACTTGCCAATGATTGACTGGTAGAGAATGTAAGTTACCTTTAAGTCCGCTTATTTCATCAGTACTTTTGTATTGTGGTCAATAAAGTTAAATAAAATTGTAGGCATGAATTTCCTCTGCAGCTTGCAGATCCACAGAGCAGAAATGATGAAATCTTATAAGTTCTATTGATCCCGCTTAGTGCCGATGCCTGATGACCTTAGTTATATTATGACTTACTTATTTACTTATTGTGATACAGTAGCTGTTGGTCTTCCAAATAAAATATATAAATAATGTATTTCTTTTCCAGGGAATGCATGTCATGTACACGGAGCCGCCGGCGCAATATCGCAACAGTCAGCCACGGAGCACACATTCTGAACACCAGCCGGCTGTGTCGCCGGCCCGCCACCAGCCAGCCAAGAAGCGCCGAGTGCTGAGCCCCGCCGCACACACGGCACAAGTACACCAGGACAACACAGGCTACAAGGTAAATTATTTGATCCTTTTGATATTTGTAAACTGTGCCTCTGATTGGTGGTAGGGTGATGATGTGTTTCGAGTCCGCATATTCGCACTTTTGTAACGGCAATAACTTCATGTCACTGTGTTCTCAATCACATTGAATTTCATTAGAAATATATTAGACGGAATAGGTAGGAGGGACTTTACTCACCTTAGCCTAGAAGTTAAATTAGCCAATCGCTAGATCGTATTATTATAAAGTAGGAATTACATATAACTTAAAAAACCTTAGCCTAAAAGATAGCACATCATCAAGTTTAGACTGATTGCTGAGCAACACAGACCGGCTCGGAGAGCATCGGCGCGCATTTTTCTTTTCACACAGACCGGATCGTATACGCTTGGAGATGGTCGGAGCGGAGCCGCCAAATATTTCACATAGACCGGCTGGAAGCGATCTGCATGCATGCGAGCATGCAATCTTAGCCGAACGCCTGCGCGAACGAGAAAAAGTACGCGATCGGAGCGGTCAGCTCCTTTTATTATTTCACACCAAGCGCGTTCAAGCATTCTTAATGACAAAAGCAGTGCACATGCAAAAATAAACCGTACTACAAATACTAAAAACTCTGTTTTCAACGTGATAAGAATCTGCTCTCCTCGAGCCGGTCTGTGTGAACGGACCCACAGTTTGTTGTCTGTGATTTCTTACTCCAGTCTAACTAAAGGACTTTCTCCTTTTCGTCTTCTCTTTTTTTGTCTACTCTTCTCTGTCCGATTTGATGCGTTGTCAATCCTTTCTGTAGATATACAATGCATTTCTCATTAATATTTTGGTTAAAATATACAAAACTAATATTCGAAAGGGTCTAGAAATTTCCCCGTGACTTTTTGTCTTTAAGTAACTAGTTTTTTTAATACTTTGATGTTGATGATGTTGGTTATATTCTAGCAACGTATATAATTCCTGATTCTATCAACATTAGGTAACCCAGCCACGATGATATTTGCGGAAGAGTGACAATGTAGCAAAAGTATACATTCAAAAGGTTACTTGTTCCGTCACCAGTTGCGAATAGCATATTTGAATCTTAAACACCTTTTTGAGATTCTTAATAAGGTTATTTTAAATTTATGATGAATTTCCTAGAACATTAATTCGTTAATATGTATCTAGTTTCTTCTCTGAAATTAGTCACACAACGCTACTGTTCCAATCGAAATGCAAACTTTGTACTATGGGTCTTAATTTGCATAATTGCAAACATACATGCTTTTAATTGATAAAAATACTTAAAATGAATAAAATATAAATATATCCAAGATAAGACAAATAGTCACCTTCATGCACACAACTGTTTGCCTTGTGTGGAATAACCTGGGGATAAATGAGCTAGCCACTCAACAATGAAGCCTGTAAAGCTGCTGTACAGATACCAATTTCAATGTCAGACTTTATCATTCATCGATAAAGTTATATAACTCGATAAAAATCGAATAGATGTTGGTTGTTTACAACGGAGCTACGTTTCAAGTTAATTTTGCATGACGTTTAGACGAGCATACCTGATGTCTGATGAATATGTAATCGAGTCAACACTGTCGCTCGGCATACACGGGGGTGCGGCCAAACGAACCGTGTTTTCTCATGTAAATCTGTTTAAAGTTATCTCTAAATCGATACCGATATCATGCCGATGTTCTTGTAGCTGGTTCATCACAAACCTCAAAATAACAGTGAATTTCGAGATGATTCTTCTATTACGACACCTGCTTTGTTATTCACTTCATCGATGTAATTTTTAATCTTTTTCTTGTCTAATGTGGGATCTTATATTTTTTACCTCAATTCTTTTTATATTGTTAACTATTGTTACTCTAGTCTAGATAGACGTAAGTTTCACGAATAAAGATTTTATTTATTTTTATTTAAGTTAATCGAGTGTCGAATAACATCAAATTGGACATAGAAAAGACTTCTCGATGTTCTTATTTCGTAAACAACACTTTGTTTATTCTCGAAATTGTTCTGCGTTATTGGAATCGAGTAAGTACGTCATATAAAATTGATGTTTCTTTTTGTTTATCCGTTTTGATCGATGACCGACCTTTGTTAAGCGATACCAAAGGCTATAAATTGCGGTAACCGCTAATGAACGAGTTTGCTTGCAAAGGACAATTGAAATGGGTCGCTAAAGGGTTAGTATTATTAGATATTTCATAATATAGAGAAAGGTAAGAGAGGAAGGGCACAGCGGATAATCCGCTCGAATCGGAGCAGCCCGTCTTGGGAAATACCTCCACCTTACAGAAGATCGTAGCCAAATAGCATTGGTCTCGGCCATGTTGTGTTCCTACGGTGCGTAAGGTCTCCAGAGCTCCACTTGTGAGGGTTAGGAGGGTTGGTAACGCGTGAGTGATACCCCCGGTATTGCAAGCGTCTATAGGCTTCGGTGACGGCTTACCATCAAGCCGATCGTAGGCTTGTTTGCCACCTTTGTGGTATAAAAAAAAGATCGAATAAGGAATATGCTGTAAATGTTTGGGGAAGGCCTATGTTCAGCGGTGGCCTTGTAGCTGAGATGATGGAGGAATATGCTCGAGTTTTTCTTTTTATAAGCATCCGAAAGAAAAGTGTCACCGAAAATGCTACTTTCAGGAGCAACAGTAAACAGTATGCACACTGCATATATGCATTGCACCATTCTGAAGATCTGTGCTATAAAAAAATCGTGCACTTGTCTGTACAGTTAATTTTAATTTTAAAAACGTCCTTATACAAAATGTGCAGCCGCACATCTGTCGCGAGATGGTCTCTATACCGTTAACTAACATCTGGGGCACTTTTGAAAGTACCTCCGCGCGACGGCCCGCTCTGCGACGCACCGAAATTGGATTGTAAAGTCCTGTATTGTGTATTTTTGAAGAAATATCGGTTTTCATTTTGTCCGGTTAATTGGGTTGGACCAAATTATCGGTTTGTTCATGTTTCGTAATTAGAACTCTTGTTATATTTGCTAAATAACCGTTTACCACATCTAGCTAATTGTTTTTGTCGTTATTAACTTAGCTACTCAAGCCTTTTCTTTGTTTTTGGGATACCGACTAAAAACCTGACTGTCTGCTATCTTCTCCGCCTTCACAGTGGCGGGGTCACGGGAACTGGTGATACTTCCGCGACCCACCCGGCGGGTGTCCGTGGACCCATCCCAAGTGGTCAGTGATTGCTTGAAATCAAGTGACTCGCTTGCACTCTCTTTAAGCCTGGGTTTCTTTTTTTGAGCCAATCACAAACCTTTGTACCATGTGATGATGACCATGTTCATTGTTCATACTTCACGATTCTGATGTAGAACTGTTATCAGAGAATTTTGTAGTGTAGCCCTAAAAAGAAAATCGTCCCCAGAACACTGGGGTATCAAGTACACATACGTCTATTGAAAGGTCTTAACGTGAGCATCATAATTATTGTATGGCACCAACACTGAGAGTCGCACAGGGAAAAAACTATGAGTCTTTGAATCTTTCAAAAGGTTATCATGTAATTAAACATTTAAACAATAAATTAACAATATGCGTAAGTGAAAATGTGTTTGGTCGTAGACGTTTCGTCAACGATCTATATTTCAATAAATTTAATGGTTGCGTAACAATTGTTGGTGAAAAATAATAAACCGTTTGCGCAAGTGCTTTGTTTTGTAACACGTGGACTCGAAGCCAAAGCCTCGTGTTTCAGAGTCGGCAACGTGACCCAACGGTGGCCGGGACCTATATATAACATCTTGTAGGTGTATTTAAAGGGAATCAAATCAATATTCATAAAGTTACAATTTAATTTGCAATTTACAATCATCATTTCATGTGCTTTCCTTAATTTGGGTCAGCTAATGTCAGTAATTTGAGAAAGGTATACATTTAGGTAAATATTAAATTCCAGTATAGTGTTCAAGATTATGGATCGTCTATTTTTGGTCAAATGCCTCCTCCACCCTTCCCCAGAAAGGATTTAATACTGGCTCTGGAGAAAGTAGGTTAATAATCCGTTACTGACCAAATAAATTATGAATTTGTAGCAAGTTATAGATAAAACATTAATAATAATCGACTATGTGGGATTATAGTTTGATTGATTGTAATTTCTTTTTCTGTAGAAAGCAAGTTTCCAATGAAATCACATATCCATAAATTAAAAACGATTGATTTATTTGGTGAATAAATTGATTCCTGATTACTGGTATTATTTTGACGTGATGAATATAATCATAATGTTCCTAATAATGATCCAAAGCTTATTTCTCATTCAATTTATAAAATTAACTATTTTAACTTTTTAAAGTTCGCTTTCCAAAGTGATGTTGCTCATGCTATAACGAGCCAGAACACTTTTAATAAACATCTTCCAAAACATATTGAACTTCCATAATAAAGATTTTAGTGAACAAAGTTTACATAGTAAAACACAACACCAAATTATCATTATACCTAGCGAAATTCGTGAAAACAATTTAATCGTCGTTGTTAGTAACATTTAACATTGTGCCTTAAGTTAAACGTTGCTAGGTGTATATTCGTGTACAAGCTGACGTATGACGCAATAATATTTGTTTACGCCGAGCGAAGTGGCTGTAGCTACGTGCAGTCGCGTTGCCAAGTCGTGCTTGCGCCAAATTTGGCTCCTTGATCATGGTTACATGGGGCCCAATGAGGACTGCTTTTTGCAAAATAGGACCACCAATCCATATTTACAATCTTGTTTTAGACTTGTCAACCTCATATACCCTATGTTTAACTTCGCAATTTGAATCTCGTGAATGTATTTCGCTATCATCGCCCGTTTCAGAATATGGAAACTCGATTTAGAACTTTTGGGTCGCTCGTCAGTAAACCGCTCGAGCGTTATTTACTATACCGTGAACCTAAAATCCCTTCGCTTTGAATTCGAAACATAATTTTAAGTTGAAATACGTTCAACTCTCATCATCGTTACCAATTTCTCGTTTGATTAATATTCTGATCAGTTTGCAAATCATTCAGTACGTTGGCGCCCCCTCGGTTACTTATTGCGCTGTTGCCGTTCAGCCGTGTTTTCTTTTTGCGTCGATTTCGCGAATGGTTGCACCAAAAAAGTGCTCTCACGCATCAAATGTCAATTGTTAGCAAAAAAACTGCGAAGGACGCTCAGCTCCCGGACGCCATTACAATGTAGCGTACTTAATTGTGCGATGTGGCTTCGGTCTCATGTTTCCTGTTGTTCTGATTCAATGAAATCTCGATGGTTCCTTCGTCATCGTTTTGAATTTAAAATACGACACAAAGCAACCCATTTTAAATTCTGATTTCTTTTCAACCGAACACATTACGCCGTTCTGTACGTTTCTCAAAGCAAGTGGAGCAGCTTCAAACATTCTATTAAATTTAGAAGCATTTTGCTGTACACTTTTATGTAATCTACAATGTATGCTATATTAATTTTTCTGTTTTTTTAAATGAACATATTTTGTTTTATTCATTACATTTTTGGTTTGTTCTCTTTACTCTGTGACAAATGATCAGATTTATTCGATTGGTGTACTCGATGTTTCGATGTTCTTAATGCACCGAATGCTAAATTGTTATTGTATGCCTTGACATCGTTTATCGGATTGACTAAGGCGGGATCGTTTTGTTCAACTTTTCGCGTTGCATCGTGTTTGTGCAACGAAGATTTCATGATGTGATGTGATGGGCGAATTGGCACCGGCGGACCATACAGGTCAGTAACCCGGTGCCCCCGGCCCCCGCATCCCGCATGTTACGTAACCGCGCTGTTGCCACACTCACCACGACATTGCCAAAGTCGAACTCCTCAACGTTTATTTGCGCCTGGTAATCTCGTTTTATCGACGTCCAACATCTCGTTTCTTTATACCTGTTTATCTAACTGGTTTATCTGAACAACTTTCTTGTACCAAAACGAAAAAATGACAGATCGCTTTGCTCCGTAATTTGGCAACTTTGTTCAAAGTTGGTTCATACCAAAAACAAACCAGCCGGTTCTATTTCATACCGATTAGTCAGTGTCACAAACTTTCACCTCCGCACGCTATGGCATATTGTGATCGCCGGGTCAGACAGAATTGTTTAGCTTTCACGGTTGTTACCGATATGCCTTTTGTGCCTGTCGTGTGAGCCCATCAAAATGAGAGCCATCAATTTATCTGCATGTATTGCTTTGTAACTACAAGCTAGAACGTCTATCTTGTAAATTTGAATTACCTTAAGTACATGTGTGTTAAGGCCCTTTCTTATTTAGGGTTGGCTCTTATAATGACATTAAGTTTCGATAAATAATATTCCACTAAAAACGTCAATAACGTTTCCAGTGATAGCAGAGGCAGTTGTAACTTCATGAATGAACAGAAGTTTTCAGAAACGAAAAAAGTTTATTTTGGACACCTGATTAGGCCATGTTACTAAACACTGGAATCGGGTCGTTGCGAATAGTGTTTGGTCTTTTTTATTTGATTTGGTTAGGTTTTTGTTAGTCGTTCGACATGACTGTTTGTCTTGGGACTGCATGTTTTCAATGTATGTATTTATAAATAAAATCAATAATGTTTATTTCCCCATTTTTACTGGTAGAGAATGCAATTAGCAATAAGTCCACATTATTGTCATCATTACTATGTATTGTGGTCAATAAGGTTAAATAAATAAATGTCTACTCCCCAAAGTATGCTTAATTTATGACTAGATCGCGTTTATTTCAATTGTTCAGGTTTTTTTATTATCACAATGCAACCGTTGTTGCCAGCCCTATACACAAGACTTGTCGACATCGACCCGGCTCCGTTTCCATCGATGTCAATCGATACATTCACGAGAGACCAAGTGTGTCGACGAGAGGCCTACCTAGTAAGTCGTGATTACTCTTGATATACAAGCACAATATGATTAATGCTGTGTGACCAGTCGACAGAAATATTAAAATAAAATAATTTATTTAGATTAGTTAGAGAGTAGGCCCTTCACAGGCACGTTATTCAGTATTAAATTAATAATTCTGAACAGATAACTTCAGTTATTTTTCTCAAACAGCTATTTCAAATCATACGATTGACTTTCTAAGTTTATGGTCACTACTGCAAAATGTAAAAATGTACGAACATTTATTTATTTGTGGTGGTTTTATTGTGTAAATGTACGAACATTTATTTAGTAGGTTTGTCATGTCGTGTAATTGTAAAACGACCATAGTACCTTTTTATTGCCTTCATCTTCATCTCAGTCACAAGAAGTCCACTGCTGGACTTAGGCCTCCCAAACGTTTCCAATATGAGCGATGCGTCCAGCGGCTTCCTGCGATTTTCCTTAGTTATGAAATTAAATGAAAAATATAACTGATTTATGAGAAATAATTATCGTAATTTTTTTTTTACAAATCACACAATTGAACTAGCCCCAAAGTAAGTTCGAGACTTGTGTTATGGGGTACTAACTCAACAATACTATATTTTATAACAAATACATTTATGGATCTCCTGGGTAACTGATAACCATTACGCCACGGAGGTCGTCATTAGAACCCGGGACCTCCTGGGTGGCGGTTCGGCATGGTAACCATTACGCCACGGCCACGGAGGTCGTCGCTTATCAAATGACACGAGTGTATTTTTTATTATGTAGGAAGGCTTCACTTACCCTGATGGTAAGCGTATGGGAAGCCATAACGATATTTTTTTAAAGGGAGGTAGATGACACCTGGACCTAGGACCAGGCAACCGAAAATTTAATGCTCGTGTCGTAATGCTTATGAAGTCAAATCATTTTATTAGAGATAGGCACTTTCTTTTGTACAACCATGAACCAAAATCCTACTAATATTATAAAGGCGAAAGTTATGTGTATGTTTGTTACTTCCTCACGCTCAAATGGCTGGGTCAATATTTATCATATTTGATATGTACGTAGCTGATACCTTGGATTAACACATAGGGTACTTTTTATCCCGAAATGTACGCGATTCCCGTATCCCCGATTTCATCAGAAGTCTGATATAGGTGGCGCGGCTGTGCATAAATAAATACACGCAAACGAAGTTGCGCGGGTTGCACTAGTAATTTATAAAGCTCAACCATTAGGAACAAGCGAAATGGCCACCGGTAAAAGAAATGGCGAAAGAAAATATGATAGTTTATTGTTACCGACATATTTTATTATAATAATAATAAATATATAGGGACAATTCATACAGATTGAGCTAGCCCCAAAGTAAGTTCGAAACTTGTGTTATGGGATAGTAACTCAACGATACTATATTTTATAACAAATACATATATAGATAAACATCCAAGACCCGAGGCCAATCAGAAAAAGTTCGTTTTTCTTCATGACCCGACCGAGGATCGAACCCGGGACCTCCTGGGTAACTGATAACCATTACGCCACGGAGGTCGTCATATTGTTACTTTTATTTAGATAAACTCAGTCTTACTTGTGTATAACCTATTATTTATAAGTTTTTTTCTCATTAAGATATACATAGTACTGCCACTGCTCTCCTTAAAGTAACTGAAGATATTCGTGAAGGTATGGAAGGTAAATTGGTCACCATTATCGTTCTTATCGATTTTTCCAACGCTTTTAACATGGTAGACCATGATATACTTCTTGCCATCCTTGAATGTCTAAATTTTTCCACCTCTGCTTTGGATTGGTTCTCCTCTTATCTTCGTGGTCGTCAGCAGGCCGTGCGAGTAGGACATGAAATGTCAAATTGGAATGGTTTGTCAGCTGGCGTTCCGCAGGGTGGTATCTTATCCCCTTTATTATTTTCTATTTTTATAAATCTGTTGTCTTCTTCGCTCAGTTGTTCTTACCATTTCTATGCAGATGATTTGCAAATATATGTACAAACCCCTATAGAAAATATTAACAATGCAGTTAACAAATTAAATGCAAATCTCAGTAACATCAGTAACTGGTCTAAATCATTTGGGATACCAGTAAACCCTAAAAAGTGCCAAGCAATAATTGTTGGTAGCCATAAACAATCTGCTCGCATTGATTTTGCCTCTATCCCGCCTCTCACGTTTGAAAGCATAACCATACCTTTTAGTTCTAGCGTTAAGAACCTCGGACTACACATAGACGCTACATTAAGCTGGACTACCCAAATTGCTGAAGTCAGTCGCTCGGTTTTTTCATCATTACGATCCCTGAACCGCTATAGGCACTTTCTACCAATAGCCACGAAGATCACACTAGTTCAGTCCCTCATCCTTCCACTTATTGATTATTGTGATGTGTGTTATCCTGATCTTAATGAAGATCTTCTCAACAAACTTGATCGGTTAATTAATAATTCTATCCGCTTCATCTTCTGTCTGCGCAAATATGACCACATTTCGTCATTTAGATCTAAACTTCGATGGCTACCTATTCGCCAGCGCAGACAGCAGAGGATATTATGTACACTTTTTTTCTATTTTATTTAATCACCAATCCCCCCAATATCTTAAAGACAAATTTCAATATTTATGTGATTCTCATGACCGACAACTTCGCTCTAATAACTCTCTCAAACTTCTTACTCCCCTTGTCCATTCTGGATTTATGTCCGATTCCTTCACTCTTCATGCTTCACGACTCTGGAATGCGCTACCTAACTCCATCAGAGACACCCATAACTGTTTCATTTTCAAAAAGAGAGTGCGTGCTCATTTCCTCGGCTTGCTTAATAATTAAAATCGTCATCTTCTTCTTTTCTTTTTTAATTACTTTTTTTTCAGTTCTTTACTGAAGTATACAGTATTTCTAGAATGTTTAAGAGTCATCATCATCATTATTATATATTTATATGTATATATTTATTATGTATTTAATTTGTTTCCTATGTATCATATTTCATAGTATATATATATTGTATTATTTTATTATAAACATTATTAGTAATATTACATTAGCCTAAAAATATTTTAATTAAGCCGCAATCGTGAATTTCTGCACTCCCAATGGTTGACTGGTAGAGAATGCAAATAGCATTAAGTCCGCCTATTGTATCAGTACTTTGTGTATTGTGGTCAATAAAGTTATATAAATAAATAAATAAATTAAGTGAATTTTATATTCTTTAAGAGATAATAAAGTTTTGTAAGCCTGGATAGATTGAAAAATAGGACACATTAATCTCAACGTATTTATTTCTCTTCCATAATTTGACAATGACAGATTTAATGATTGCGTTAGATTTAATACATATTTTATTAACTTTAAAATGTATTTCAGTTACTCACTGCCATACCTAACGAAAAATGGTATAAAAACTTAACAATATAATTTTCAATGTTGTAACCAA
Organism: Endotricha flammealis; assembly: GCA_905163395.2. Lineage (NCBI taxonomy): Eukaryota > Metazoa > Arthropoda > Insecta > Lepidoptera > Pyralidae > Endotricha > Endotricha flammealis. The sequence goes on along the minus strand of LR990871.1, from coordinate 4,580,711 downwards.
TTTGTGATTTTGCGAACCGTTGTTATCAAGCTAAGATTTCTAAAAGTATTTTGTAATTTCGATATATTTGTCTCCGTCTAACACAACATTTTAGAATGAGATGGTAGATGCCAAGAGACTATTTTTTGTCGTGGTGAGCGGGTGACAATAACCTCGGTCGCCCACTTACCACAACTGCCTTAAACGGTAGAAACATTTTGTGATTATGACGAATATTATGTACATTACAACTATTTGTATCATCAGAATTTCATAAGGATTAAAATGACTATAAATTTATAGTACTGTCAATTTACATGGTAATCAATCAACAGATTGAATGGTAATGATTTTCTCTGTTTTGGACAGAGTTCGCGCTTAGTGTTATTTTCTTCTACAGTAGGTAATAGTCGGATATTTCTTATAATTTTTTTGTTAGATTACTAAAATTTAACATTACTGGAAAATGACTCTTCTTCGTAAGATCATTCATTTTAATTGTCATAAAACGCACGTTTTGAGAAAATCGGATTAGAGTTCCAAGCTCGGTTGGCTCGGTTTATTTGCTGTCCAGTGTAGATTTTATGAAAATTACGCGTCATCGCCATTTGTGGAAAAGCAGCCAAAGCCGTATGATAGATTTAATTATACAATTAAATTACATTTTAACTTCATACTAAACAAATTATAAATTTATTTTTAGTTCGTTGTCTTGTACAACAACCTTCAAATATCAAGGTATGTCACATGACTGTGCCCTGAATATTATCAATGCATAGCTTATCTCGTATGCGTTGTACATTACATTGTTTATTTTCGCAAATAACTCGTACAGAAGGGCTCTCTGTCACACGGTAAAATTCCATATGGAGGTAACGTGATTTGTATTACAAATACATATCTATTTCTAGAATGTTGTTGATCTAATGATGAGTACAGACTGCTGGTAACGTAACATTCAATGTAACAAAATTACGATAGTGTGAACGCCTTGTGCGCTCGAGCCGTGCACACTACGCGCACGAAAGCTTTATAATAATAAATAAATAAATAAATAAATATATAGGGACAATTCATACAGGTTGAGCTAACCCCAAAGTAAGTTCGAAACTTGTGTTATGGGATACTAACACAACGATATTATATTTTATAACAAATACATATATGGATGAACATCCAAGACCCGAGGCCAATCAGAAAAAGTTCGTTTTTCATCATGACCCGACCGGGGATCGAACCCGGGACCTCCTGGGTGGCGGTCTGGCGTGGTAACCATTACGCCACGGAGGTCGTAATGGTTACCACGCCAATAATACTAGTGAAACCAGCGCAACTTCGTTTGCGTGCATTTATTTATGCACAGCAGCGCCATCTATATCACTTTTGACCAAATCCTACGAGAATCGCGTACTTTTCGGGATAAAAAGTACCCTATGTGTTAATCCAAGGTATCAGCTACCTACATACCAAATATCGCTCAATTGGCTCAGTCATTTGAGCGTGAAGAATAATATTAGTAGTTTATTTATAATATTAGTAGGATGTACGGGAAATTTTATTACGTGTTACATAACATGTTACGTTACAGAATTCTGAACACACCATAAGGACGCTAGCCCACGACGACTTTTTGTAGCGCTGCTATTGCAATACAGTCGCGAATTCGAATTGAAAACATTAGAAGACCGTATTGAAAACGCGCTACAATAAGTCGCCGTGGGCTACCACCCTAAGGTTGCCTTCAGACGGACTGGATCCGCACCAACTTCATGCATTCAACTGAATACACCGACATACGACTCATGCAGTTGAATTCACCGACTGCGTGAAGTTGCAGTCCGTCTGATGGTAGACTAAGATGTGCATGTTGAAGTTCTTTGGTGTTCCAAATGCCCAAGGGACGTTGCATCAGTGGGCAGCAGTTTGAAACCGAAGTTTAAAAGTTTTGACTAGAAGATTTGGTATCGAAATTATATTAAATTTCTATATCAAAACAAAGTTTTAAAGCGTATCGCGTAGACTTAAAGCATTAGGTTTCATTAAAAGTCTACTGTAAAATTGTATGGTGGCTGGGGGCAAATATTCAGAAAATCGTGTTGTCATTATATTGAAAGGAATTATTTTCCTTTATAAAATAAAATATATAGTATACTTAATCATATCAAAACAAAATATACATATTTGTTTATATGATCAGGTGTTCAGCTTTTGTATTGAAAAACAAAGTCTTACATCACTGTTTCAATTCAAAACGAGAAAAACAATTTGTAAAGACTGTCTGGACTGTCGTATTATCAGTTGAACTAGTTTTTCCTCTATCTTAAACATAATATCCTCTAAAAATATACTTCTTGGCTACTAAAACCTCCTTCTAAGTTCCCAACGCAAATACGCATAGATGTTTAATTACATCGTTCAAATATTTCCTTATAATAAAGTCGCTTGTTTCTACTATAATGCTACTTATCCACCGGCGAGACCTGGTGAAACAAGGATTGAAAGCACGCCGTCTTATTTCTACCAGAAATTGCCATTAATAGATAGCGTGGTATCACTCTAAACATTTAGGGTCCTATCTATCCGCTCTGCGAAATTTCACCGCGTGAATTTTTTTCGCTATTCTGTAACTCATTACATCTAATGGAAGAATCTGCACTAGCGTAAACAAAATTCGTGCTAATTGCCTTCAAGACCTCCGTGAAGTTTCGTAGTTCGTCTTTTGACTTGTATAGAAGTTCGTATACTCAATGCTGTTCGGTTCGTTTAGCGCGAGTTCGTGTCCTCACGAGTATAATGCTTTCGTTGCAATTATAAGCAACGTACTCATAATATTATGGTTCTTCATTACATAAAAAAATATTTAAATTGTCGTCTCGCCCATTCTCGCTAATCTAACTACATTTCTGTACCCTAAGGTTGCCTTGAAAAGATTGCTTTTAGCAATAAGGCCGCCTTGTTGCACATATACTAGTCTATAAGCTTTCCGTATGTTGTATTTTATAAAGATGTATTGTATATTGCAAATAAAGTATATTCTCTCTCTCTCTACATTGCTAAAAATACTTGTCTGTAAGTTTTCTGTTTATACTTAGTGTATTTTGCCTGTGTATTGCAAATAAATCATATTCTATCTTTCTAACCCATTTCCACCGAAGGTATACGGGGAGAGTTTTTTCTTCTTCTTCATATCTACTAATTTCTCGTCCCGCCTTGCCGTTGGCAAGCAAAGAAAAGCAGCTTAATACTATCCTACTAAGCTTTGACGACCTCTGTGGCGCAATGGTTACCATGCCTGCTCGCCAACCAGGAGGTCCCGGGTTCGAATCCCGGTCGGGTCATGATGAAAAACGAACTTTTTCTGATTGGCCTCGGGTCTTGGATGTTTATCTATAATAATATATGTATTTGTTATAAAATATAGTATCGTTGAGTTAGTATCACATAACACAAGTTTCGAACTTACTTTGGGGCTAGCTCAATCTGTGTGATTTGTCCCTATATTATTTATTTATTATCCCCACGGTCACGGTTGTATCGTCACGTGACGCTGCGCTGTCGGTTGCTTTGACGCCAATGCCTATATATCTATATATATACTATTATATACATACCAGTGTATTGTGTTGAAGTATGTCGTCTATGTGACCATACATTTGTATGCTATGGGCACGTTCATGTTATCTATTGTGTAAATGTAGACCGTAATGTCAATATACTACGTATTCGAAGTAACTAACGGTGAAAGTAACTTGTCAGTTAAAATTCATAAGAGTTTTGTTGCAATTCAACAAAATTGGTTATACTTTTGTACGTGTTAGGCACGGTTTTGTGGCTGACTTTCCTCTAGTTTTATTGTCTTTATTGCTATGTGGATAACGTCCATTTTATATTATGTGCAAATAAAGTTAATCGCGCAAACGTCGTTTTATCTTTAGTGTTTTTGCTTTTATTAGCGTCTTATGTCACTCCCCTAAAAAATAATGCTTGCTATCTGCACACGGAGCGGGTTCCATATCTATTCGACTGAACTAATTACGAACTTACAGTACACCGCAAAATTTGTGGCAACGCGAAAGAATTTTTCGTGAAGTGTGGCGTACTTAACGGAGTCGAGAAGCTCGCTCCGTTCTATTAGTAGAATGTAGGCTTAATAATTCCCGGAAATTTCTGAGGAAAAATGTAACTTGAAGGTTGAAGGTCTGTTTACAAAACGTAATTGTAATGAAAAGGAATATTCCTATATCAAAGTTTTTTCCTGTTGAAATAATAGGGCTGACTACTCGCTAATTAGCAACATTGTTATGAATGAAACAATACGTTGTTTTTATTCAGTGATTTTATTTTTTTCAGTGTTGTTAGTATAATTTCTTTATCAAATGATACTAATACCGAAAAAAATAAAGCGTTAGTAATTTCAGTAAAATCGTAGAAAAGTTATAGCGCGAAAAGATCTTTTTACTCGACTCGACTACGACTCTTAAGATATTTTTTACTCTTGCTTTTGTTTCCGAAATGGCAATAGTGTAGAAGATACATTATTATATGTACACTTTGACTAGAGAAAGTGCTTGTGTAGGTATACCTAGGTAGGTACTCTCGGAATAAACGATTTGACTTTAACTTTGACTTGACGAAATTGATCAATTAGTTAGTCACTCAACGAGGACTATAATAGTAACCTTCACATTACTTCTATAAAAGAAAGACTGAAAGTAAAATAAGTAGTTTATTTGACGTAATAACACAAAATTAAATAATTACCTACATGATTTCTTACAACTAAGAGCAATAACACACGGCGTATTTTAAACGCGCAGATGACGGGCGTAACATTATCCATTGCGGAGTGGCAATCATTTCATTGTGAGGTTTAACATACAAAGAGCGCAATGTAGCATGAAACGCGCGTCATCAGCGCGATACGCCTTGTGCTTTCTTGACATAATTGTGTCTTCATCAAAAAGGCCTCTTAGCAAAATGTTGTGGACTATATTAGACTCTTGGTAAGTTTCATGCCGGAATCGTGGGCATTATCCTAACGTTGAATCGGTCGTTTAATAAAGTATACATACTGTTAGTTTGGACTTAATTTGTGTAATCATAAAAATGGCCTCTTAGCAAAATGTTGTGAACTATATTAGACTCTTGGTAAGTTCTTCGCCAAAATCTTGGCCATGTCCTAACGCTGAGTCGATCGTCTAATAAAGTATACATACTGTTATATATTATGTACCGTCTGATGTCAGCAAGCCGATATTGCATTGACGGAGTGCATTGCTCCCTAGAATGTCTATGTGTTAAGTTGTATGACAATATGACGAAGACATTGTTCTAAGACTTAACATTATGTACGTTTGCTTTTCTGTAAAACAAGACTGATAGCTGGCCACATTAAGTCTCAAGCTATCTCTTTTTTTCTTTTTTAGTTTGACAGTGACAGCTGTAATTTAATGTGTCGTTTAAAAATGCGTTTCATAAACTGGCTGTTAGCGGCCCAGCGTTACTTGTCAGGATGTAATGTAGTAGATTAATTAAACATTATTTTTGTATGTACACGTTGACTAGAGAAAGTCCCTGTGAATAACAGCAATAAACCAGGTTTTAGTTAATCTTTGATTTATCTTTTTTTATTTATTAATGAAGGGGTAAATTGTATGACTTGCTGTTAATTAGGCAGACAAAATTAAACCGACGATCGTAGACTAATGAACATAAGAGCCAATAAAAGTTAACTTTCTCTGGCGATTACTCCACAAACTTCAAAGGAAACGATAAAATCGCGTAAACGAATAAAACTATAGGTATCAATCTATTTTAATTCTTAATTACATTGAATTTAAGGTATATTTTCCATTCCAATGTATCCATCTGAGAAATGTACGTAAAAGCGAGTGATCGATGTTTCCTGCATTATCTCTGGATCGATACTCGTCCAATCGATGAATCTAGATCGCTTAACGAGTGTATTGTGAGTCGATGCGCGAACGCATACAAATGTCCCGATAAAGCGAATGACGATTCCTTTAAAGCTTTATGGATTCTGGTTAAGTTTTTATGGTAACGTCTTCATTGGAAGAAGAAGAATTGCCTGGTAATGATTTTGTTGTGTATGTTACTGTGACAGACCCAAATCTTTTTATAAACATTTTTATATCTTTTTTGTCTATGTTTTACAAGTCATATTTTTGTCATTCATTCACTTTTTTCTCTCATTAATCACCAATAAGTTTCTTCTATTAATATTATTTTCCTTCCAAATTACCACCATCTGTAACAGTTACCTTACTAGTGTACATATTTTGTATTGATAGAGTATTTAAGAAATTGGATAGCTCGACTTGAGTTTGACTTCTCACAAAATATCGACGTGAAGCAGCAATATATATAACATAGGCAGCTCTAACCTATTTAGATCGCTTGTTTATTTGTCTGCTGTATAAAGAAAATAAACGATTGATTATTATCGCCTTTAACATGAGAGGTATTGGCTTCTACTCCAATGTACTCAAGACGAAGGTTTTGTTAATATAAATAAATAGATAGATTAGGATTCTTATCGGATGCCTACGTTATGGAAAGAACACACTCTCGGAGTTTTAGGTCTCTACGATCAGCAGTTTAGGCTGTGCGTTGATCCTTCAGTCATTCAGGACAGAATTATACAACGCCATCTAGTCCCATTCGAAGTAAACCTTATATAACAGCAATGGTAATGGATGGGCTTGTCCCGAATTTCCATTTTGTGTAGTATTCGCGTACCCGAACAGTACAGCCAATCGATTTTTCATTTTAACACAAATTATTATGCATTGGATAGACTCATGCTTTACCACGACACCGTTACTCGATTCGAAAACATTTCGAATAAAACAACTCGATCGGAATAACAATTACTATTGCACATCTCCACTCGACACTGCCTTGTGTACCAGGGGTTGTCACATGTGTGTTTTCTGTTATTTATTCAGTGAGGAATACAAATGTCATCATATTTTAGGGTTCGCATCTAGAGTGCCAAAGAAAACCTTTGTCTATCTGTTACCGGAATTATAAATCAAAATGAAATTATGTTTTTCTCTTAAATGTACAACATATTTCAGTAACCGGTGACTCAATGTAAGCAAAACAACAGCCGAAACAAAATTATTTGCTTACTTAGTAGTACGTAATCAAAAAAGAATGAGACATCACTCTGTGTTTGTTATCATTGATTCATATTCTTTCTGCTTGTCTGAAGACTGTCATTTTTGGTGTGCTGTTGATATAGATCCTAGTAAACACAAACTACAAACTATTTTATTCGTGTAAGCCTACAAGTTCTTTCACGTCATGGCGTACATTTCGAGGCATCTCAGACTCTATAGGTGCTCTTACACCGGTGTTATAGAACGTTTTTGAATAAAATGTAACACTCAGCGTTGGAGCAGAAAACAAAACTGTTTTAACTTTTAATGTTAATGAATGTTACATTTTGTTCAATAACGTTATAAAAACACCGGTGTTGGGAGCACCTTAAGATGCCTCGTGTAGAGTCTTATTGATTAGATGATTTATTTTGTAGTTTAGCACGGAACCCCTGTGTTCAAACACGAAATAGACTTGACTAATAACACTTACCTGCGAGCCAAGGTTAGCATTATAGATCAGAATATAATTTGAATCCAAAATTCACGTCACGTTACAAATTTGAATATCAATACATTAAAATCTAGTTGTGGTATTTTCATCTCTCATAGATATTTCGTGAGTGTTTTTTTTTTACATATTGCGTTATGTTTCATTACAAGTTTCTTTTTAGTTGTAAAGATAAAGATATGCTTAGCAATCAATCAATCATCAATCCATAGTCATCCCACTGCAGGAAGACTGGTCTCCTTTCTATTGAAGGGGGATTAGAGCGTACTCTGTCACTCTACTCCAATGCGGATTGGCAGAGACCAGGGGCCGTACCACGACCCTTTATAACTATCCTTAAACGGTGGTGTAAACGAGACGTCGCCTTACATCATGTATTGCGCTGTCTCCCTTACTCAGCCGTTCTTATTTTGTTTTAAGCGGTCATGGTACGGCCCCAGTGTTTTAAAGCCGCCAGATAGCCACCGACTAAAGACTGTCATCTATCGGTAACAGCGGCTTGCTTTGCAATAGATCGACATTTTGCTTAGCATTAGATCAACACTTAATTTACTTTAAAATTACTTGTGTATAAAAACTGTATTTTCTATTTCATCTGTTACTTCTAATGTCAACTAACAAGTCTTCTTTGTTACAGGTAAATTAAACATCAATTTGTTCACTCGCATTGAAGTAAGTAATTAATTTGTCAATTATAGTCGGGTCGCTAGAAGCAATTTTCTCCATTATTTTTAGTATTACTTTAGCTTGCTCATAAAATTAAGTTGGTCTCGTTTTGATGATATCATCATCTTCATCTAAGCGTTATTCTGTTTCATAATCTATTATAATCTAAAATTGAATTTATTTCTACTGTTTTTTTTTACTACGGAAAAAATACACTCAGTAGCCCCACTGCTCGAGAAAAACGGTGGGGCGACTAGGACTTGCCGGACTTCTACCCCCTACCAATAATGATTTGTGAAATAAACAGAGTCTGACATGGTAGAAAAAGCCGTCAAACTTTCATAGCCTAAAACACCTTTATTAGATTTGCCGAAATTGTCACGATGATGTTAAAGATTCTCATGTTCGTCATATTTTGATGAAAAGGTGCTAAAGTATAAGAAGTGCAAGTGCAAATAAATTTTGTTTTTAATGCACGATCATTCAACAAAGTTGAATGCCCGTCTTTATTAATTGTGGTTATACATATTATAACTCGTAAAATATTGTATTTTTCGTTTCCGAATAAAGATTTTCTTCGCTCCGTTGTGTCATATCTCAACTTTGCATGGCGTTCATTATACAATTTCATGATATGTGACTTACAATTTCTTTTAATTATTACAGATACTTTCAAATTTCAATCTTACTCCAACATCATTTAATTCATAATAAAATACAATTTATAACTTTAGGAACGTTTTCAAGAGAATTTTCAAAAGCTTTATTTCTTACATACTACGTCCATCATCGCGATATTTCTGTCGCCGGTGACGTCATTTCGTATTTTCAAGTAAACATTTCAATACCCTCAATATCAGTTGAAATTGAAACGAGGCCAGTGAATTAATGAAAAACGAATGTGCCATTGGCTTATTAAACTTGAATCGCCTCTTAACGAACTTATCAAGTGCTCCTTCATTCCACTTTTATTATACACTAATAAAGTTTTACGAGGTCGCTCTTTTCTGTTTGGAAAGTGATACATATGCGGGTATTGAAAGTCGATCTAATTTAATTTTGAAATTAATGTTCCTAACGTTATCCTGATTCGTAAGCACCTTCTTAAGGTTGACTGGTAGAGAATGCAATTTAGCATTAAGTCCGCCTATTGTATCATTACTTTAGTACAGTCAGGAGCACGTGGAGATTTACGCTTGCTGTACAATTTTGGCTCTTATGACATAGCGCTTAAGAATGCTACAATGGTCGACCTGCTAGGTTACTCTGCATAAGCAATCGCGATTTTAATTTCAATTCTGTATAATTTCAAATGCAAAATTAACAGCAAATCCTATTTCGTACACTTGAAATTTTATACTTTACTAACTATTTGGTTAGCATACAATCCGATTTTATTTAGTTTAGTATTTAGTTAGCGCTAGTCTAGCTGTAAAGACTACCTAAAAGTAACAATTCAATGGCGATCGAGCGGAATTATCTTCAAGAGTAAGGAGGCTGCTCTTGACTGTGTGTACCTACTGTGGTCAATAAAGTTAAATAAATAAATAAAATAATCCATTAAGATTGTCGGAGTTCGCTACCTAAGCCCCGCGCAATGTTATTGAATGTTTAGCAAACTAACATAATTTCCTAAATTCCTAAATATAAGCTATGTGCTTGCTAAATTTAAAACATGATTTACATTTGTATTATGTTTAAGTGTTGTGTGACCTACTGAAATATTTTTTTATCTTATCACCATGTCTCATTATCATCTGGCTATACATCTTGTATCTCGTCTGTAGTTTTTTTTTCTCAAATCTCAAGCATGTTCTTGTCAGAAATGGAAATAGATAAACTTAATATTACACTGTTATTCCAAAGATAAAAACAGTTTTCAGTATCGTTATGAGCCCCGAGGTTTGAAACATTTTAGACGAGGGTTCATACCAATTACACTTGGATTGGTATGAAACCATTTTGCCTGTAAACAAAAGTTTTCACTTGGATTAGAATGAAACCTCTTGGACAAAAAGTTTAAAAGTGTTAAAGGAGAAAATGTTTGTAGCGCAGGCTTCATGAACAGTTAATTAACATGAAGTATTTAAAAATATTGTACGAACGATTGAAAATAAACAAACTTAAAAAAATATAAATCTTATTTTGTTGCTGAAGGTTGACGGTACAACACATATCAAAACCAAACTCGTGTAAAGCGTCAAATGAATGATTTCCAATCGATAATTAGCCAAGTTTTAGTAATCTATATACTTCATATGTGATTAAGGTTCCGTTCCATTAATTTTCTTATGCCACTTTAGTACAAGACTTTTTTAATTTTATGTTGCTAAGCTAACAAAATAAACATAGATCGTCATTTATAAATAACACAAAAAAACTTCATTAAAATTGAAATCAATACATTTTTTTCTTGCCATTTATGCTTTTTCTCACTTTCTTCAACACTTTTTTCTCTGTTACAAATATTATAAATGTAAGCATTTTAAGGTAAACTGCTGAATCGGTTCAGATTTTTAGTTTATTTTATGAGAACGAGTGCGGGTAAACCTCGAGCACAGAATACTCAGTACTAATAAGCTCGAGCGTCCGCTAGGTATCACATAAAAGTGGGAATGTATGCTATCTAATGGAGTGGAGTCTTTAAGCTGGTTTCACAACGGTTCCTTTGTAAGTCGTGGGATCCATGCTGTTAAGTGCCTTGAGTTACTTGCTAGATATTTTTTTGTGCAAATAAAAGAATTGATGTCAAGACAATGTGAAGCTGCTAGATTTATCTTATCTCAAGATATAACGTATACATTGACAAAACAATGGTTTCTAGTTTTATAGTAGTGTGTATTTTAATTGGACATGCTTTGTTATCTTGCGAATGGTTTGATTAATTGTATACGTTAATTATTCTTCATATATAAAATCTGAACTTTCGCATAGAAACTATTTTGGATTGGATTCTAATATAAAACAGTTGGTAGGTACTCACACACGTAGCAACTGTTTAACAATATCTTACCTAGCAACTGTTTATAGCCATTTTTTTCGGACCAGCAAGCTAGACGGTCTTTTGAGGAACTTCAACACTGGCTATTAAACGATAGGAAAGAAGCAAGAAATATTAGGAATGGATTGAGAAGTTTACACAAGCGAAATACAACGCTGACACTATATTAGATGATTTTTTTTCGTATAATTCCAATCTGATTCCTGAAAACGATCCCGCTATAATACTTGTCACTATGATATGACATTTTATAAGGTTTAAGGGATCAGATGGAAAGAGTTTTATTAAAATCTAAGTTTCAATTAAAGTACATACTCAAGTAAACAGTATTATTTGTGGACTACAAGTATATGAAAACATTATTGTTGTTTCTCTCAGTCACCCACGCTCTTTCCTTATTATAGTCCTTGCAAAGAATTCTATCCTTATTTCCTCCGGGAATATTTCAATAATTATCAATTAACTTCCATCTAGCTATGTTTGTTCTCTACCTACGAACAACATTGCTTTTTCAATTTCACTTCTGCTAATGAAAAAGTGTTATATGAACGCTCGAGTCAATAAGACCGTCCTATTGTTTCAGAAATCGATTGCTAAATTAGAAATCTTCAACAATAGCATGTAATGTAACGCGAAATCGCTTTAAAACATATAAAATTTCAATAAAAAGGTATGACTAATGATTTCGAAATTTTCTCTTTCTTTCAAAGTAAAATAACCAATTCTTGGAACGTTCATTACAGAAAAAAATAAAAACAAGTGATAAACATACGGGGATGTTTCGTCGTCATCCCTTTAGCTTCAGCGAAATGCGCGCGGGGTGGCGAGGGAGCGTCGTGACGTCAGGTCGGGGCCCCCGGCCACCCCTGGACCCCTAAAAATAGATGCCAGAGCCCGGGAGCCGCTCAATGGAGGTTTGCGGGCGGGCCCCCGTCTCCACGAACGTAATGCAGAATGAAGTGGAGATATAATAAGTAATGCTTCGTCAAATGTGATCAAACAAGAACGAATGACGAGATTTGTCCTATCAATGTTGTTACTGCTCACAATGAAAAAGAAACTAATTTCAACCATGAAATTGTCTTGCTTGAATCATTCCAAGCTTCTTATTTTGTTTTTATTTCTCTCATTTCATCGTTTCGTTTTTGTGAAAAAGTAATAGTCGCAGAGTGTCGGCACATGGCAACAAAAAGTCTGCATCTTTTTATTAGCCGATAACGGATCTATTAATGTTGTCCATCATTTTTCACACTCCATTAACATTCTGTTATAATTAACTGAAAAATTTCTAATGAAAGTCTAGCATTGAAACTCATTGTTTATTTTTTTTTTACATTTTTCTCAATGGATTCACCTCCCCGGGTGGAAATGCACCCCTTCTAACGACTCTTTGTAACGGATACGGTACTTGGAACTCCAGTAATGACTTTGAACCGTTCAATGGGTGAAGTTGAGCCTATAGTGTTCATGATCCTAAGCCGACAAGAGGAACTTTAACTACAGTAGTTTTGTTAGAATAGGATGTATTAAACGTGTTTATATTGGAATCCAAATTGGAGCAAACTACTTGTAAAGATCTAACATTTTGTGTTGTTTTTATCTTTCTCGTTATTATTTTGGGTATACTTCAAGAAATGCAACAATCCAATGGTGCTAAATAATGGTGTTGAACCGAGAATGTAATCATTATCTATGTCACCTATATTTCTGACTGATTTCTAAAAAGTCGAAATGTACATTTGAGTAAATCACCAACTTACAGCCACCACCATTCTACTATGCGTTCAACTCTAACCCTCTTCTATTGAATGGAGAATATTCAACGTTGGACGATAGTTGATGATGATTTAAGAGAAATAAATTCAGAATTACCCAAATTCATTTTGAGTGCAAGTTTTTGCTAAATTTACATCAGCATTTTGTACGGATATCGCATCATTACCGACCCTAACACGCTTCGTTAGTTATGTAGTTTGAATTAACAGTGGCAATTGCCAATTAACAAACAGCAGTTAGGAGGAAGAATACGGTTCATGAGACACGGTTAAAACCAAATCAATCGGAAGTAGAAGAATTCAAAGCAGGTACATTGATATTTGTTATTCAGAAGAAGTTAACTGAAGTTTTATTCATTTCAATGACTCTTTATTGTATAGTCGGGAGTTTGTAAGCAAGTAAAATTTTATAGCTGCAGTGTGATATTGTCGCTATAATGTTGTAAACATAACGGTATAAATTCAATGTGTATAGATTGAAGTGATCTTTCTTCGTTGTTTTCTTTTCCCTCATTAGTAGAATGTACAACTAAATAATAATCATATAGTTTATCTTTAAACACAGAAATATCTATTACAATAGGTCCTAGTGCACTTTCAGATATAACTTGTGGGCGAGGCAAACATTTACTTGAACGTATAGCACGGGCAGCCATATCAATTTTCATTTCTGTAATGGCATTTTATGCTTCCTTTTGCGGCAGAACAAGGGATAATAATAAATAATACACCGGATAAAGTATGCCAGAAAGCCTTTTGCGGTACTACCCACCCTTTGGCATTTGCCTCTAAGATATGGACTGCAAGTTTCTGGCATTTAGTAAAATATGGTTTGCTTTTTGTTTTCATTTGTAGCCCACAATTGGTATCCAACTGGGTTAACTGGTGTCAATATTTTCAGGCTACGTGAGTACAATTTAGCTTAATGACTGCCCATCCATGAACAACTGTCGGGACTAAAAATTGAACCCTACAATGCACGGAGAAACTTGAGATTTTTAAACCCATCTAAATAATGGCGACGTTGCCTTATTTGCGTGTTCATTTATCCCTCCTTTTTTGTTTTATAAATTAACTATCAAAATTTCTCTAAGAAGTAATCAATTTTTTACATTCTAAAAAGCAAAATTTTCTATAAGGTTCGTTTCATCTATTTTAGGTTGATGTCATTATCATAATATATCTTGGCTAATGGTAGACTTTTATGTAGTTCTAAGTTAGCTATTAAGCCAAGATTTTAAAATAAAAGAAAATCAAGTCTTTAACATCATAAAATTAGATTCTTCTACTTTTCGAGTCAATATTTCGAGTCTAAATTGATTATTCCAGTAAAATTTTTGTCATCAGCTACATCGCGTTGGTCCGTCCAAATCGGGCACTAATTACCATGTTATGTTATTACCTGATAGAGGAGAGAAGTCAATTTTATTTGAAAATAGATCAGATATATACCTGCTGTCAATTGTTGCCTGCGCAATACTGTAATTAAAAATACTATCAAGTATCACCACTATACCAGTCGCCAATATAGCTGGCTCGCGTAAAACGAAGTTCGAAACTCATACTTATTACTCAGTTCATAACGACATTCGATTTTCAATTGTTTTATAAACTGTGAGCCCAAATTTTGGGTGGTAAATATATACGCGTATAATAGGGAACGCTAATGTTTATAAATGTCATTTATATTGATGAGTTGTGAAATTGGATGAGCCTTAAGTACGTTTTTATCAGGATACATACTTCACGACAATTCTTAAGGTATCGGCTATAAAATGTAAGTTTCCTTTATGTTGTTTAGTCTGGGTATGAAATATCGCCATTGTTTGGTTATTAAATTTCAAAAGATCCATTAGAGGAATCAATGCTGTGGTATCAAAAGAAAATATTGGTTGGACTATATGAAAGGGTGCGCAGGACTTAGAAAAATTTCGATCAATTCCAGGACTTAAAAATTTTTTTTTACTGTTGGACTATAGCAAAGTGTGCGTTTTTTTATGATTGAATTGGTAATATATGACCGAGTTGAACACTTTTTACCCTTTGGTCTTTTTGCTAAAGTTAATAGTTTTCGAGAAAATCGACTTTGAAAGTTTTTCATTACAAAGGCAAAAAGACTTTCGAAACTTCGACTTTAGAAAATTCTGTCGATTTTTGCGTTCTATTATAACACTTGTTTTTTATGATTGAATTGGTTACATATGATCTAGTTAAACACCTTTTATTGATTTGCGTTTTTTGCTAAAGTTTATAGTTTTCGAGAAAATCAACTTTGAAAATTTTGGTTAGATTAGGTTATGACATGAACAACGCCAGAACCAAATTGTACGCAAGGGCGATATTTTTTTTTTCAAATATATTTTTGCGCATCCTTTCCTATAGTCTGACCAAAATATTTGAAGCGTTTATGCAACTTGCTGTCGATACAATTTTAATGATTTTGCATTTAACAAAACGGTTTCTTTTAATTTTGTAAATAACAATTTGTATCTTCCCACCCCGTGCCCTAAAATCTGTCTCATATATCTGAGAACAATGAAATCTCCAGGGTGCCTTCTGTTAGCGAAGTTCCAGTGTTCATTCCTAGTTGTTACCCAACGTTGAATGTTTTAAACACAATATCCATTTTGTGTTTCTTTTGTGAACTCATCAACAATTTTCCCTTTAAAATTTTTAACAATTTCAAAAACTTTGGAGTTTTGTTTGTTATTAGGAGAGTAAAAACTTTCAATTGTTCACATTTCTCCAAATTGGATTTATTTTTTTGCTTTTAACATTGCGCAAATCGCAAGGAGAATTATTATCTTCGGTCTGATATTCAGTCATACATTTTGTATGAGCAAAGTTCTCGATGCAATGACGTGTTATATCATGAATGTTTTATTATAGAGTAGTACCTGTATCGATTTTGCAATTTACGTCGATATTTTCAAAGGCAGAATTGAAGCAAAGGTGAAACAACGTCGACCTCGTCTAGATGACTGTTGGTTGGCTAACATTTCGTGCTTCCGTTTCTAATGTACTCGAACAGTCAATACTGCCTTGATTTAGACGGTGTCTAACTGTAATATTTATTAGTTAACATCGTCAATGTCCGATATTTATATTATGTTCAATGTATTAGTTAAATCTATCTATTGTGGATAAGCAAATTTTGTATGTGAAATGCGTGTGTTACATGTATTTCAAATAAACATAATTATCTTTCTATCTATATTTATAAAATTCGTTCTAACTGATTGACTCAATGCACATATTAATACTAATAATTTCATAAGGCTAGTAAACCCAGGGAAGGATAAACAATAGTTGTTATCCTAGAAGTTTCCCAGGGAACAGCGGAACTCTGCGAGTAAAACCACGTGCAACATCTTCAATGAATGAGTTCCATCAATTATGAGCGCGGGAATTGAACTGTTAGTTAATTCAGCAGCAACTGGCACTTAAAACTAATTGAAAGAGCCACACCACTATACCCGTTTATCATTTACCTTATTCGCATATCGTGGAGCAAACAACGCCTTTATCATCTTATCTGACCCGATATGTGTGAATAAAACATTCTCTGATACAGTCATATCTACTTTGCGTATGTTTGACTATGTTTATACCATCTTTTTCCCGCGGCTTCGCTCGCGTTAATTTTATGACATAGATTTCGTTTGACAACAAAACAACCCATAGCGCGACTTGTGGCCGATACAGCGCCGTCTATAGTAGAAAATTTTCTTTCCCATTAGAACGACTTACTTTCACGGGATAAAAAGTAGCTTATGTTGGGCTCTGTACCCCTAACAATATGTAAGCAAATTTTCATAATGATCGGCTGCTTAGTCAAGCCGTGAAGGAATAACAAACAAACTCACTTTCTCATTTATAATATTAGTTTATACATACAAGCGTTGTGGCTAGTGTTTAGTAATGACTATATATAGTATAGAATATTCTCGTACAAGACTAGCACATTTATATTTTGGTGTGGATTTTTTATTATTATTAATTACAGCTTATATTTAACTACTAGTGACTATTAGGCCTCCCTGTTCTCACGCCACTTTACTCGGTCCTGTGCCTGTTTCGGTACGCAACAGCGCCACCTGGTTCCAAAGTATGTTAGGCTTATATTTCTTTTGTTATGGCTGCTATCGGACAACGAATAAATTATAGGACTACAGGATTTATTTACAAAATAATACTTGTGTAAATCAGTTATCTAGTAGGTTACTTAAATTCGCAAAATTCACATTGGAATGCTCATAATAGCGCGGTTAACTGCGTATTTGCGGCTAGTAACTATATAATTTCCTATGTTTGTGTCTGTGCGTGCTCAATGAGTGGCGTGGTATTGACGCAGGCGGGCGCCGGGCCTTCGCAGGGGTGCGGGGAATTGAGACCCGGCGGGGCAGAGGGTCGGGGGGGTGGGAGTTTGTTCCGCGACCGACCTTGGCCGTGACTCTCCCGGCCCCTGCCTGTACACCCCGGGAACACCACGCACCAAGCCCAAATTGATTTTCCCCTCCTTTCATCTGGTACTTGCGAAACGAAAATATGTTAGCACTTTTCTGTTATATGATTATCTCTTAGAGCGTGATCGACGAATCACTTTTCGTTTTACCGCACTGCGTAGGTGAACTGAGGTAAGCCATGACACGCCACTCGCTCAATGTCAACGGAATGGTATTAGAGATATAACGTTGGATTAATGTCAGAACTAATCTTGTAGTATTTTTATTCTTTTCATGGGTTATTTCCAACTGGTTCTCTTTCAAATGTCTTTCTATTAGTCTCGATTTCAAATTGAAATTGTATATCAAAAACGTGTCTGTACCTATGACATTTATTGAAATTAAATTAAAGTCAGCATGTGAATTCGAATTTATGAATTTGTACGTTCGAATGAAATAGCATTGTAAAATTAAGAACTATCGGGATACTCCTGGGTGAGATCTGTTCATGAATAACAGAGTTTTACAGC
This sequence comes from Endotricha flammealis, assembly GCA_905163395.2. NCBI lineage: Eukaryota > Metazoa > Arthropoda > Insecta > Lepidoptera > Pyralidae > Endotricha > Endotricha flammealis. The sequence continues at coordinate 4,562,680 of LR990871.1, read as the reverse complement.
TGTTATCCTGGCGTACTCGTAAAATTGCAAGAATAATATTATCCCAGTTTATAAGTCTCGGGTGCCTACGAAATTGGAGGGCATTTTGGGAGTATATAAGAAAATGGCGGTATCACCTTTATACAGACCGTTACGCTTTCAACCTTTTATTTCTATTTTGCTGTTTACTTTTTGCTCACAATATTTACTTTCCTCGGACCTTTTCGCATTCAGTCTCATTTGTAACTGAAGCTGGGATTACGATTGTGCCTACATTATTGTTATGATTCTAAACTCGCGAAGTTGTCCGAAGTGAAGTTAGGTGAGGAATTAGAAGACAGTGAACAAGGAAAAGTAAAGACGAAGTAGGACGAAGGACCCGTCCATACTCTTTTCACTCAACTACGCGATAGTGTAGAGTCCGCATTACAATCTCTTCAGTTTGTTTTATTGTTTTGGTCTTATTCGGTTTATTTATGCTCAGTTTTAACGCGCATAATTCTCGAAAGACTAAAGTCCAAAATTCAGAGAGCGTATCAGATCACGTATTAGCTAAAAAAAAAACATGGAGTCAGTATAACTGACTTGTCTACATAATGCCCAAATTCTTATGGACATGTCAAATAAATAAAAAAATTTACTAAAGAAAGTGCATGTTTTTTTCTGTTATTAGTGAACATAATTATGTCTACTAGAAACCCAAACATGGTATCGTTATAATATTAACTGATACTATCATTATCATTAAAAGTTACAGGTGTAGTCATAACATTGATAATATTAATGTTGTAAATGATATCATTTTGTACAGCTGAGCGAATGTAAATTGTTGTTAATGATATCTGATCTGAATAATTTTGTATTTTCACTATCGAAACCCGCGCAATTTTGATTGTGTCTATCCCGCTTTCCCGTGGGAATTTCATACTAACTACTAATAGCACTAGTATTCCGAGGGGGGGGGGGGGGGGGGGGTTAGTTACCTAGTACAGGTTCTCATAGAACCTATATCAGGAACTAGTCTCTTCACAAGGTTATATTTTTCTTATAAATTACCTAAACGTATGCTTTAAGTCTCTACGATCAGCGATTTAGGTTGTGCGTCGATCTGTCAATCATTCAGGACTAAGCATATTACATATTGCATTTGTATTCAATTGAACGATTACATTAGAGCCTACAAGTAGTGTGCATGTTGTAACTGGGGTCGGAAGCACAAGTCTTGCCTATATCATCATTACAAGGTATAAACAGGTTTCTCGTCTGTTTTTGGATGGCTTGTTTGCTTGACAAACCGCTTCTCGGGCTACGCACGCGTGTGAATGCAGCATGTCATAATTAATGTTTCTTTTAACTAAGGCCTTTTGAAATTAATGTTTATTATCATTTGTATGTGAAGACGCTTTTATAATTTTCATGTCTTTTGTTTTATTGTATTTTTACCGTTATTAGCTTTCTTGGTTTGTCACGTTTCATTTCTTTATTGAATCGTATGATTTTTTTTAAATCTGAAATTGAGATGCATGCCTCAACTTCGGCGGTGGATATATAAAGAATTAAATTCTCTTATTTCGGCCGAACTTCTCTTCTCTTCTCTTTATCTTGCTTGAAAGAGTAAATTTGTATTTGTAACAAAGTTGACAAACAAGCATACGGCCCGCCTGATGGTAAGCATCACCGTAGCCTATAGACGCTTGCAATACCGGGGTATCACTCACGCGTTGCGTTGCGTTGCAAGTGGAGCTCTGGAGACCCTACTCACCGTAGGAACACAACATGACCGAGACCAATGCTATTTGGCTACGATCTTCTGTAAGGTCCTTCCCCAGATGGGCTGCTCCGATTTGAGCGGATACGCTTACTCGGACGTTATTAACTATGGGTAAAATTATATGTGTTTATAGTGAGTTATATATTATTACGAAATTGATTAATTTCCTCGTCTATCTACAAACTACATAATACTAATCTCATGTTAGTTTTAGTCGGTGTTTATTAGCGTGTCTTGACCCAAATTTTTGTAATTGAATCGTTTTGGATTGTTTAATGTGGTAATAAAGTTGCACTCGAGGCCGATTTAGTAACTGGTTACCATTTCGTTTATTAATATATGAATAACTGTACATATTTATAAATACAATGTTATATTTTTTTTTTTTGTTTCATCATCATCACCATCATCATCAGCCTACATTTGTCCACTGCTGGACATAGGACATATTTTTTTGTTTATAGACAGGGAAATGCATTACTGCATGCCCCGCCCGCTGGGGAAGCGACGGGTGTATGTCGGGCTCCCTCCCTTTAGACCACTTGGGTATACCGACTAAAACCACTGTCTCACTGCCACCTTATCCGACTAGATAGTATCATAGTTCCCGTAGCCCTATGTGGACCTATCATACTTCCGGGACATACAATGTTATTTTAACTGTTAACTAAGGTAGGTACTGTTTATAGAATTTATAAGCTCAAATCCGCAAGCAGAAATCATCCCATATTAATTGTAAATTAATGAAATATTTGTAAAAAACAGACTTAAGTCACTTCGAATTAAGGTCGTCCAGGTTAATCGCAGATTTTTTTATACACTTTTCACTGTAGGAAAGGATTAGGTTATTTAGAAAGTTTTGAAGCAATTTTCCCTAGTCGTGCGTGACATAAAAATAATAAAAAAACAAAATAATTTGATTCACGTCGCAGAATTTCACAAAGAATTCAATGTAAATACAGACGATATAGAGCACATAGCGAACTGGACCAGTGTTGTAGAAACGTAGAGAATAGTAATGATCATTTTTTACAAGTTTCACACACAAATCTCCAGTTGAATGCCGTGTTCGTGGATGATGGTCGTTATTACCAAAAATTTCTCTCGCTCATAACAATCCATATGAAGCAGAGTGAACTCGATCACGCGAGGTGTACAAAACAAAAATAGATACAGCCGCATCTTTGTTGGAGGCCACTGAATACGTTCCGAACTAATTATAGACGAACTGCGTGCCTTGTCTACTGCTACTCTATGTGGGGATTAACTCCTACTGTCAGATAATGATAGGTTTCGACGTTCCTAAGAGTTGTGGCTCGTAAATATGGTTGGATCGTGCATTACTCACAGAATTTCGACGTGATGTGGTGAAATTACGCTATTTCGATAAATGAGAAAGCCAGAAGGCTTTTATCTTGCATTCTGTTTCTTCCTCCATTCCTCCTTCATTCTTCGTAGTTGGGCAATACATCCAAGATTCATGTAGTCGTGGACATCCATACATGAGCATCAATGACTGCTTATCATTTAGGTGATTCGCTAGTTCGTTTATCATAAAAAGGAGTTGAAGAACCCAGCGCTCATGCAGACGAGACGGTTTGTCGACCCGGTTTGACGCCGGCTTAGCTCCGGCGAGAAACCGTCTCGTCTGCATGAGCGCTTACGAAATGGGTTCTAAAGTCTAATGAAAAAAAAAGAGTGATTTGCAGTGAATACAAACGCATTTCAAACCAAAATGAGTGAGTAGTATTAGAAAAACAAAATTAGTATAAAAATAAACTTTCTACTGTTACAATTTCCGTGTCACCTCTTGCAGAGTCTCGTAAAATATTATTTAACCTGTTTAGACATTATTTATGTTGTATTTCATATAATCAGAGCGCGGGTTGTAAAACAAAGTTGTCCGTAAAAACCGATTATATCGAAAAATTTATTAGCATCGCTACAGCGCTGTCCTGCCAAGTAATGTTACCATATTTTTCCATACTAATGGTTCAATGTAATAAATAAAGAGTATTGTGTCTATATGCGTTGTTCTTTTTACAAACAATATTGTAAAATGTAAACTCTATTTTACTATTTTAATTGGTCATTATTTTCTTTAGTGATTCGTTTGAATTGTTCATATCGAATTCTTTAGTTAGAAACATTGTTTTTTTTTATAACTAGCGAAACCCGTGCAATATAATTTGCTTGTTTCCCGCTTTCCGGTAAGAATTTAGAAAAATATTTTCTATTAGGAAGCCTACTTCATACAAAAAATACACCTTCCATAAATTTCAGGTCTCTACGATCAGCGGTCTAGGTTGCGCGTTGATCCTTTAGTCATTCAGAACAAAGCATATTGTATAGATATTCGTCATTTAGTCAATATTTATTTGTGAATTGTTAGACACAAACATGGGCGGCGTCCAAAAAATTGCGATTTCCTTGAACGTCGTCTGATAGATTTTTAATTAAAAATCGTGAAGAAGTTGAATGTACATAAATTATATGAATTAATTATCGAAAGACCTTTCAAATTTTTTACAACGTTATCCAACAAAGTGATAGTCAAAGTCAAAATTGATTTTCTTAACCAGCTTTTGCTTTGCCCGCATCTTCGCTCGCGATTTCTTTCAAGTGTCGCAACCAGCTGTCCGAGAAGTCTATAACTCGTAGCTTGCAAGTTACAGAGAGAGTATAATTTCGGCCTTCTAAGAGCGTATTATTATTATCCATCGAAGTGTTGCAATCATTTCATCGTGAGGTTTAACATACAAAGAGCTCAATGTAGCATGAAACGCGCGCCCTCTGCGCGTTTAAAATACGCCGAATGCTATCGCTCTAAGTAGTACCTCTTTGTTCCACCATTAAAAAAAAAATAGAAACTTGGTAGCCAAAACCAATAGGTTTAAAATGTCACCACATTCTGTTTGAAATGTTGGCATGTCTTATGCAACAGACTGCTTTGAAGACTATTAATAGAAAGATTAATATATCTCACTAATATTAATAAGCATTACATACGTGGAGACATGAGGAAACGATTTTATTATTAATCGATTCTCGCATCTCATACAAATTCATTAAACTTTTGCAACATTTATAATGAGTTGTTCGTTTACATTAATTTTAGGTTTCACGATATTCTTCCATTGAACGAAAAACTGTCCATAACGGCTTGTGGTACCTGAACCAAAAGTATTTTGGGCTATGAATGCCAGAAACGTAAAATGACATGTTTATGCATACTTATAAATATGTACTTATTTGCCTTGCGCGGGATCATAGCCAAATAGCATTGGTCTCAGCCATCATGTTGAGTTCCTACGGTGAGTAAGGTCTCCAGGGCTCCACTTTTTACATGATCGGCAACGGGCGTGTGATACCCCCGGTATTGCAAGCGTCCATAGTCTACGGCGACTGCTTATCACCAGGTGGCCCGTATGCTTGTTTGCCACATTAGTGGTATAAAAAAATATATCAGAACCCGGCCTTTAGGATGAAGTAGCCACTCGACCACCGGACCGACTGGCCGGTCGATCGGGCTCATTATACTTGCAAGTATTATTATTATGAAACTGCAAGCTCCAATTGCAGTGTATTGTTAATGAGAGCCGTATCTCACAACGTCACATCATTCTTCGATCTGACAGCGCTGAATAATACCGGCTTCATTATACATAGTCGCCAATGGGCCCAAGTGTCGTATTACGATAAAACGACACGACATTATGACGATGGGTGACATGTAGGTACTTTCATACATATACATATATAGGGACAATTCATACTGATTGAGCTAGCCCCAAAGTAAGTTCGAAACTTGTGTTATGGTATACTAACTCAACGATATTATATTTTTTATAACAAATACATATATAGATAAACATCCAAGACCCGAGGCCAATCAGAAAAAGTTCGTTTTTCATTATGACCCGACCGGGGATCGAATCCGGGACCTCCTTGGTGGCGGTCTGGCGTGGTAACCATTACGCCACGGAGGTCGTCAAATCGTCAAATCATCAACATCGTCGTGCATTATTTTTTTAAAATGGTGTAGTGTCATTTGTTTCCACGCAGCCGCAGTTGTGTCGTTGTCGTGTCGTGTAATCGAACGGTCAATTTCTCGAAATATACGCAGTATACTATCTTATTTCTGCTAATGTTAACCCGTTAGGTTGTTCTAGACGTATATCTTAAGAGTTTAGCGAAGATATTTATTTATTTATTTAACTTTATTGTCCACAATACATGAGTATTGATACAATAGGCGGACTTAATGCTAAATTGCATTCTCTACCAGTCAACCATTGATAGCGAAGATAATGATTTTGGTCTATGATATTTTCCTTGGGTGATTTTAATACTTGTAATTTTATTTTTATCTTATTTATAACCAATTTCTGAAATGCATTTTTAAAGTTAATGACACATTAAATCATAGCTGTCACTGTCAAACTAAACCAGAAAAGAAGAGATAGCATGAAACGCATTGGAATTAAAATTAAAATGCGTTGCAGAAACTGGGTTTTCGCCAATTAAGAATAGGCTAGTGTTTTGAGTTTACGAGAAAAAATATATTTATTTAATCAGTTCACCTTATCGTCATTTGCCACCTGTAATAATCCAACGGTCTTCATTTCATACAACATGTGAATATTTTATCAGGCACGTGAAGCGCGTGCATTGTAATTATAAATGAGGGTGTCGCGTGTTTTCAATTACTGTAGTACAAAAAAATTACTTAAATTTTACCGAGATTCCAGGAATATTTTTCAACGTCCAAATGTTTGTAATACCTGGATTCTCGTGTTGAAGTAACCGGCCGTACACTTGTTTGCACTTAATGATACAAAAAAAAATACAGCCCCATTGTTACCAAGGGAAACAAACATCAAGTTATCAAGCTTTATCGCAGCCTTGCTGCCCACTCTTGGAACCGGTTGAACCGAGGTTGATATCGACCGGTATAATATGGCCCGCCATGCCTCTTTCACCAGCACAACTGGCAGTATCTTACCGTATGAAGTGAAAGGTCAAAAAACACTGGTTCTCTTAATACCACTCGGCCTACCAACACGTTCTTGCGTGTATCGTCGATACATTTGAAGAACACGGTGCGTCTGGTTTTTAAATTTCGAATTTGAACGTGGGAATGTATTTTAATATTTCAAAATGTTTCTTTTTTTTAGTCTGGCTGGAATTTTGACGAAACTGTATCCGTCTGGATTAGATTTGGACCATCAAAGAGTTAGGTACAATGATCTCTACTTTTATGTATGTGCAATCCAAGAAATGCCTGCCTTATAAGTGGAGGCAAAAAAAAAAACGATTTATTTATCTAAGCGTACTCTAGACTAGAGTCTGCTGTGCGGTGGTCTGTGCCTGTGTTTTATAAGAGGCATTTGTAAATTTCATGTACATCTTGTAAAACCTTATTGTACCGAAACTTTTCATCTGAAATACCAAGGGGTTAAGTATTCTAAGTTTCATGGAATAATAAAACTTCCATTTTAGTTTCGGTTAGTGGCAATGAAATATTAAGAAATACGAAGAGTTGAACAGTTGTTCAATAATTTATCAGACTTTTGGCGCTACATCTAGCCGAAAATGCCAATGACCTCCAAATTACAGTAACGTCCAAGTTGAAATGTACGACTGCTATTTTGTATTCTCCTTTGTAAGAAACAATAGAAGTTTTCAGACTTAATACACTAGAACTAGATAATGGGATGGGTGACTAATGCCAGAAACTTCTGCGTGTTGTGTTCTTTTGATTTGACACGTGCGACGGCGACGCAATCGGGCTTCTCGTGATGTTGAACGAAATAGTATAACAGCTAGTTTCTGAAACTCATTTTAATTCCACATTCGGTTTAAAGATTCTTTATTCTCAAAAGACAAAAAGCAGTCGCTTACATGAGAGAAACAATTTACACTTAATTTAACATTAAGTCCCTCAAGTTATATCTATATTTCTTCTTTAGTTTGACAGTAACAGCTATAACTTAATGTGTCATTAACATTGAATTTAAAAATGCGTTACAGAAACTTGTTTAAAATATAGTTAAAACAACTGAGTGCGAAATTAGGAGCAACTAGTTTTAGGGCGCTAAACTAGAAATCTGTGCACCAGAAAGTGAGCATCGTGCTCTTGCCTTCGAGACCGGTCTTGTATAAATCTATACATTAGATTGGTGTCTCTTGCCGCGCCGCTGACTTCGACTCTTCAACCCGTGGGACACGCGCAGTTCCATTATTCGTGGGAATTTCGAAAAAATCTTGTTTGATGTCTCCTCTACATCTTGAAGATAACCTCTATGTAAAATTTCAACTCTCTAGGTCTAAGGGTTTGGACTAGACGAAAACAAGTCCGTTTATTTCCAGTTGCCCCCCCCTCACCGGTGGCAGATGGGAATAAAATTCCCAGTTGCCACCGGTGGCAAATGGGAAGTCCTTGCCCCACTTGGGAATTTTATTCCCATCTGCCACCGGTGGCAGATCTTGCGGGGGCAACTGGGAATAAACGAACAAGTCCTGCTTTTTATGTATGTTAATGTACATATGAGGCAATATAATAAAGAATATATTTACTAGCAATATGTCATCATGCCGTCAAGTACATGAACCAGATCACATGTCATACCAATTATCGATGTCAACATAGCTAAACGCTTAACGTTAATCGACATGGGCATGGGCATATCCATAGACCATAATGCATCCGGTCATCTAGACGTGAAGACCATCTATTTATTTTTAATCTATTAGTTTGTTGTGTATTGCAAATAAAGCGTATCTATTTTTTTATGACAAATGTACCTCATTTTTTATTGAAAGCGTAGTTTTAATTAACATTAGGTGGAGTGAAGCTATTCTATAAACTACTAACATTTTGGAAAATGACCACTGGGAAAAGAAATGACGAAAGAAATCCAGCTAGGGCGCATTTAAACCACAAGTTTTCGACGCGTCCTTACCTTTTTGAAAAAATTTTTTTTTTCTTAAATCTCATTTTCATCACGTTTCTGTGCAATGTATACCTCGTCTAAGTATTATCAGATCATTGCACAGTTATGTAGTCATTCCGAAGAATCCGCGACCTGGTAACCGATACAATATCGGTTGCACTGTCGACCTTCGAACGGATACGGTCTGACAGCTAAAGTGACAGGCACTCAGCCAAATTTCCCGTGATGACAGATGGTTTTGCACGCAAATTGAGTTGCGGTGGTGACAACGAGGTATTTCTATAAATAACGTGATTCCCAGACATTGATTAATTTTATACCTACTCATTTTTTTTTTCATACTTTTTCTCACAGAAATGTTACTGGGGGAGACTCCCCGGTAGTAATGCGAACCATGCCTGTAAGTTAAACGTCTTAAGAACCACAGCCTCAAAGTACCGAATCCCACACTGAATACATTTTGTTTAATAACGTTAATACCGGTGTGGGAGCATCATAATACCTTATATTAAAACTGTTTTAAAATTATTAAAAGTGTACAGTCAGGTGCACGTCGAGCTGTACTGTTTTGGCTCTTATGACATAGAACTTAAGAACGGTACAAAGTCCAATATGTAGGTCGACCTGCTCTTGACTGTACATAAAACTTTGACTATGCTAGTTTTAAACTTATTTAGAGTTGTACACGCCATTCATTCATATGTTTGTTTAGGTGTTAGTATTCTAGAAACTTGATAGTGAACGCGAACTGGACAGACAGGTTATATGATGCTCATTGTTCTAGAGTTCTAGACTTTATGGTTAGTTATCGGACAGATGTGTTAAGGAACAGAGAATATGTACTTATTTCAATGGTTTTTATTTATCTTACTATTTCTATGAATATAATAATTTATCTCGAAAGGCCCGGTGGTCGAGTGGCTAATGATGGCTGTTTTATCTCAAGGTTCGGGGGTCATATAATGAACTAGACAAACATGTGCATGAAAACGACTAGTCTGTGGAATCGACAACAGTCGAATCCGAAAACAGTAGGTATAGACAGATAACTTACAGGCGTATTTGCAACAAGGCGGCCTTATTACTAACAGAAATCTTTTCAAGGCAACATTCGAGTAAAAAGAAATGACGCCATGGAATGGGCATGGCTAGCAAGACAAGAAATAGAATCTAATTTGTAGAGAATGTTCAAGCACGTCTGTTATCATGTCCTGATGTCATTGGACCCAAATCGTTTACGGTCGTTGATCTACCACGATAAGAAAGCGTTTGCATTTGAAATGGTGTTTCTAAAACCGACTCTATAGAACTACAATTTTTTTAATGCAAACTATCTTCGGGTCACCTGATGATAAATAGCCGGATCCACATCAGATGATCCAAGGCGAATTCAAACGCGCGGCAGGATCTCGATTTAGTGGAGCGTTTGATGTGGTCTTGCCTCGCGCGAGGCATAGCTCTATTGGATCGAGATCCTGCCGTGCGCATTTGGATCGAGATTCTGCCGTGCGCTATTGATCACCGCAGCTCCGCAGCCCATGGAGCAGAAAGACAACAGGAGTGGGTGTCTCTAAGCCGTTGCCGATCAAATATCTGTATTGTGTCTGGCGGCGTCGCGTGGGCTTAAAGTACCAACAAATATATCTTTCGTTTAAATTCATATAATTAGTTCGGAAAAGTTAAGTTGTTAAAAGATTATTCTGGAATTCCGATCTTAAAGTACGATAAAAACCCGGTAAGTAAAAACTCGATCAAAATCTCCTCGATTGCTGCTTCCATCTCGCTTCAGTGAATGTCAGCATCCTTACTAATATTATAAATGAGAAAGTGAGTTTGTTTGTTTGTTATTCCTTCACGGCTGGACTAAGCAGCCAATCATTATGAAAATTTGCATACATATTGTTAGGGGTACAGAGCCCAACATAGGCTACTTTTTTTACTATAGAGGGCGCTGTATCGACCAACAGATGGCGCCACAAGTCGCGCTATGGGTTGTTTTGTATCTATGTCATAAAATTAACGCGAGCGAAGCCGCGGGGAAGAGCTAGTATTCTCTAATAAGTAAAAAATGTAGGAGTTCTTACTATCACCCTTTTACAGAATATTGACGTGAATAGCAGTGATGTGCTCCTGTTTCTTAGCTGGAAGAGTAATAAACATTCTGCTTTTTTCTTTCTGTTTCTACCCCCTTCTTTCCTTTTCATCCCTTTATTGGCGGGCAATGTATTTAAGATTCTTATAATCATAGTTGTCCATGGGTAGCCGTGATTCATGATTGCTTACCATCAGGTGGCCTGACGCCAGCTTACCTGCAGTTGACCTCCATTGTAGCAAACACGCTAAATAAGTACTTTTTTGGATTGATAGAACAGAATAAAACTTTATTCCCATAAAAACTTACATTGATGCGATTGAAATAATCGTATAGAATTCTCTGACTGTCTACCCTTCAGAAAGAAAGGCTTGATGTTGTATATGAACACAAACATATGTGCAGACCGATATATGCAGCACAATATCAGCAAAATGTCGATAACGCAGCGGTTAACCCAACACGTTATCAAAATCGTCAGTCTGTCGGTATTCGCCACAGACCAACAACGCATCTGTACTGTGGGGCAATTCACGTAACAAGAACCGATTCTAGTTCGATTTAACGACACTCGCTGTCTCACTCATACAAAATAGGAATTGAACGGGACAGCGAGTGTCGTTGAATCGAACTAGAATTGGTTCGTGTTACGTGAATTTCCCCACTGATATTAACAAAGCAATATGTGGACGGATGTGTTGTATTATAGAGCTTACTGTGTTATGTATGACGTCTCACTGTTTAAGTTATGGGTTTCATTCAGTAAATTCCTTTAAAGATAATGACACATATATTATGGCTGTTACTGTTAAACTGATAAAGAAAAAAAAAGATTTTGAAGAAATGTCGTGAATTTGTATGTAATTGAGATCGGATCAAGACTGATCGGTAACTGTAGATCAATGCTATTATGTACAATCTACAAAAATAGTTGGTCTTTGGCACACGCACACATGGCAATTTATCATACCGCGAACAAGACATTCCCATGACGTCCAATATGATTGATAGAGAGCTACCTAATGTATTGTAGCCTTGTATCGCGTTTTAATAAAAAAAAGTTCAAGGTGAAAATTGCGTACAGTAGCAAAAACGATTCTTTGTAACATTCAGTAGGTCGCCACATCGAGTCTTAATTGTTAAGTTATAAATAAAGTAGTCATAATAAATTGTTGTCTGCGTCTAGCTTTGAAAGGACGGAGAAAGCCAAATTTGCTATCTTAAGCGTGATCACGCCATCACCGCGATTCGGAACTAATGCGGTTGATTTTATCGAATGCAAGAACCTACACAGTGAACCACGTCAACGGAGTTCTCCCGTCGAAGAAAACATATTTTTTTTCGATAACGATGCTCTATTTGTTTGTGTGTGTGGAGAATTAGTAATTACATAGTTCAATATGAATACTATTGATAAATTAATTTTCAAGTAACGCAATATTTAGAAATCTTTAATCATTATACAGGGGGGTGGGGTCAGACCATTCCTTTGTTGACTGTACATACATACGTTATGCGTCGAGGCGTGATCACGCTAACTCACAACAGCGGAATTCAAAGGACTACGACCTACGAGTACTTAAGGCCTGGTAGTCCTGCAGAGTCCGTATTTTGCATTTTTTAAAACCATCTGAGACATAGGAAATGGTGTTTTAAATTCTGAAAAAAAGATATATAGTAGTCAAGGATCTACTCTAGTGGAAGTGGCATTCGGTTACACGATTTAAAGAACTTCACTCGATAAAAAAAAATCTCAAAGTTGACCCTTTTTGAAATGTTTTTTCAATTTTATGACTAAACTATTGATATTTTACATTTAATTTTTGTACTAACATGAAGCTACAAACTTTTTATAGAGAAAGTGGCAGAGTTTGACTTGATAAAATGAATTTTTAAATTAATAATAATTATTATCTACTAAATACAGGAGCGCGGCGGCTCGCGAGCTCGATCAGTCGCGCGCTGGCGCTTACGGACGACGGTACTGTGTTTCTCGCGACAATTTCGTGCACATTTTTTTTCGAATTTGTATAAATCACTCATCATTTCTCTTTATATTTTTTTTAATTTAAATTTTTATTATTGTCATTTTTTTCTTTCTACTACTTTTTTTTTATTGTACTTACGTAACTAGAATAATTTAGCTTTTAATTAATTGTTTATTTTAATCACGTTAGTTTAATCAAGTTAATTATTATCCATTATGGGCAATAAAAAAAATAAGCGAAAAAGGTCGCTCAAAGCTACAAAAGCAACAAATAAGAAAAATGCACTTCAAAGATATGTCAAGTAAGTAAATATTTAACCTATCTAATATTTAATATTAAAATTAAATTAATTAAATTCGATTTGATTACTTCAGTCTTACATTAGTAATCTATTTACATTAATAAAACTAAGTATTGTTAGTTACCATAACTAAAGAATGTGTGAATAAAATGTGTCTAATTTCGGTGATAGTGCCATAGTATATAAGAATCAGTAAGTCTATTAAAGATTGCTACAAAATTGATAATTCGTATTTTGTCTATATCGGTATTTGGTACCTTTAGTTGTCGTTTGCAAATGAAAAATAAATAAATACTAATAATAATAAGTACTCTACTTACTTTTTATTTTAGAATAACTGATCAGCCTCAAAAAACTTATATGGACACTACTGCAGTAATCAATCCAATACCTGTGGATTCAACTGAAAGTAGGTAAGGAAATAATATAACAATTTATTATTGTTGCTTTATTTTTGTGTGTTTGTTTGTTGTAGTTAAACATTCATTTTTCAATGCAGTAATCCGTTTGCTAAATAATTACATTTAACGAGCTAATTTTTGTGAAACACGGTGGTCCTCCCTCCCCCTCCTATATCTCCGAAACAGTTGAGTTTAGAAATTAAACCCGCATTCAACACATTGTATAGTATAGTAGCACCAATACAAATAAGTACTCTATTTACTTTTTATTGTAGATTAATTGATCAGCAGCCTCAAAAATCTAATATGGACATCGCCGCAGTAATAAATCCGCCACTTGTGGCTTCAACTGAAACTAGGTAAGAAAATAATTTATTTGTTCGTACTTGTTTGTCTTTACTAAAATGTATCTTCGTTTGTAGTTAAACGTATGTTTATTTTATATGACTATCTAAAAAATGCAACAACGCTTTTCAATATACGTTCAATGTTTCAGAGATATTGAAGAGACTGAATATCCTATGATCATAGAAAATGAAACCAACGAAGACAAATTCCAACCTGTTTCGGGACGGCGAATTGTTGATATAAATTATATACTTCAGGAGTTACAAGAAAAAGCTAGTCATAACGGTCTATTTAACTGCACATTAGGTAACTTTCGTTTAATTAGTGAAAAGCGACGAGGACTAATATCGATATTTCGTTTTGAATGCAATATATGTAAACAAATTTGCTTGATTTCCTCTGAAGACCAAAACGACGAAAAACAAGTGAATCTGAACATAGCCGCCACTACTGGAATAGCGGCTTCCGGTATCGGCTATTCACAATTTGAAGAGTTATGTTCAGCCATGGATATTCCGGTATTCAGTTCAAAATTATACTCAAAGCTACAAGATGAAGTATTTGAAAAATGGAAAGAGACGGCAAGTGCTTCCATGGAGGCTGCAGCTCAAATGGAGAAGGATATAGCTATCGCAGAAGGTCGAATTAAGAACGGCCTCCCTATGATTGACGTTTACGTTGATGGCTCATGGTGCGCTAGATCTTATGGCACAAATTATAAAGCGTCATCGGGCACAGCGGCCATAATCGGAAGAAGAACAAGGCAAGTCCTTTACATAGGCATAAAAAATAAATATTGTTTAGTATGCGCTCGAGCGGAGAACAAAAATATGTCACCAAAAGCACACAAGTGCTTCAGAAATTATGAAGGTTCCTCAAGCTCCATGGAAACAAATATCATTGTTGAAGGTTTCAAAGCATCGATCCCAATGTATGGCATCATATATGAGCGTATGATAGGAGACGGAGATGCCTCTACTTATTCTGCTATCCTCAAAGCCAGACCGTACGCAGCTGAAAATGTGACCGTCGAAAAAATTGAATGTCGGAATCATATTTTGCGTAACTTTTGTAAAAAACTACGTAGTTTGACTACAGAAACAAAATATCCTCTAATTCACCGGAAAATGCTTTCTAATGTCAAAATTATGACGATGCGAAAATCAATTGTGCAGTGTATAAAACATCATAAAGCATCGGATAGTCCTCGCAATGTAGTCATATCAAGTCTTCACAATGACATAATAAATTGTGTACCACATGCTTTCGGCGACCATAGAATGTGCCAAGAATATCATTGTAATAAAGATAAAAATGACAACGAAGAGTTGAAAAAAATAGAGAATTCTACGTTCATTTTTAGGATAAATGCCATTGTCTCTAATGTTGCTGTAAAATCACGCAGTTTAGTCGAAGACGTTGACACAAACACTGTAGAGTGTTTTAATAGCATCATAGCTAAATTTATTGGCGGGAAACGAACAAATTATGCTCTTAAAGGAGGTTACCAAGGGAGGTGCTCAGCAGCTGTCGTTTCATTTAACTCCAAATCCGCACTTTCAACCATCCAAAAAGCTTTTTTAAATAGAAGTCCTCGTGGCAGAGTTAAGATAATTGAAAGAAGAAGGGCACAGAAACGCAAATTAAACTTAGAGCATCCGGTAAGAAAAATACGGAAATTAAAAGAAGTTCATCAGAAACAACATGATTATGGTCCAGCTAGCTCAGCACCAGATATCACTCCACAAGAATTTAAGAAAGCAGAAGAAGAGTTCTTAAATAATTTGAAAGTGTTAACTTCAGATAGACATGCTATCGAGAGAGCTACAATTTTGCAACGCGATAGCAGCGAATGGCTTGAAATAAGAAAAAACCTAATCACTGCATCAAATTTTGGGAAAATATGTAAAAGGAAAGAAAGTCTTAATACTGCACCTCTAGTTAAAAACATATTATACCAAAAAAATTTGACAAGGGTAGCTGCTGTTGCACACGGAATAGAGCATGAAAAGCAAGCACTTCAACAGCTACAGAAACAAGAAAATATAAATATAATGCCTTGCGGTTTGTTCATAGATAAAACATATCCGTTTATTGGAGCAAGTCCAGATGGATTAGTAGGCGATGATATGTTAGTAGAAGTCAAGTGCCCTTTCATTGCATCAAAAAAAGGACTAACAAATGCAATAGAGCAAAATAAGATACAAATATTAAAATACAACAAAAATACTTGCACTATCACCATAAATAAAAAATCTAATTGGTTTTACCAAATACAGGGGCAGCTTCACGTTACTGAAAGACAACTTTGTCTACTGGGAATCTGGGCTGGAGAAAATGAACCAGTTTTTACAAAACGCATCGAAAGGGACGATAATTTTTGGAAAACCCAAATGGAGCCTAAGTTGGTCAAATTTTACATGAAATGCTTGATGCCGGAAATTATAGACAGTAGACAAGCACGTGGAATGCCAATAAGAACGTTATCCTTAGACGATGAGAAAGAAAATACAATTGAAAGGAATTGCGTACAATTACCTGAGCTACAAATGGGAAATGTCAATTCTGTAGAGGGAATAGTGTCAGTCTCTACTAAGCCACAATCAGATATACAACCGGGTACAAGCACACGACAAATTACTTTTAGAGAATTTTGAAGCGGTTCGTATCGTAACATTGGGAATGTATGTAATCCGTCATTATAAAGTGGAAGATTGTTATAATTTGCTCTACTGCACTCTTACTTATACAACGTATAACAGAAAAATCTACTTGTAAAATAAATGTTTTTTTACTGATGCTGGAGTTGCGTTTATTAGCCATATCTTAAAATACTGCGGTAAGCTAGTGCGGATAATATTTAAACAAGTACAGCAACAATTAACAACTGAAGTTGTTGCACTTCTATTTAACAACTTTAGTTTTTAAATGAAAGTGCAACAAACATTCATACATCCAATCCAAACATCCATACATTTTTACAAGCTTTCACATTTATAATATAGGTACTTAAGTAAGATTAAGAAAATAATAAATATTTTTTTACATTGATGTTTTTTATTTATATTTTAACTAAATTAAATTACTAGTTATTAATGAATATAGTCAATCAAGTATTCATTGTATGTATAGTATGAGGGTGGAGAAAGTTTGATCGTAAAAAATGCAAATAAAATTAACCTACTGATTATTTTTGTACTATGACGCTAGCGGGGGTTGTGCAAGTTCACTGCCGCTGCGTCCGCGCGTAGTTTCCTCGCGCACGGCCGGGCGGCGAAAAATGCCTACTTTAGAGGGAATACCTAGCCTTAATTACACTTTTCGTCATTGTAATTTTTTTAGTGAGGCTGTATTTAGACGTTAAAATTCATAATTTTTCTTAAAGTTGTTTGACGTTAAATTATTCTGCCTACACGCTGTATATTTTGTACGTTTTATGCAAATATATTCTCTTTGTCAACATACTGTATTCATAATACGAAGATTTCATAATCTCGACGAAAATTGTATAATGCTAGCTCAACACTCGGGAAATAAAATAAAAAGATTATGTGACATAGGGAGAGAACACTCAGAGAAAAACAAATTTCAAAATTTTTGCTGGCCGAGGATCAAACCCGCGCTTGCAGCAGACGTATCTAAGTTCCGACAGCCTCGCCTATCTTGGCAGGCAAGGTTTACGTAGTAACTAATTAATAATCTGTGGCAAGGTGGAAGGAAGTCAGTCAGGTTTTGAGTCGGTATGGTATGCCCCTCAAGTTGGCCTTAGGAGGTGAGAGCCCGACAGATCCCAAGTGCCGGAACAAGCAGTAATGCTTTTTCCTGACTACTCGTAAAACAAAAATAATAAGATCCAATCAGCACTAATCACGGAACTATCGGGCTATTTATTATGAAATCATACCTTCTAACCTTTCAAACTGCCATCCCAATGATAGACATAATCAAATAATAACTTGTATTGTAATTACAGTGACATTTGTCGGACAACTTAATAACTTAAAGTAATTATTTTTTCACGACCGCTCTCCAACAACCTAATTCTCGTAAGAAACGAATTGGGATCGAATCGAGATAGTAAATAAATTGAAATCGATAATATTGAGCTAATATAGAATATCGATTTACAGAGAGTTTCAAGAATGTATTTAGAAGTTAACGTTATATAAAATAGCATTAAAAAATTAATTATTTCTTAAATGCTGTCATTATGTTTTTCCAATATAATTTAAATGAGATATGCTAAAAGAATAGTGTGTTTAGCTTATTCTTTCATCGGGAAAAACTGAACACAAATCCATAAAATATGTCAACATTAAAATTTAATGTTGACAAAATATTTGGGTTTGTATGATTAACATTTAATGTTAATCGAATTCGAGTCGAGATGACATTGAGACTTTTAACCATATTTTTGTTACGAGAATAAGGAGCTCGGTCAAAACTTCGGACAATTAGAACTGTCAGTTAAGTCCAAATGTCGTTTTATTTTTTTGTCGCTTAAATATAAATGTTTTTTTAGAGTTCTGTAATAAAATTTAAAAGCTTTGTATGTCCTTTATCGTAAAAATAATTGCAAATGCAACCATTTACATACAGAGGATCGACGCGATTTTTTTCTTGTCATACGGCAGGCAAACAAGCAAGTGCGCTACCTGATGGAAAGTGGATACCGCCGCCCATGAACTTCAGTAACTCCGGGGGCGATCTGCACGCATCATGGAAGAGAATAGGAAGAAAAGAGATAGAAAACGTGCTGGGTCTCCTGATCTGTCATGTCACTGAGGCTGTAATTCCCCGGTCGAGCTAGCTATTTCATAAATAACCACTGCAGAAGAAGAATGGTTGGGCTCAAAACACGGAGTCAGGACGACTGGTGTTCACATAAATTGACGCGTTCGACCTTCATTCGACCTTTGTGTGTTTCAAATATTTTTGCTCGGCAATACACAATAGTGGACTTCTTGAGGCTGATAATGATGTATATCCTACTAATATTATAAAGGCGAAAGTTATGTGTATGTTTGTTACTTCTCCATGCTCAAATGGCTGGGCCAATATTTATGATATTTATTTGGTATTAGGTAGCTGATACCTTGGATTAACACATAGGCAGACATAGCAGCGCCATCTTTATCAGACTTTTGATCAAATCCCACGGGAATCGCGTGCTGTTCGGAATAAATAGTAAACAGTAATTTATCGAGAAAAGCACGTGATTCCCGTGGGATTTGATCAAAAGTCTGATAAAGATGGCGCTGCTGTGCATTAGTAAATACACGCAAACGAAGTTGCGCGGGCTTCACTAGTACAATAATAAACGACATTCTAACAAAACTCAAGAAGTCGAGATACCATGATGCATTATTCTAACTGAAATTATCTAAGTGCCCATCCATATCATTTACACGACCATTAACACACATAAGTACAGTCAGTTACATAATTCGATTAGTACATTGCTGTGTAATTTGTTTAAGTGCCCTTGTTAAGAAGTATTTTCTGTGCCAGGAGCAAAGGCGTTAACGAGACCTTCATTAATTTAATGGTTAGAAATATAGTATGTTTAGTTTGTTAAACATCCGCATAGCAAGTCAATCATTTTCTCTTACATACAAGGTAGAAACGTTAGTAATCCATTATGCAAAAGTTATGTTGTTAGGCTATATTACCACTTACAGATAGCCTATATCCGACAGCCAAGCCAAGTGACATCAAATACCCTCAGTTGACGGGAAGCACAGCAAAGAAGATGTGATGTATGTGACATATCGGTGGGTACCATAATAATAATTAGTATGTAGGTATTTTTATATTTCATCTGTATGAACAGTCGGCCAATAAACTTTGTATCGCGAGTACGTGTCTCTTTTATTTCGTGTCCTAAAACACAGCAGTGGCGACGAGGAATTCCGAACTAACGCTTTGTTTTGATATTTATAATGAGTATCGGTACAATTGAACATTTTAGAGTGCGGGAGGACAATTGGAAATTGTATATAGATCGTTTAGAACAATATTTCTTAGTCAACAAAATTGAAGCGCAGTTGCATGTGCCGACATTAATAACGGTGATCGGCACAGAAGGCTATGAACTACTGGTGAATTTGTGCATTCCTGACGAGCCAAAATCGAAAACCTGGAATGAAATTAAAGATGTGATGGGAAAACATTTGCAACCCAAGCCGAGTATTTTAGCAGAGAGATACAAATTTCGGCATAGGACACAAAACCAAGGAGAGGGGATTGCTGAATACGTGGCCGTACTCAAAAGAATGTCGAAGTGGTGTGAGTTCAACGCTGGACTTCAAGAAAGTTTACGTGATCAGCTCGTGTGTGGGATTACGAGTGACGTGATTCGGCAACGATTGTTCGCCGAAGAAAGGCTAGATTTTCAAAAAGCATATAGCCTGGCTGTAAGTTTGGAGGCAGCTGAGAAGGACGCAGCGTTGGTCAACGGAGGCGGGGCGACGGCGAGCGTCGCCTTAATCGAGGCACAAGGTAGAACGGGACCGATGTCGTGGAACCGAGGCGGCCGAGCGGCCGCGCCGGCATGGCGGGCTCCGAGCGCCGCCGTGGGACGTGGCAACGGACGAGGCGGAAGCGCGGGCCGCAGCGGCGGCTATGGCGGCGGAGCATTTAAAGATGCGAGCGGCGGCGGAGGCGCGTCGAGGCAGCGTCGCTTGGAGCTGGATGGCGCGCGCGGGCGCCTCCAGCAGTGTTCGGCGTGCGGCGGACAGCACGACGCAACCGTGTGTCGGTACACGCGATTTGTTTGTCGAGTGTGCAATCGGCGGGGACACCTTCAACGTATGTGTTCTTTCGGGATGGAACATCATCTTGTTGAGGTGACAGAGGACGATGATCAGGTCAGTGATGGTGTATCAGTTGTAAATATTAATCGATTATCTATAAGTGAGTGTAAGCCGATATATATAGGCCTAACTGTACAAGGTAGAAATATTAATATGGAATGTGATACAGGCAGTGCAATTTCGTGTATTAGTTTTGACAGATATAATCAATTATTCAAAGACCTTCCGATTGAACCATGTAAGCTATTGCTACGATATTACACTGGAGAATTGGTTCAACCAATGGGGTACATAAGAACCTTAGTAAAATACAAAGATAAACAAAAAAAATTAGATCTGTACATAATACGAAATGGGAACACCGTACTGATGGGCAGGCAATGGATAGCGGAATTAGGTATAGAGATACCTATTTTAGATTATAACAATTGTATAAATAACGTGGCGAGTGCATATTTTAATTTGACGGAATTTCGTTCCAGATACTGTAATGTGTTTGCGGACGGGCTGGGCCGTTTCACCGGCGGCGCGGTTCGCATACACCTGAGGCCGGGGGCGCGGCCAGTGTTCATGCGCGCGCGCCCGCTGGCGTATGCGCTGCGCGAGCCGGTGGAGCGCGCGCTGGCTCAGCTGGTGAGCGACGGCGTCCTCACTCCCGTCGACCGCTCGGACTGGGCGACCCCTATTGTTCCAGTCATAAAAAAAGACGGTAACTTAAGGATTTGCGCTGATTTTAAAATAACATTGAATAAGGTACTGGAGGTCGATCGTTATCCGTTACCAAAGATTGAGGAATTGCTAACGCGGTTGCAAGGAGGGGAGACATTTAGTAAAATTGATCTTTCACAAGCGTACGCACAATTTGAATTAGATGATACAAAAAAATTCACCGTAATCAACACTCATAAAGGTTTGTACATGTATAACAGGCTGACGTATGGATTAGCATCTAGTCCCGGTATATTTCAAAAAAAATTAGAACAGCTTTTTGTAGATTTACCGTATGTCGGCGTATTTTTGGACGACATTGTTATAACCGGTAAAACTAGGCAAGAACACTTGTCTAATCTTCATACTGTATTTGATAGATTGCAAGAGAGTGGATTGAGAGTTAGAAAGGATAAATGCGAATTTTTTAAGGAATCTATAAATTATTTGGGGCACATTATAAGTAAAGAGGGCGTTCACACTTGTCCGAACAAGGTGAAAGCTGTAGTAGACACACCGGCACCTAAGAATGTGTCTGAATTACGTTCGTTTATAGGTATGGTGATGTATTATAGCAAATTTATAAAAAATACAAGTACAATTCTAGCCCCATTATATAATTTACTAAAGTCGGGCACTAGTTTTGATTGGAACGACGAGTGTGAACAAGCATTTTTACATATTAAGGAGTTGTTAACAAGCAGTGAGGTCTTGATGCATTATACACCCGAAATGCCACTGGTGTTAACCACGGACGCGAGCGGTGTAGGTGTGGGCGCGGTACTGTCACAAATCACGCCAGACGGAGAGAGGCCAGTCGCGTATGCGTCGCGTTCACTCAACAGCGCGGAAAGAGGATATGCACAGATAGACAGAGAGGCTTTATCAATTATATTCGGTATAAAAAAGTATCACCAATATGTATATGGTCGAAGATTTATTTTACGAACCGATCATAAACCTTTGACACACTTATTCGGTCCAAAGGCAGGTATACCAGTGATGGCGGCTGCCCGCATGCAGCGATGGGCAGTTTTGTTGGCAGGGTACGATTACGAGATACAATATGTGGCATCTGCTAAGAACTGCGCAGATGCGCTATCGCGATTGCCCCAGTTGCCGGTAGACAGACAGACGGACAGGGATATAGAAGATGTTAGCTATGTCCATTTTGTAGAGGATTTTTTACCGATCTCTAATGACGATCTTAGGAAAAGTACCACCAAAGACCTAATGCTGAGTAAGGTTGTACTATATTTGCAAAGTAGTTGGCCATCCATATGTAAGGAGGAAAATCTTAAACCTTTTTATATTAGAAGGAACGAGCTATACTTAGATAGGGGCTGTGTCATGTGGGGATACAGAATAGTGGTACCCGACACACTACAAAAACAGGTTCTAAAACAGTTACACAGCTCCCACATGGGTATCGTTAAAACAAAATCATTAGCACGTAGTTACGTTTACTGGCCCAACATTGATGCTGACATTGAGGCAATGTGCAAGAGTTGTGAGACGTGTGGAGCGGAGGCGCTCGCACCGCCGCGCGCACCGCCGTCACCGTGGCCGTATGCTATACAACCGTGGACACGAATACATATTGACTTTTTAGGTCCTTTGCTAGGAAAAACTTATCTAGTATTAATCGATTCCAGCTCAAAATGGCTTGAAATTTTTGAAATGACAAGAACTACTGCAACCTGCGTTATAAGAGTTCTTCGGAGCACATTTGCTCGATTTGGGCTGCCCCTTGAGTTAGTGTCGGATCAAGGCCCGCCGTTTACTAGTTACGAGTTTCAGACGTTCCTAAAACAAAATGGCATTCGACAAACTTTTTCACCGACCTATCATCCATCGTCAAATGGTGCAGCCGAAAATGCCGTTAAATTATTTAAACAGATTATTAAAAAAGCTGTTAGAGATGGAAAAGAGGTCGATGCGGCATTACAGAATTTCTTATTAATATACAGGAATACAGTTCACAATACAACGGGGGAAACCCCAGCTACGCTGTTACAAAAACGCCCACTACGTTCACGGTTAGACATTTTACGGGGAAGTAGGGATGTAGAAGAAAGAGTGAAAGAAATGCAGAATAAGCAAGTGAAGTATGCGAAAGGAATTAGCAGAGATTTATGTGAGGGACAGACGGTATGGTCGAGATCATATACAGGGCCGAATAGATGGGTGAAGGGAGTAATTAAAGAGAAAGAAGGGTCTCGTAGTTATGTGGTGGATAATGGTGACGGTCGACCGACCCAGAAACATATAGATCAGCTCAAGCGTAGGTCCTTGTTATCAAACCCGGTAGGCGAAGACGGGAGTGCGGGTGAAGTTGTGACGAAAATAGTATCTGACGACAGAGATGGATGTCAATTACGAGACGAACAGGAAAATCCGCCCGAAAGCATGGCGTTACCAACTAACGTTGATCTTAGTCAGCCATCCGAGCCGCAGATACCATGTTCTTCACCAGTACAACAACCTACTCGTAGTAAGCGTATACGAAAACCTGTTGTAAGATTCGGATTAGATATAGATTAACAAGAGTTATGTATATAGTGTAGGTAATTGTACACAAAAGGGTACCTACCGATAATTTACTGTACTTCATTACTTGAACTTGTAAGTTCATATTAAGTAGGGAGGTGTGATGTATGTGACATATCGGTGGGTACCATAATAATAATTAGTATGTAGGTATTTTTATATTTCATCTGTATGAACAGTCGGCCAATAAACTTTGTATCGCGAGTACGTGTCTCTTTTATTTCGTGTCCTAAAACACAGCAGAAGAAAGAAAACTTAAAACATTGGCTTGGGGCCGAGGATTAAAACAGTGTTGAAAGATTTGGTATGAAACCACTGTCTACACTTTTTTAAATCTCTATATCAAATCAATGTTTTAAACCAAGTTCTTCTTGGTCGTAACGCTCTTGACAGAACGGTCGTGATCGTCATGTAGAGACTTGGCCTGGAGCAGATGTAATGCGCCTCACACACAAGATCTCCCTTAAACCATGTAGTCAGGTTTTAAACCTACCTGTATCACATGTCTCGGAAGCTACTCGGAGTTTTTCTCTACAACATGATGCATGGACCCAGCAGGCACACACGGCACGATGAACTCATAGCATGCTAAGTAATTTGTCTCAACAGTTCGAAAACTTCGAAGTTCTTAGTTA
Organism: Endotricha flammealis; assembly: GCA_905163395.2. NCBI lineage: Eukaryota > Metazoa > Arthropoda > Insecta > Lepidoptera > Pyralidae > Endotricha > Endotricha flammealis. The sequence goes on along the minus strand of LR990871.1, from coordinate 4,538,136 downwards.
CGTGTCTCTCATTAAAACTATGTCGAAATTTTTGGCAAAATCTCATAAAGTTGTCTGCGTTCCGAATTACTTTTGTCTTTTTACGATTTCAAATGAAACGATACGATTTTACGATACGAATGTCGGACGGCATTATGTAAGTAATAACGTCTTTCATGCGTCTAACGGTAATAAAAAGTGTAATTGAAGGAATTGTAAGGTTTTGCTGAAGACATAAAAACGGTTTCATTCAAATACTGTTATGTTCGGTCAACTTTTATTTTTCATTTCTGAAATTACTGCCCGGTTGGTTTTATGATTGACAGATTTTTTTGACGACTGTATTTTAAATTAAAATTAATTCGATAGGGTACATAACGATTCGATACAATAAATTTCCTCCTTATGTCTGTGTCAATTTTGCTCCCAGGCTTGAGAGTTCTTAACTCTGATTCAAGGTAAAATAATAATAATAATAGTAGTTCTTATATGCAAATATTATACATTGATAATGGTATCCGTTAAACGTAAGATTAAAAAGACGATGGCGGGATGAGTTCGACGCTTATTTGGATGATTGGCCGGAAAAGGCCCAATTGAGAGGAAATTGGAAAAACTTACGGGGATGCCTTTGCCCTGCAGTGGGACAATAATTGCTGCTAAAAAAGGAATATAATAAGAAAATATTATTTGTTTCAGGTAATGAAGAGTCAACAACGTGTATTTTGAAAGAAAACTGGGAATTTTATGAGAGGTAAATTTCAAAGAAATATGATAATTGTGGCTAATACCTAATGTGCTTAGCTCACAGATCACAGCATCACTATAACAAACATACGAAAGCTAACAATTAGATGTTTATTGTTTAGTAAACCTGACATAAATGTCACTTACACCCTTTTCCGAACCGTACGTCAATATTTCTTTTTCCCTCGTCTTCATGATGCACAGCTAAAGCTTACATAAATTATATATTTAGCCTCTCAAATTGATATAACTACATATTATAAATGTGCAAAGTTTGGCTGCGATTAGTGTAAAAAAGGTACTAGTTCAACTAGTTGCATTCAGCATCACTGCGTTACTGCGTTCACTGCATCACAATGCTTTATGTAATATTTATGGGGTATCTATCTAATATAAACATATAGTATTTGCTATAGATACTGGCTTCTTAATGCCAAAGCGTCCTCCTCACTTTTATGCTGCTGTGTCCTGTGTCAGGACCTACAAAATGTTCTATATTATATGCTAACGTTTATTTACTTTGTAGAAAAGCAATAATAGATTGAGTATCTCATGCTAGCGTGCAGAAGTCGATCATATTAGGGTGGTACGTTTCGGTACGCGCGGGAATGTCAATTTTTTACAAATTGCATCCAAAAAAAAATCCATAAGAAACCCCAAAAAATTTGAATATCCCGCGCGGACCTAAACGTACCACCTTAAGATTGAGAAGAAGATAGAACGTTGACTTGACGCCGTAGTCGGATGCTGCTTGTTGCGTGAAAAGAAAACAGTTGAGGATTTCAAATATGCACAACTTATCAAGAAGTGCTAGGGGCTTTGCTTACGTAGTACTGACGACCTCCGTGGCGTAATAGTTACCACGCCAGACTGCCACCCAGGAGGTCCCGGGTTTGATCCCCGGTCGGGTCATGATGAAAAACGAACTTTTTCTGATTGGCCTCGGGTCTTGGATGTTTATCTATATATTTGTTATAAAATATAATATCGTTGAGTTAGTATCCCATAACACAAGTTTCGAACTTACTTTGGGGCTAGCTCAATCTGTATGAATTGTCCCTATATATATATTTATATATTTATTTATATTACTCGTTTTTCTGAGATCGAAAATACTTCAAATGAGAAAAACAAGTGTCAAAATGATTAGTAACAAAAAAAATTAATTTGAAAAATATCTCATTCCTTTTCTGATTTGGCATGGATTAGGTAGGGACATCGGGACAAGCCCACCACAAATTCCCACCGATGTGTCCTGTGTAGCCAGGATAAAACGGCGACCTCAGTTTGACAATAAGCAATGAAGCTTATTGACGTCCCGGGGGAGATAACTACAGCTGTCCTGGAACTCAACGAATTTAATCAGAAAGGTATATGTTATTCTGACATTACAAACAAACAATTTTTATTTAGTTGCACAGATAGATGAATAGTTTACTTATACTTATTGACGAAATAAAATTACAATAATTGTTGTGTATGTCAAAATGTTATGCGAAATGGCAAATGCCATTATTATAGTGACCGGCGCCGGCGCACGTATCACGTGTCATTCTTATGAAACTATTGAGCAATGTTTTCTCAATGCATTATTTGTTGGTCGATAATTAATTTGATGGGCAACCATGTGGGCGGCAAATATTGCCCGAGGACTCATGTTAGTTTCACAATGTTTTTTGTTAAATAAACTTCTAAATTAAGTTAAATTGTGCTGGTTACCAGTTTTCTATAGGACGCTCACTGGAGATTCGAAGTATTCACATCGAGGCATGCCTCATTTTTTTATGTTGTACGGTTTTCTTTACCTTTAATTTTAATTTCTTTCGTTTTTACACCAGTCTAATATTTAATTAAACAAGTATAATATGACTAGAAAACGTTACTGTGATGGCCTAGTCTTTTTTTATGCCACAAAGGTGGCAAACAAGCATACGGCCCGCCTGATGGTAAGCATCTCCGTAGCCTATAGACGCTTGTAATACCGGGGGTATCACTCACGCGTTGCCAACCCTCCCAACCTAGTCTCTAAATAATTTATGTCATTTCAAATACACCGCACAAGCCAATGTGAATCAGCCTCGACTTTTGCTATGAGCGAAGAAGATGTGATTATTATGCCATTATGATCTAATACCACAATGTACCATAATTTGTATGCTACGCTATGTGGAGATTCGGAACATTATTTTCGGCCTACGGTGAATCGCTCAAAACTATTTTTAAAGCTGAAGCTAAATGACACACTATTTTATGGCTGTCACTGTCTGTGGGAATGTAGACTGTAGGAATCGATCGTGCCTTGACCTATTAGTGTAAGTTTGTTGGGGTCACTTCCAAGGATATGTACGAGTACTAAAATGTTACGACTTTACTGCATCGACTTGAGAACATGAATATTTGTTGCAAACTCATAAATCTAGATAGAAAGTAACACTAAGATTTCCACAATTCCCATGAGAACGTAGCGTGTGAATTGTCGGTATATAACTTGTCTAGTTTAACATTACATACATACTCGTTGATAATATCATACTACACTGTAATGTGAGTTGGCTTAGCTCAACGTAGAATAGACATAAAATATATTTTTAAAGAGAAAAAATAGGGTTATTCAAAAAATACAATACAAAAAAAATACAGCAAAAATAATAATGTAGTTGGATCCGCACGGCACGGCCCGCCAAATTCAAATTTTCTTGCGTTTTTAAGGGGCTATGTGAAATTAAAAGTAAAAAATAAATATTTAAAAACAAGCTTTTATTTAATTGCGCTAAAAAGAATAAAATAAACTTTTCTTTTAAAACTTTAACTATCAACTTATAACGTCATTAGACAATTTATATGACATAAAAGCTTGTCGCGAGATTTACCTGTAAAAGAAAACATAATTATAACAACATTTACTATCTTTCGTACTACGAGTAAATGTTAGTAATTAAATCTGTTTAAGAAATAGTTATTTGTTATGCAAGGCTGCAAAGTTGTTTTTTGGCGCGAGTACTTAAATTGAAACCTGAGCTAGCGAAGGATTCTAGGATTGAACCACGAGCGAAGCGAGTGGTTCAAATATAGAATCCTGAGCGTAGCGAGGGTTTCAAAGGTACGAGACGTAGAATAACTTTGCTGCCGAGCGAAACACAAAATTTTTCACCTCACTACAGCGAGGAAAATCCTAGATGCAAGAAAAACGCAAATAATACATATATTAAATAAGTGTTTATTTTTTTTCATGCGGTGTCGTGCTGGCCAGTTCGATTATTTTAAAAATAAGGTTGGCACACTGGCATGAAATAAGTATTAATGCATTTTCAGAGGACTTGCGGTATAAAAAATTAAAGAATAGAAAGGTTCGAATTTTAAAAATACTTTCCACGCTAGGGCACAAAATGCACTTTTGCGCTTAGATTTCGAATGACAAACAGATTCTTTCCGAGCTTGTGAGGTGAAAACATAATTATCGAACTAACATTTACTCGTACTACGAATAAATGTTAGTAATTAAATCTCGCGACAAGCTTTTATGTCATATAAATTGTGTAATGACGTTATAAGTTGATAGTTAAAGTTTTAAAAGAAAAGTTTATTTTATTCTTTTTAGCGCAATTAAATAAAAGCTTGTTTTTAAATATATTTTTTTACTTTTAATTTATTTTTAACGTTCATTTCAGTTGTATGTCTGTGTACGGCACCTTATTGTTCATTGGCATTGTGTTTCTCTGTCGCGGCCTTAATTACAATGGTTTACGCTTAGATAAGTGATTTTGTTATAATCTGTTTTTCTTTTCTATTTAGGTTAATGACGACGTCGACTGTAATGAATTTCGTAATGATTCAAAAATAATGATTCATTTGTTGTTTCTAAAAATAATTCATCAAATCAGCGAGCGATTTGGCGCCGCATTTAGTGGGTTATTCTGATCTGTTTCTAATCGCTTTCTAACTTACCAAATTAGAAGGAGAGAGAAGTGAGATGACGACAGAATTTACTTCCATCTATGATCCACCTTTCTAATTAAGCATTAAGTACATAGCGGGAATCATTTTCAAAGTCATATTTCTTGATTTCAAGTTTTTGTAGTCGATTTTTTGAGCCGTTTTAGACCTGAGAAAGTGCCCGAGAAAACCTAATCACATGAATATCATGAATACGATTTTTATGGCCGGATGTAAAAGCGTTTTACGATTTTCGCGAAATCAAACAAATCGTTTTTCGATAGAACAATAGAGATAGATTTCATAACAAATTCACAGTACGTGCTTCGAACAATAGTAAGAAAAATAGATTTCCCTATCGCTACCATTTATCTCCGGTTTGCTATCTTTATCTTTGTTTTTCGATATACGCTCTCGAGGTGGAATAATTGCATCGTATTGTGAAAAGTACCGCTACGCCTGTCGTTCTATCAGCATACAATGTATTGTTAGTGTTTTGAAATTTTAATCCAAGTACATAAGTAGACTAGCTTTTTTGCCCGCGACTTCGTCCGCGTGGAGTTCCGGACCCGTTCCCTTGGGAACTACATTGAATTTTGGGAAAAGCTATAGCCTATGTCACTCCCTGATAATGTAGCTTTCAACTTGTGAAAAAATTTTTGAAATCAGTCCAGTAGTTTCGGAGCCTATTCATTTCAAACAAACAATCAAATTTTTCCTCTTTATAATATTAGTATCAGTATAGATAGAACACTTTGTACAAAGTCTTGTTTCGCGTATTTTTTTTTGTGGAAGAGGATGACAAATAAGCATGCTGGTTACCTGATTGTAAGACACAGGAATAAGGGGAGCCCAGCCAGTCAGTTTTCTGTTTAATCAGAAGTCACTGCTAGGCAAAATCCTCCTTTCCTTTCCTTAAAAAAATAACGTCGAAAAGCTCGTTCAGTACCTAATATCGGAATTGACGACCTCCGTGGCGTAATGGTTACCACGTCAGACCGCCACCCAGGAGGTCCCGGGTTCGAATCCCGGTCGGGTCATGATGAAAAACCAACTTTTTCTGATTGGCCTCGGGTCTTGGATGTTTATCTATATATGTACATATTTGTTATAAAATATAGTATCGTTGAGTTAGTATCCCATAACACAAGTTTCGAACTTACTTTGGAGCTAGCTCAATTTGTGTGATTTGTCTCTATATATTTATTTATCGTAATCTCAATTTATTTTCTATAATATCCTTTACCCACACGTCATCCTGGACTCCTAAGTACGACGGTGTATGCAGCAGTCGTTGCATACACTTTACTTGACCACTGGCTTGTTTGTTTATCTATAGCACAAAAAAAACTTAAAAGACGACTTTGACTCTTAATCACTGGCGCCTGTATATTTTGTCATAGTCCGCGAGGTCACTGAATGTTATCAGATCACGTATTTCTTGTGTAATTATTATATTATTATGTGATAATAATACACTAATCGCAATCAGTCGCAATTTGTTATTGTTGTAAGATATAAATTTAGATAGATGCCGCTCAAGTATAAATACTTTTGTACCCAAAAATTGTGGTCAATAAAGTTTAAATAAATAAAAATAAATAAAATACTCCGCTTTTTCGACTTGTCCTTTTTTGGTAAACAAATAAGCCGTATTCATTGTGGTTTACAGTGAAATCTATATTCTGCGTATTTTAATTAAATGATGTGACATTTAATTTAGTACTTATAATATTATGGAATCAGTGTCTTTCGTTTAGACTATAATATGGGGTTCTTCAAAAAGGGCATTAAAAGATTTTTACAGGGTTGGCAACACGCGAGTGATGCTCCCGGTGTTGCAAGCGTCCATAGGCTGCGGTGACCGTTCACCAGCAGGCGGACCGTAAGCTTGTTTGCCACCTTTGTGGTATAAAAACGTAGGACGTGTTTTTTAGTATTTATTTCTATAAAAAATCCAATTGTACCTTGCGTGTCACTATTAAATCTAGTGAAATGTTTTTGGAGGCCTATCATTTACTCGTTACCTCTCTGATCGATCTCGATGGGAGTCAACCAAAAACGATTATAGAGCCAAAACGTAAAAGTAATAAGTATTTGACAGGCCCGGTGGTCTAGTGGCTAGCAATGGTCGCTTTAACCCAAGGGCCGCGGGTTCGAATCCTGCGCAAGGCAAACATTTGTGTGCATGAACATGTCTGTTTGCCTTGGTCTGGGTGTTTTCTATGTATAATAAGTATTTATTTACAAAAAAAAAGTATTTAAGTATATTTATCAGCAATCTAGTACCCATAGTACAAGCTTAGTTGCTTAGTTTGGGACTAGATGGCGTTGTGTGATTCGTCCAAGAACATTTATTTATTTATTTATTTATTTATAAACTGTAAAAACTCCGCCATTTTGTTTATTCCGGTTTCTCTATCATTAAATTCTCGTGTGATTTTATAACAATAGTTTTAATATGTATCCATATTACAGAGGTACAGATAATTTAAACTTGTAGTACAATTTATATTTTATGATCTATAAGGATCGTCAATCTTATGCTCTGCAAGAACAGTATTGTAATAATGAATGTGTAAAGTTTCTTTCAGGATACCTTGCATTTGCAGTATCTATTTAGAGTTATATCTAGTACATTCGAAAGGCCTAGATTACGCAAACCTTTTTGTATGTAAATCATAATAGTAATTTGGTATTGACGTATGAACTGCAATGTTAAATATTGTTTAAATGTCAGCTGATTTAATGAGTTTGGTATAGATATGATACATAATGAATGAAATCTTGCATGTGATTAATGCAAATATTCTAATTAGAATGTTAATTGAGTGTTAAATCCTCGTATTATTGAGACTTAAGTAATTCTTGTCACACAGATTTAAACCTACCTAAAAAAACCGGGCAAGTACGTGTCGGGCCACGCACATTGTAGGGTTCCGTATCGGCTACGCATTTCTTGCTTGCAAATGAGTACAATGCCATATTCTATGACATTTGTACGTTTTCGTCAAAGAAATTTTACTTCATAAGTTCGTCGGCTATTACTCGGTAACTAGTGGTGCCTACTTATGGTGATCCGTTTCGGTCAGCGCGGGAAATTCAAATTTTTTGGGGTTTTTTACAAATTGCATCTCAATCATTGATAGAATTTTCGTAAAAATTGATTTGACGACAACAAATACAATATATCTACTGACTAAATAACAAAAAAATTATAAATATTAGCTCTTCCTATTATGAATGTCCACGATGCATCTTTTTCCCTATAAACGTGCATTATGCACATTCATGATGAGAAGAGCCAATATTTATAATTTATATGATAATATTCAGTAGATATTTTATATTTGTTGTCGTAAAATCAGTTTTCACGAAAATTCTATCAATGATTGAGATGCAATTTGTGAAAAACCCCCAAAAAATTGAATTTCCCGCGCGGACCGAAACGGATCACCTTAACCGTTATAGTTTTCCTTGTAGGTTCACTATGAATTTTTTAAAATTTCTAAACACAAGACTTTCGGAGATAGAGCGGGGGAGGGGACCACCGTGCAAAACGAAAATTGACACGTTAAATGTAAATAATTTGCAAACGGATCATTCATACTTTGTATTCAAAATGTATATGTATTCATACTTTGTATGAATACGTAACGAAAGGTACGCCATGAAATCGTCATATTTTCGTGTTTTTTCCAGTCTTATTTGAAACTGAAATATGATGTTAAATGACAAAAATTCCATAACTGTTTCTTTCGCAATTTCTTTTACCAGTATCCCTTTTGGTTTGTTTCCGACATGGTAGTTTAAAGACTAGATTTATTTAAATCAATATTATTTGTTTACTTCGACAAGAGAAAGTAAGAGCCTTGAATCTCAATAAATGTTTTTATCTTTGTGATCGCTGTGTAATCAATCTTCTAGCAGACAGCGGTGGTAATATGCTTCTCTCGTCTGATTTGTTTAAATATTTATGAAATAGCATTTTAATTGATAAATGCCGGTTGGCTCTAGCGTTCCGCCTGAAGCCTGTCATGGACCACATTTTTTTCATATCTGGTTGAACACGAAGAATGTGGATTGTAGTTATCAATCATTATCCATTATCCATCATTTATTGGATTAACCAATAAACATATTATTAAATTTCTAAATATTTCCACTTAATCATGTCGGTTTTATAATATATAATTTTATAATGCCGGCTCTGCAGTCTACACCTTATTTTCCTGCACGACAACTATGTATGTTTTTATTTGTTTTTATTTACGCGATATCCGGGATGAAAACTATGCTATGTATTATTTTAAGTTATATAATACCTGTATACCAAGTTTCAACCAAATCAGTCTAGTCGTTTTTGCGTGAAAGATTTTTTTATATTTTTTTTTTTATCACAAATTGGCAAACACGCTTACGGCCAGCCTGATGGTTAGCATCACCGTAGCCTATAGACGCTTGCAATACCGGGGCTTGTAATAATATTATAATAATGTTTTCATACAAACTTTCGCATTAATAATATAATACAAGTAGGAAACTTCTGATGTGTGTTGGAATAAATCAATTCCGCTGAAGTCGAGTAATTAAACAAATTATTATCACTTTAAAGGCATATTTCTAAAGAAAACGAAACGCATCGGGTTCAATTCCCGTTTGGGGCAAACCCTTTTTTGTTCGAATTGTGTATATTAAGGTTAAGTAAGCCTAAGGTTGCCTTGAAAAGATTGCTTTGAGCAATAAGGCTGCCTTGTTGCACATATACTAGTCTATAAGCTTTCCGTATGTTGTATTATATAAAGATGTATTGTATATTGCAAATAAAGTATATTCTCTCTCTCTCTAAGGCTGCCTTGTTGCTAATACACTAGTCGGTAAGCTATTTTTTTGTGTTTACCGTATTGTATTTGTTATGTTCTAATGTTTATAGTCTGTGTGTATCAAATAAAGCATTACCTACAACTATCTATCCATCTATATTTCTAAATTAAAAAAACGCGTTGTTTTGTAGTAAAAGCTCGCGTGTAATCACCGCAGAGGCGTCGAAGCGAGATTGCCAAGCGGGATTGCAAACCAATTGAGTTACGGAGTAATACGTCTGCCGAGCCATATGGCTTCCGATGTAACCCTTGCAAATTGTTCGAAATGTGATGGATGGAAATTCAGCAAAGAATTTTCTATAACGTTCAAAATGTAAACGGATTTTTTTAATTTAAGCTGTATAAGAGTGGAATGGTATAAATCTGAAGCTTCTAATGTTATAAATTGGTGTACCTAGTCTAGACGTTCGTTTGGTGAAGGCCTATGCCAGTGGACTTCTTGTGGCTGAGATGATGATGATGATGATGAAAATTGAAGTCAGTTCAGAATGTTATAAATCTAAAGAGTTTAGTTAAACGCGCTAATCTCCGGAACTACTGGTTTGGTTAGGTAGGTACTCCATTGATTGATTATCTCGCACTTCGTTTTAATTCTCATTAATAATGACAGTGACAAAATATGTTTTAGTGGTACAATACATGACTAAATAACATGAAATTAATTAAAACTAAACTAACAATAATAATTAAAAATAAATAAAAACTAACATTAAGAATAAATAAGTTTTAGTTAATATTATATCTTTTTTATTGATAAACCTAAAAAGAAGGGAAGAAAAATGATCTAACTTTGTCTTACTAACTTATACTACAAAAACTTAAACATAATTAACGTACATTAAAATATATAGACATAATATGCAGAAACCGTGGCGTCGTCATCAGACTGCATGGCGATGATATTCTGTAGAGTCTGCTCTTCCCTAGTCTCCAACCTGCTTCCTAAACATTGCTTACTTCCATAATATTTAATGCTTGTTATGGGAAAATATTTGACTATTCACAATAGTAATGTAAGGAATGCAGTAAAAACATACCATGAGGGATACGATCGTGGCATTGCATCGTGATCGGCGTGGAACGGAACGTGACGTTGAATTAACTCAAGTCTCAACCACACAGCTGATGTTTGACTGTATTTCCCACGTCACGCTTATATAACTACAATATTAATGTAAACTCAAGTCCAATCCCGCATCATCACCTAATTCCATCACCAGTTCCCGCAACTCCTCCACAACAATGGAAAAGCTGGAGAAGGTGGCAGAGAGACAGATTTTTTGTATATTATTGGTATAGAAAGGTTTCATTGGCTAAGAAAGGAGAGCCTGACAAACCCTTAACGTTTCCCCAAGCGCCGGACATACAGTACCTAATAATACTTCCTGACTATAAATAAAAATAAAATCTTCTCTAAATTCATTAGAAAAAATTACGTAATATGGAGCTTTATATAAAAAATAAATATATAATATCAAAATGAGTAGACAAGCCTTTATTATTTGACGCGGAAGAAGAGTAATCTCCAACGGCATAATAGACAATCTTTTTTTACTAAAGAACTTAGCAAGTTATAAAATATTGCATACTTTCTCACAGCATTTTTCGCGGTTAGGCAGTATATTGCGAAAACAAGCAAAAGAAAAGAAAGAAAAATATTATCTTAGAGAAAAATATTTTTCGTTTAATCAGGATGAATATTCCTAAAATAGGTCACTTTTATTTTTTTGACTGTGCTGTTATGGTTTGATCATTATAAGACTGGCACAAATTCTAAGCGGATCAAGTTCTGGTGTTAAACTGGTTATTTTATAAACGACATATCGTTAGTGATTTCCGGCATAACTATTATATTTTGTTCCTGGGGTTTTATCTATCCATACTGAATTTTACATGTCTCGATCTGTTCTGCGGCTTAAGCGTTGAAAGGTAACACAACAGAGTCATCTAGTACATACTCATTCTGCCTTCAAGATTCGACTGGTATCGTGTACTTAATAATTTTTCTGGTATATTTTATAAGCGTTCAAACGATCATGCATAATAGGGTAGACATTCATTACTGTACTTATATGTCCGAAGTAGTCCGAACTTCAACATGCACTTTTTTAAATCCTGCCTGACCCAAAATGACGGTATGGAAGTTTGACGCCCACAGCCGGTGGAAAGGGTGGCACAGTCAGTAAATGAAGCCCAATATTATGCTTTTAGAAAAAAAAAAGTTTTTTTTGTATTTATTATATTACTAGTTTTTCCTCGCGGCTTCGCTCGCGTTAATTTTATGACATAGATCTCGTTTGACATCAACCCATAGCGCTACTTGTGGCGCCATCTTTTGGCCGATACTATCCCATGCAGCGCCCTCTATAGTAGAAAAAATATTTTCCCATTGAAGTGACATACTTTCACGGGATCAAAAGTAGCCTATGTTGGGCTCTGTGCCCCTAACAATATATATACAAATTTTCATAATGATTAGCTGATTAGTCAAGCCGTGAAGGAATAACAAACAAACAAACTCACTTTCTCATTTATAAAATTAGTATGAAGTTTATAGTAAATTTGTTGACGTAAATTTACATTTTATGTACATAAAAGAATTTTTCTCTGAACTAATTTTCATTTATATGTTTATACATTAGAATGTATACCTATTACTGCACTTAATTAAAAATGCATTCATTCCGTTCCGTTCCATCATAAATGCAAAACGACTAATAAAGATTTCTGCCTTGTAATTATTGTTGCTGTACAATACCAGCGTTTAAATAGCATTAATAATAATGATATTTTTTATCATAATAATTATGTTTTTTATTATTAATTTATGTTGTGTTATTTTTTTATAACCAGTATTAAGTGTGTATTTGTCTCTGTTGTATTTATTTTTACTACAATTTTTTTTATAATATAAAGTAGTTTTTGTCCCGGATATAATACCGGTCAGGCGAACAACGTGATTTGATTACCCGGTCCCGAAACCGCAGGCGTCCGCTAGTATTTGTCTATACTTCTATCCTAATATTATAAAGAGGAAAGATTTGATTGTCTGTTTGAATTGAATAGGCTCCGAAACTACTGGACCGATTTCAAAAATTGACTGAGAGTGACATAGGCTATAGCTTTTCCCGAAATTCAATGTGGTTCCCACGGGAACGGGTCCGCAACTTCACGCGGACGAAGTCGCGGGCAAAAAAGCTAGTTTTAAATAAAATAAATTGACTGTGTTATGTTAACTTACACAACAGGGTGAATACAGTAAAGTTACCCTATTGTCAGAATAATATTAGCCCACTACTTACTAAAAATATATATTAAAAATGTGACAACGAAAAAGTTTGTTAGGATTTATGTTTGTTACTTGTTACTCTTCTGTCACAAAAAAACTGTTTTTATTTGAAATTTATTTATTTATTTTTAGCAAGCTATACAGGTAACTTTTTTATATAAAATAGAAAAACTGAAAACATGAACATCTCCGATAATAAATATCCGCCTATAAATATAAAAAAAATTGTTACTAATTATCTATACTAATATTATAAAGAGGTAAAGTTTGTGTATTTGTTAAATTGTAAGGGGTAATCTCGGGATCTACTGAACCGATTTTAAAAATTCTTTCACCAATAGAAAGCCACATTATTGCTGAGTGTCATAGGTTATATAAAAAACAAAAAAAAACAAAAAAGCCTTTTAACATTATGCCCAACGAAGTGGGCACGGGTCAGCTAGTAGTTTATAACTTGGACGATGATAATTTTATCGAGATTATATCACCTGGAACGGTATTGAACCACGGGCGCCAGCATAATGCGATGTAAAATCGTATTTAAATTTTAAAGTAAACATTACTTTTGCTACTGTGATTCTCAGTATTCTGGAGTGAATTTTTTCCTGTAATATAACCGTTTCACGTCTCTGTTAATACATTGATTAAACATTATAGTCCAGATGTGTAATGGTGCATCCACAATATACACATCCACATTGTTTTTATTAGCAATTTTTTTCAGTACAGGACAGGTAAATTTAAAAAATACAAATACATACAAATACTGTATGTTTTTCTGAGAAATTAGCTAACACCACACCACTTGCTAATTTATGTTCTCATTAGCCTATTTGACAGATAAAAATGTTAAATGACTATGAATAAAAATCTCCCTTTCTTCTGATTTTAAAAACATTAACTTAAAAATATATTTCTGAAACTTACCGTGTCACTCACATTTTTATAAACACTAAAGTAACTTTTGATTATGTTTATAGTTGTTACGCTTCAACTAACCGTTCTAAATATTTAATTATTTTTTAAATATTTAATTTTTGCATGCCTAGTAAAAAAAGGTACAAACAAAATGGATAGCGGGAAACCAATTTTCATTATCTCTGTTTCTGTAAGTTAAAATTTTTCATTTAAAAATATTTACTAATGTAACATTGTTGTGGATGCACCATAATATACCAGGACAATTAACAGCTGGCCAAATCAACCAGGTCGGTTGTGAAAGCATAAAACAATGTGGCATTTGGCAACTGGGATCAAAGACTGGCGCCAATCGTGCTCTTCGTCTGCTACTTTCGAAATGTCCCACATATTGTCTTGTGCGAGTTGATTCATGCAAATATTTTAATGATAGCTCTACACACTTGGGTAGTTGAAGAAGTCACGAAGTTAAAATGACAACGGCAAAGTGGAAACGAAGCAGGACGAAGTCACACACTCTCGTTTTCGCATAATCGTTAGAGTGTAGAACTAGCATAAGACAACAGTACGACCCAGTAGTTATGCAAAGAAAATTCAAATCTTTATAAAATTAGTATTGCTAATAAGATTTCTTGCACCAACAGAAATATACAAAGATAATAACAAATTAGAAGTAACAATAGGCGGCCATAACACTTATCAATTTTTTACAGACAACCTATTGGAAAAATACAAAGATGACAAAGAACACGTAGGTAGCACAGCAGTACTAAAGTAGATTATAAAAATAACACGAAAAGATCATAACAATTTCGAACTAAATTGTACGTCTACAACGCAAAGTAACTACGAGTTTGTGAGTACATGTACAGCCTAAAATGACGCACTCAGAGGTATTTGAAGGTAGACTGTTAGGTAAACAAGAGGTAAATAAGAGTCTTTACGACCCGCCCGTCTCACCCGCGTCCCCGTCTTTGTTTTCGGGTAGCAACGTCCTCGAAGGGACGTTATGCGGTCATTCCGTTTAATGGGACGAGTTTATATTCGGGTCGGTGATTAGACGTCACTTGATACATACTACGCAATTGGTCTAGAATGGTATCCGTAGATTAATGGAATGAAGTTGTTTTGGTATCATTATAAACAAGAATTTATGATTAAAAGCGAGTCCACATGACCGCGTGTCACCTAGCGGTTTGTTCTACATGCGATACAAGATATATCGTGTTTATCGGTCACATGAGCGCGCGTCACCGCACGGTTGGCTCAAACATCTTTCAAACAAATACATACTTCAGCCATCTTCAGCGCCCGGTGCCGCACGTCGACGCTCGCTTATGTAGGGATACTAGCTCTAACTTTCATATCTATTTTACTAATTCTTTATTTTTTACAAACTACACGTTTGTTCCGCGTCTGTCAGTGTTTGTGGTTTTATTTTATTAAACTTTCACAAGTTTACATCTAACTTTAGTTATGTATTTGTCTGTCGCTTACCCCCGTTCACCCCACGGGTAACATATGCGTCACGGTATATGTGTAAGCACAATAATGTACCCGTATTGGATATTATTGAAGAGTGGCGTCGTGGTTCAATTTGCTTAAACGACCGCGAGGTCATACTCGACCGAGCGCATAAACAAGGCGCTCCTTAAAGGTGGTTTGCCATGATGCGATAAAGTATCAGGCACGGACCATTCTTTATTACAGAAAATTGATCTTAGTTTCTTCGTGGTGGCATTCGTTTTTGATATAGAGTCATAGGCTGTGTGTGTACAACAACATCGCACAGACCGGTCCACTGTTACACGCATCGCACGTAGAACGCCAGTACTGGAAAATCCTCGCACGGTACCCGTAACGCGCTCTGTGTCAGGAGACGTATGCCGCATGCGATTTTTTACTTTTTAATTTCTGTGCCTCTTGAATTGTACAAAAAATTATAGTACATAATGTTATATAGGCCAAAACGCTGATGCTGGACCACGTACACATTACCAGAGTTATTTGTCATTTCACACGAAAAAACTCGCACGATCTCGCTGTACTTTGTATGTTCGTGCGAGTTGACGACAAAAAAATTGGTAAAATCGAATCCCGCCAAGTCGCACGATCGTGCTGGTTTTTTTTTTCGTGCCAAATGACGACTCCAATGGCTCAGTCGTGAAATGTACGACAGATCGGCACAGAGTGTACGAGTGGTAATCCACAATATCACGTGCCGTGGAAGGCGACCTTAACAGTCTTATCGGGTTTTCACAACAATGCCTCGAGCACCGTCTTATCGCTGTTACGGTTTTTAAGGTTTTATTTCGGAGACAACTCTCATGGTGTTTTATGGTGTGATAAAGAATTCACTTTTCATACTACCAATAAGAGTATACTAGCGCGCATATAATTTAACTGCGCTGGGTTTTAAGGAATGGTAGAATCAGGATAGATAGAGTGTTAGACACCAGTTAGTTAGGTATTCCTTTATTATGTCGCAGGCAAACAAGCAAACGAATCTCCTCATGGAAAGTAGTTACCGCCGCCTATAAACATGGAAGGGATAAATAAATAATACTTAAATAAATATTCTTGGACAAATCACACAACGCCATCTAGTTCCAAACTAAGCAAAGCTTGTACTATGGATACTAGATTGCTGATTAATATACATAAATACTTTTTTTTTTTTTTTAAGAAAAGGAAATGCGAAAAGGGTTGCGTTTCCAGATCTCTTACCGTACGAAACTCATTGCTGCTTTACGCCGATGTTCTGTGAGAGGGTGGTACTTTTCCGGTCGAGATGCTGTACCATTCAAAGAACTTTGTTTGGGACTAGGTGGCGTTGCAAGTTGCATGGTCTTAGGAATATTTATTTTATATCTCTCACAGCCACTTTCTGAAACGCATTCTAATTAAAATTCCAAATTAAGTCTTAATTATCTCTTCGTTATTTCTTTAGTTTGACAAGGTGCTAATTCTGTTTTACATTTAACTAGACTAAACTAATTTTGACAGGACTAAAGGTGTTGTTGTCCTTCCTTGGTTTACAGTTAGTGACAAGGATAGCACCACTTGTAGCTCTGTCAAAATTAGTTTCGTCCAGTTAAACTATAAATATAAATATATAGGGCCAATTCATACAGATTGAGCTAGCCCCAAAGTAAGTTCGAGACTTGTGTTATGGGATTACTAACTCAACGATATTATATTTTATAACAAATACATATTAAATGTTTAATTAGTTAAATGTACAACAGAATTAGCACCACTGGTGGTTTAATGTGTCATTAACTTAAAAAATGCCTGTCAGAAACGGGATGTTATTCATCTAGTTACGTCCCTTACTGAGCTGAGTCCCTTAGTAATATTCCCGGAAAGCTCTTATGAAATTAGGATGCGCTATAACTGAAGTGGATAATTGCATGATCCTAGCACAAATTAGATTAATGGATGCATACGATGTGATTATAACCAAGTTTTCCGATAGATATTCTGCGCAGTATCGCGTTTATTATCATTACATTTTTTAAATAAACATATATAAAAAAAATCCATGAAAATATACTACATTATTATTGACGACCTCCGTGGCGTAATGGTTACCACGCCAGACCGCCACCCAGGAGGTCCCGGGTTCGATCCCCGGTCGGGTCATGATGAAAAACGAACTTTTTCTGATTGGCCTCGGGTCTTGGATGTTTATCTATGTATGTATTTGTTATAAAATATAATATCGTTGAGTTAGTATCCCATAGTTTCGAACTTACTTTGGGCTAGCTCAATCTGTATGATTTGTCCCTATATATTTATTTATTTATTTTATTTATTACTAGCGAAACCCGCGCAACTTCGTTTGCGTGTATCCCGCTTTCCCGTGGGAATTTTGGAATGTATTATACTTAAAAACCTTCCTCTTGAATCACTCTATCTATTAAAAAAACCGCATCATAATCCGTTGCGTAGTTTCAAAGATTTAAGCATACAAAGGGACATAGGGACAGAGAAAGCGACTTTGTTTTATACTATGTAGTGATTTAACTTTTTATCCGCTAAAGTCGGTTTTGTTTTGCTTTGGGACAAGCCCACACTTTCCCACTTCTATGTCTCCTGTATAGCTAAGCTAGGATTAACAACGGCGACCTCAGTTTGCCAATAAGCGATGAAGTTTATTGACGTCCCGGTAGAGAAACAGCTGTCTTGGAACTCAACGAATTTAATCAGAATTTAGATAGAGTATACCGTTTTGTGTTGCTTAGCGGATACAGACACACAGCCATAAAGACAGAAACATGACTTTTATACTGCATAATTATTATTTAACTATAATAATATGTGTAACAAAGAATTGTCGAATGACATTTATAAAACCAAATTCGTTTTACTGCCTATTTATTGGTGTGACGTCATGTCTGGGCTTCCCTCGTCTGATTCATCGTAAGTCGGGGACTGTTTGTAAATGTTTTAAATTCCCATTGTACTACCCTGACTTGGAGGGCAAGTATGTATGTATGTCTAATTTATGTATATTTCCTCACTGTTCCCGCGACTTTACTCGTGTATTTTTGTTTTTAATATATATCCTATTTAATACGTATACTTTTAAAGTAAATATTATAGTTTTCGAGATATAGCGTTTAAATATTGAGAGAGTACCTAACGAGAAGTGAGTGACCTTTCGCTTTAGGTTTCTTTTGGTAATCTTATCTGGTAGATTGCTTATTGGTTTGGTATCCGATAAGAACACTATTTGTGTTAACATTGGCGAAATGCTATTTATACAGTCACATTTTCTCTTCTTTACTTATTGGTCGTATTTCTAAGGCGTTAAACATACAGAAACGGCGTATGGTGAAGGCGCGGTACAGGCCTCCAATACGGCATGCCTGTGACGCGCGTGCTTCTGTATAATTTACATCGCACGTCGCTAACATACATTTTGTATGAAAACGTTTGAAAGCGACATCGTGCCACACACAGTACGCCGTTTCTGTTTAATTCAGGCTAATGTCGTGTGTTGTTTTTTTGTTGCCTCAGTTAATTATCTGTCACGTTTAAATGACTAAACACAATGTTTTGACCTTCACACGCAACTGTGTGTGCGTGGGCGCTAAATCATAGACAGTTGGCGTGCGTGGCCTGAACCTGCCATATCAAGAGTTAGGGCGAGTTTCCACTGACGCGGAGCTGGGAGGTGCGGAATGAAGCTTATCGTGAATTGACTAATCGTATTGCTCCTAAACTCTACGGAATTTCGAGCATTGTGATTGGTCAATGGTCATATCGTGATCTGCCCAGCTCGGCGTCAGTGGAAACGTACGCTACAGCCCCTTACACCGCGTTTAGTTATAGAGCTGCGAATTCTCGCAGAAGTTGCGGAAGCATTTCGTGAGTTTATTTAATCAACAACAACAATATTATCATCAAACTTGCGTGTTCGTTTAAAGAGTCAACAGCGACGCCATCGAGTTTGATGGAAGAAAAGAAAGGATTTTTCGAATTTTCACGGTAAAGCGCGCTTCGCTAGTGTGATATAAATATTCGTCAATTACAACACATGGGACAAGAAAAAAGCGGATAAACCCTTTTTCTTGCCCCTTATTAGTAGGTATCCATGTCTGTAGGTAATTCAATATAACAATATTTATGAAGTAAATCTACTCCATATAAGATTACATCTTGTACAATCCTTTCATCGCAAAAACAATACGGGTAGCTTCTGTACTTGTCAAGTGTCAGTGACAGCGACTGCTTGCGCAATTCCAGCATTGTAATGAATACTATTATAATAAAATGCTTGGAGAAACATCACTTGCACGATAATGGAAAATTTCAATTAGTTTCTAGATATACTAGCGAATTCCGCGAGTTCGTTTGCGATGTGTCCGCTTTTTCGTGGAATTTTTGAAAAATCTTTTATCGGGTGCCCCTAAGCAAATCCTGCGGTTCATCACAGCTGCAGGGTTTAGCGGTGAGCTCTAACAAATCATGTGGCGATCACAATAGACCAGTCATGGTCGCAGTGCTACTTAAGCCGCACAAAACATAAATAAAAATAAAATATCGGGTGCCTACGTCATACAAAGAAAGTACCGTTCGGGCGTCGGGTCTCTGCGATCAGCGGTTTAGGCTATGAGTTGATTCGTCAGTCAGGACAAAGCATTTTATGTATTTAAAAAAAAAAGTGTTAGAGGTTTTTTTTTTTATTAAACTTTATTTTTATAATCCTGGCCGACATCCCTTTTCTCTGTCACATGTTTTAGTGACTGACTATTAAAAAATGTAAAAAGATTTCTAATAGTGTATTTTCCTTGTGTAAAAATAAAATACTCTGTTAAATAGATTTTTATTTAAATCTATCCTTAATCATTGCATGCAAATAAAAATAAATAAATTGAAATTGAATTTCATGGGAGAAAAAGGATAGGATAAGAGTTACTCACGGAACTAAACACATTGCTGTTTCACGCCGATATACTGTGAGAGAGTCGTACTTTTCCTGCCCATTTCATATTTATGAATGTAGTGTATTTACACTACCACTTCAAATATTGAATATTATATAGTTAGAAGTTAGAAGTCAACATTTTTTGTTCAAATACGTACGTACATAAAACTGGCGCAAGAACGTGAGTGGGAAATTGTCACAGACTTCACATCCGGTTCCGGGACGTCTGGAATAAAAAGAAAAAATGTTTTTCTCTACATTTGTCGAAGGCTCTCTGAAGCAATGTTTCTTGTAGAACTTTTTTTGAAACGCAGTCCGTTTCCTTTTTGGCACAAAATGCTACATTAGCTAAAGGCTTGTTTGTAGGTCATATTCGCAAACGTCAAAAAATGCGGTTTTCGCATAATGCATCGAAATAAGTTTAGCAAAAGATCCAACACACTACATGAATGCGGTAAAATCTAATATTATGTAGGTCAATCATGCTAGATTTAAATATTAACAAGCGTATCAACATCATCATCATATCAACACATTATACAATAATTCATCTCACTGCAACGATACTAAAATATTATTTTTTAGGGATACTGGAACACTGATTATTATTTACTTCTCTTTCACTCTTTCTGCTATCATAGATACTAATATTATTAATGAGAAAGTGAGTTTGTTTGTTTGGTCACGTGTTGACTAAGCAGCCGATCATTATGAAAATTTGCGTACCTATACATATTGTTACGGGTACAGAGCCCAACGACGGCAAATTTTTACGCGGGTATCAGCTAATAGTTTATATTTTCCAATATAAAAATAAAGAAAAGAAATAGATTTATATCAATATCTCTCAAAAGGACCTTATAGTTTGACCCTTATGTGTGCCACGGGCAAAATAGGTACAACTGGTTTACTATTTCATAATACAATTCATTAGATTTTTCGCCTTGAAATAAATCACACATATGACATAATTTCAATAATAATATTAAGTTGTACTGCTAGCTGATTATCTCGGATTTCGTTTGTTCGCATTTTCGGGATGATATCCAGGGTAAAAACTATACCATAATGTATAGAATCCAGGTTATTAAAACCACGAAATTTTGGTAGGATACAGGGAAAAACGGCTTGACAGATTTGGTAAAAATTTGGTAAACATATTACGAAACTAATTAACAAATAGGATAGTATTTATTTCGAATATTCAGGAATTGGAAAAACTGGATTTTTCGGGCTAAATTGTTTGCACCAGTTTATTAAATTTACTCGGGCCTAAGAGCATGTACCTACGCATCGCAAGTTATAAAAAAATTTTTTTTAAGTTCCCATAGGATAACTCGATACGCGATAACATGCATACGAGTGCTAGTATCAAATAAAATAACTCACTTGAAAATGTAATTAAACACAAGATTTGTCGGCACACACTCGACCGAGTCTCGAGCCCTGTCTCCCCGTCAGAAGCTGAACCCATCGTTGACATTACTTGACATCATTGCCTTATTCAGAGATGAAAACGACGTTGCCATATACGGAGAGATATTAATGAAGTAGCGTAGAGCTGATGAACTTCAAAAGTACATTTTCAAATCCAGTCAAAGAAGGAAACTGTATTTAATCGGATTATCCGTTTCGACGTTCTATTTGTTTAAATAGCACATGTAATAAAGTAGCTTTTAAATCTAAGCGTAGTTATTAGACATCGATTCTGGACAAGGTTTCGCAATTTCGGTAGGCAACCTTATTGTTTATATTAATTTAATTAATTATACCTTAGGTAGATCTATAATGTTAATCTTTGTTTTTGATGCCGAACTTCGCTCCACTTCGCGTCTGTTTACTTCGCGAGGGTGTAGAGCCCGCATAAGACTGGCGTCTGACCAAACCTCAGCGGGTTTATTCTTGTATATTTTCAATCTCACAAGCTACCTCGCTCATTTCACATGTATAAGCGAGATAGAACATCATTTTGTCAATTTTAGCCGATGTTATTACAGTCATTATGTTACTTCGTGCTTCGTGAGTCATGTTTTCAGGTTAGCCCACGTGAATGTATCCCACGTTTTGGTTTTCTTGAACGAATACTGAGTCATTTGCTTATTCATTTCGTCTCAAAATAGTAACTTGTCTATTATGAATAAATTTTGTTTTAGTTATCAAGACATTTACTTGTTCAATCCGCCTTCAAGGCTTTACCATTGCACGGAATCGTAACGTAGACTCTATTCTCGTAACAGTTACAATCTCAATGTCAATCTCAATGCTGTCTCACTCATACAAAATAGGAATTGAGCGAGATAGTGCATGAGTTTGAGGTGAGATTGAAACTGTTTTTATTACGACAATAGGGGGCAGATCTGTTTCACCACTTGCAAGTAGCTGCACCCTCAAATAAATTGAACTGTTTTAAAAGGTCTTGGTGTTGTTTGGAGAGTATTCTGATGGTTTTTATTTGAATAATAGAATTGGAGCTTAGTTGATACGTGCCTATACGACACAT
This sequence comes from Endotricha flammealis, assembly GCA_905163395.2. Taxonomy (NCBI): domain Eukaryota; kingdom Metazoa; phylum Arthropoda; class Insecta; order Lepidoptera; family Pyralidae; genus Endotricha; species Endotricha flammealis. The sequence goes on along the minus strand of LR990871.1, from coordinate 4,515,451 downwards.
GCATGCATACCATGACCGTAACAGAACCGTAACCGTACCGGCACATGCAAAAAAATATAGTTTGTATGAATTTACATTAAACAATACGTCGTGATAGGTTACGGTCCTGTTACGGTCATGGTAAGTACGGTTCAGTGGGCGGAGTCCTTTAATATGTTTTTATTTTGTCATATGAAAATATAACTTAATAGCCGATGCCTTTTTTTTTTTTGATTATAGTGAGAGAAATGCATTACTGCATGCCCCGCCGCTTGGGGAAGCGGCGGGGGTATGTCGGGCTCCCCCTCTAAAGCCACTTAGGGTATACCGACTAAAACTCTCACTCACTGCCACCTTATCCGCCTATACAGGCGGGGCCACGGGAACTGCGATACTTCCGTGACCCCGCCGGCGGTTGAAATAGCCGATGCCTGCGGTTTTCACTGCGAAATCCCGTTTTTCCCGTTCCCGGACACAGATATGTGGGATAAAAATTATCCTATGTGTTAATCCAAGTTATAAACTACTCGTGTACCAAATTTCAAGCAAATCTGTCCAGCCGTTTTTGCGGGAAAGAGTAACAAACATCTATACATCCATCCTCACGCCTTTATAATAATTTTATTTATTATTTATTTATTTATTAGTAAGGAAGGGTGTATTCGTGTTTATCATGGATTACAATAGTTGTTATCCTTTTCTCTCACTGTCATCAAGTCCTTTTGGAGCAAAAAAGATAGCGTTTTTACGATTTCATTCCAATAAATCTATAATTAGTCATAATAAATTCCTATTCGTTTAATCAAACAAAACGGAAAGCCACTGATATGCACCAATGCTTCCTCACCAAGACGTAAAAGTGCGTGCATGCAATTTTTTTTACCATAATATGCAAATGTTAAATTCGAGTTCTAAAATTGTAATGAAACAATGTATTTTTAATTACGCTTGTTGTTTGCGTTTTAGTTCTGATATTTGAATGTAACTTTGTAAGATAATTTGATGGTAATTGCTTGATTTAGCACTTTCGAATTTACATGACATTGAATGTTAATAAATTAATAATTAAAAGACTAAAATAAAACACAATTCTCGGAGCGCCACATGGTCCCAAAGCGCAAAATGAGATAGGCTTAACTTCCTTATGTTATGGGGTACCCGACAACAGACATATCATTGTAAATAAATATATTTCAAATTCAAATATACTTTATTCTGTGGGCCCTCGCGGGCACTTAGACACATATATACTTTATAATACATAGAAAACACCCAGGCTTGAGAACAAACACATGCCATCACATACATGTTCTCTAGTGCCGAAAGTAGTACCTATCACTACCCAGACCCACGCACTATCATCGGCCTGTGAAGCTGTGTCGAGTTGCCGGAACGCCTTAGATCCTGTTCATATGAACACGCGTTCGAATCGCGTTTGATCCTACATTGTGCTTCTTATAGGTCAGATCTATACATTGCACGATTGAAACTCCGCGATGAAAGCTAAAATTTGACGAAAACCATTTATTCGGATAGATATTATATTGAGTAGGAACAACTGGTTGTATTAAAACAATATCTGTCGATATGTGAATCGAATCCGGCTTAGCCACTAAGCCACCAATGTTGAAATATGTATCTATTCCGTATTGTGGTCATAGCAACAAATTGCTAGGCCGCTCGAACAGATGTTCTGGCATCCATAGGTTTATTGATAATGCAATCAACTAGATTACTAGATCGATAGTATACAAATTGACCACTACTGAATGGTGCCTATTATCTGTACAACTGAATTAAATGTTTAAATTAAATTAAATACTTGTTTGTTTATTTTATTTATTTATTTCGACGACGTCGGTCGTGTGCATCTTGCGGTCGTATGTCGTGCGTTGTGGTCGTACGTTGTCGTCGTCGTCATGGTCGTACGTCGCGCGTCGTGGTCGTGCGTCGCGGTCACTAGGTAGCATTAGGTAGAGCCACTTAGGTAGAGCCACTTAGGTAGAGCATTAGGTACCATGAGCCCAAAGTAGCATGAAATGCAACGCCAACGCGCATACTATGCCGCGGGATTGTCTAAAATAAATATAAAATTTAGGTTTTATAAATTAAAAACAGGCCACAATGCAATCTATGACACTTATGAGAAACCTCTGACAATAGACCATTAACCTTGCATAAATTAATTGGCCCTATTGTTATATTTACATGGATAATAGTATTATTGTTATTATCAATGTTTTTATTTCTTTTATAGGTCACAAATGTCGGACGATGACGTTTGCAAGTTAATTTAATGGCCCATATAAAAAAATATATGGTATAATAAAGCCGAACAGCTACCCTATTCTTGAATCTAATAGCAAATTCGATATCAATTCCGTATAATATCAATTTCTAAGTACGCCTTCGGACCGCCCCGCCACCCAGGAGGTTGTCAACCAACCGCCAACCAGGTCCCTCCCGGGTTCCATTCCCGGTCGGGTCAAAATGATAAATGAACTTTTTCTGATTGGCCTCGGGTCTTCGATGTTTATCTATATATGTATTGGTTATAAAATATAGTATCGTTGAGTTAGTATCCCATAACACAAGTTCGAACTTGCTTTGGGGCTAGCTCAATCTGTGTGTTTTGCCCCTATATATTAAATTTAATGTGAAATGTTTGTATCCTTGAAATTTTGTACTTTAGTATTTGATTAGTTCACAATCCGATTTCATTTAGCGAGTCTGTAAAGATTACCTAAAAATAACAATCCAATGCGGAATTTCAAGACTAATCTCAGGAACTAGCAATCATGTTTCTTTTTTGTATTTAATAACTCAATTATCAAAGAAGCTTGTTTGCTAGTAATGTGTGTTAATATTCCGATATATTATAATAAGTAGGTTACCGTCGCGGCCGCCTATAAACATCAGGTTTCTTATTTGCCTGCGGTATGATATAAAAACCTCAGTCCCGATCAGCCTCACTTTTAGCCTTTTTTTTTTACCGCAAAGGTGGCAATACGGTCAGACGCTTGCAATACCGGGGGTATCACTCACGCTTTGCCAACCCTCCCAAGTGGAGGACCTTACTCACCGTAGGAACACAACATGGCCGAGACCAATGCTACTTGGCTACGATCTTCTGTAAGGTGGAGGTCCTTCCCCAGACGGGCTGCTCCGATTTGAGCGGATTATCCGCTGTGCCCTACCTATCAGTTTCTGAAATACATTCTAATTCGCCATTAAGTCTCAAGCAATCTCTTTTTCTTTAGTTTGACAGTGATAGCTATAATTTAAAATGTGTCATTAACTTAAAAAATGTGTCTCAATAAACAATTTTTATTAAAAAAAAACAAACCGACTTCAAAAATGAATTTAAATAATATATAATTTCATGTGCTAGGTACCTACTGTTCTAATTGAAGTCGGTGCCACGCGGACGTGATCACCCGTACTCGACGTACACAGCCTTCCACTCATGCATGTGGCCTAGGTAATATTTGGTTTGGTTGGCACCGACTTCAATTAGAACAGTAGGTACCTAGCACATGAAATTATATATTATTTAAATTCATTTTTGAAGTCGGTTTGTTTTTTTTTAATAAAAATTGTTTATTTAATACTTTTTAGTGCATTTTATACAGCTGTTTTTTAGAAGTCTGATAGAAACAGTAGACCCTGGTATGTCTGTATAAGTACTGTCTGTTTGTTTGTACACATCACTTTTTAGCTCACTTTTTAGCAGTCCTTTTCGAATATTATGTCGAGCCTCGCTCGCTTCGCTCGCTCGGCTGTTGATAAATAACCACAAGTCTAACCTAACTTAACCAAAAATTCCCATATGAAAAATTGACAGATTCGATATACCGGCAGATCTCGATCGGCCGGATTGACCGATCTGCATATGAGACGACATATATAATTATAAACTATTCGTATTAACATTGAATACGAATTGTGACTATGTGTAACATTATAACTTGAGAAGGCCTACTCTCCGAATAAGCGATTTCACTTTCGTAATACACTATACTGCAATTCATGGTGTGAAGCAACCTCTTCCTCTTCGGTGCTAACAGTTGGTGCTTGAGTGTCAACTTTATGGTATAGTGAGCCTCCTAATATAGTCACTCAAGAGTCACTTGTTTACACGTGTTCCCATCATGATAATCAACGGTCTAATATATACCTGCAATATTTAAAGAATTATCCTCTTACTCCTATCCGTTTAGGAGTTGTACCTTCCATTATCACCTCACCAACATGGGATGATGACTCCAGACTTAAATACATGAATAGCTAACGAAAACATAAGTAACGCGTTGTACGTGCCTATAAAATTTAAGGAGTGCCCTCGATTTACCTGGGATCCCATCATCAGATCCTGATTTGGTGACAAGTTATGATGGAAAAAAAATCAAATGGTCTAATCTAATACATACCTACAATACTTAAAAAATCATCCTCTAACTCCTATCCGTTTAGGAGTTGTACCTTCCATCATCACCTCACCAACATGGGATGATGACTTCCAGACGTAAAAACATGAAAAGCTTACGAAAACATAAGTAACGCGTTGTACGTGCCTATAAAATCTGAGGGTTGCCCTCGATTTGCCTGGGATCCCATCATCAGATCCTGACTTGGTGACAATGGGACCAACTTGGGAGTATGCACTTTCGAATAAAAAAAGAATTTTGAAAATCGGTCAAGAATTGACGGAGTAATCAGCGGACATACAAAAAAAAAAAAAAAAAATATACAATGAAACATAGAACCTCCTCCTTTTTTGAAGTCGGTTAAAAACTGTTTGTCAGCCATCTTGCATACTTGGGTTATTAAGGCTACTAGAAATCACACTTAATAATACCATGCGTGTGTTTCAGTCGTAGATTAAAGTTAATAATGCACCACAAATATCTAGTAATTAGTTGCAATTACAGGCCTGTAATGAACCGTGTTCATGGGTCGTTAACACCAGTCAGCTATGATAACAGACGTATGATAACAAAAACATTTGTTTACTATGTTTGTGTTATTACTGGCGAAACCAGAGTTAATATGTTTCTCTTGCTATCCCGTGGAAAATATGAAAGAACCTTATCTCTATCCTGTCAATTCCTACAAAATTTCAGCTTTCTAGGTTTGAATAGTTAACTCCCGCGTTTAGCACATATTTATTTATCTATAGTAGGTACAAATAAACTTGGAACAAATGAGTATTACAGGTTACATTTTAACACAATCAGTGTTTGTTATGTCCAAAAAGTACTACACACTACATGGTAAAAAAGCAAAGTAAAACAAAATGAAATAAGATATATGAAATACCCAGATAGGTACCAATATTGTAATTTTAATACAATATTTAAATGTTTTTTTACAACCTCTTTGTATTTCTCTGGAAATCTTGTGCCAAGTATATTGGAACGGAATAAAATGACATTTGCCTGAAAAGACAAAAAAAAAAACCTGTAAAATCTTTTAACTGACGTCACACAGAGTAGGTCGTAATTCGCGTCACTTACCGAGAAACCAAGTCATGTTAATTACGGTTAAAATGCGACAATGCCAAGCCCCCTCTATTTATAAAGTTCGTGCTCGCATAGGCTGTAATTAATGAAAATAACTGAACTGAATATTAAACAGTACACTGGCAGAGTTAAAACATTACAATGGTGGTGAAATTGTGTTTTAGTTTGAACAAGCTGATGTCCGCGATTTTATCCTCGAAATCACAATGAACTATCTAAACAAAACTATCCTGTTATTTGTTAAAATGAGTTATATAAACTACCCTGTAGTTATCAAATTCCCAGCATATCGGTTGCTGTTGCTATAAACACAGGTTTTTACCTAGTTATGTTCATATTATATATTGACATATTCACCTGTTCATTGTCGGAATTCACAAGAGCGACACTATTCGTACTCAGTAACGAAAACTAAGGTACAGTATTGAATTGGGTACTAACCTGTAATAATATTGTATTGTATATAATTATAAATAAATTATAATAGTTATTTGTATTATGAATTGTGTACTTGCTCATATAGGTACTGTGCCTATTAGCGTGAAATAATTATTGTGAAATGTGCCAAATTGTTCTTGAATAAATGATTATGATAATGTTTATCAAAAAGGGGAAACATCTGTCCAGAGAATGAGTAACAAACATTCACCAGCAAACGGCTATTGTTGATATAGTTTTTAACCGTGGAAGCCTTACTAGGTACCTGTAATTTACGTATTTGTCATTTACACAATTAACTTCTTCATTTATTTACGGTTATGTCGTCAAAAACGTAAAACAACAAACAGATAGAAATGTAATTGTATTCTGTTCAGCAAATGCGGCACGTCAAATTTTTAATGAATTAATTTCACACAAAACCCCATTGTGATCCCGCTATAAATTAAAAGGGAGCGGGCCTTGAAAATTTTAGGCTAGGCTTAGGTCGCTTGATGAATCACGCGGTGCTAGTTTGTTAATTAATATTATAGCGAAAGCGGTATCATTATTCCGGTTCCCATAAGAATTTTAATCCCTTATTATAGTGCTCAAGAACTATTTTATCATTAATTGTCAATCGAATTCAAAGTAATGTGATTGTGTAAGTTACTCAGCTTGTTTTTGGATTACGGGACAAGTCCACCACATGTTCCCACCGTTGTGTCTCCTGTATCGCCAGGATCAAAAACGGCGAGCTCAGATTGACAATAAGCAATGAAGCTTATTGACGTCCCGATGAGAAACTACAGCTGTCTCATAACGAATTTTATTAGAAAGAAAATGAACAGAGTAGGAAGTATTGTAAGGATTAGGATGGACGAAGTAGATAGGATATTGTAAGGATTAAGGGTAGGCTATCCTGTATGTTATGTTACATTACAAGCGGAACGCGCCGCAACTCTAATAAAAAATATATTAAAGTGACGATATCTTGTTTGTGTCTTGTCTCAGTTAGTTATTGGGCCTCTGGTTTAGAGAACTAGGCACATTTTTGTAACCCTAAAAAATGGAAGTGATATTGCGATGCAAAAGTGGTCTAGGTTCATTTCACTTCAAGTTTTATTTTTCATTGCTTGCATAATCATAAGTAAACACTATTAAACATAAGCCTATTTACTTATTGGCTTATAAATGTTCACGTTGTACGGTAACTTTTTTTTCTTTATAATTTGTAAGACCTAGATCAATAAGCTTACTTACTTATCTCTACAAACAAAATCAACCATTGTGCTTCCAACGCTAGTTTGCATTGCTTGTCGACGCCGACCCGATAGTTAGTCAATGTACGCCCACCATTACTAGTAGGAGATTTATACAAATATGCACATTTTGTCTATTTATATTAGTATCAACACGGTGAACTGATGTTGAAATACTTGAAATCACTTTAAAATAATCCTGCTGACAGAAATACATTTTAATCATAATTCCATATTAAAACTCAACAGATCTCTTTTTTCTACTTGAGTGTGCCAGTGACTACCATAAATGTATTTGTGAAACTCACCATTAATATAAAAAAAAAAACACTCGAATAGCTAACTGATTTAGATGTTATTGGAACTAACCCACACCACATATTTCCATCGCTGTTTCCAATAGTGTTGAAGACCTTATATTAATAGTAAGTGGTGAAGCTCATCAACAACGTTTTGGGACAAACTATAACTTACAAGACTTTAAAATTCTTCTTCATCTTTTTGTGTGTGCTTCCCGCAATTTAGTGTCAAAGCTGGTGTCAGTGTGTTTACAGGTCACTTAACGGTCACTAACTCGACTTAAATTTTAATAGTACACTTGACTAAAACTATAATATAGCTCGACAGCCAGAACGGAAAGATTATATTCGTTTTGAGACTCCGAGAAGTAGTGTAAAATAAGTGATCGAACCGACGACATAACGGTATAGCGCGTGTAAACCGTAGGCGTCCCACACACACTTTATATATGAACACAAGTACTAAGCGCCATACGATTTATTCTTTCCAGAACAAGTGCTGGTCAGGCGTCGGGCCGGGCTGCTGCGCCGCGCCCGCCGTGCCGAGTCGCGCGTGCGATGCGGAGCGGTCCCCGCCGCCCGCGCCGCCTCCCGCTCCACCCGTGCATTGTGCGAGACCCTGCTGCCGCGACGCGACGTAAGTACCACGAAAAAAATTATATTGTTTACCAAAAATGGAGGCCCTTATGACCAATAATATTTTTTATACCACTAAGGTGGCAAACAAGCATACGGCGCGCCTGATGGTAAGCAGTTACCGCAGCCTATAGACTGGTAACTGCTATAGTATAGACGCTTGCAATAGTTGCAATTGGGGGCAGGTGCCGACCCTGTAAAAAGTGGAGCTCTGGAGACTACAATGCGAAAAAACGTTGGACAGGTTTTTTCATAATCTGCAACTTTTACTATGGCAGCAAGTCTCGTATCGTTGTGGGAAAAGTTATCGCGCATCAAACTGCGCGAGTCCATACATTTCTGCCGGTCTTTCTTTCGACGCTCGAATATCTACTATACAGGACGCCAACGCTCCTCGAACGCGCAGTCATAAAACAATTTAAGCGCTAGGGCAGCGTGCGCGTGCCAGCGTTGGCGTCCTCCCTCCACACCACCTCGAACCAGTTTGGTAGTCATTACCACTCTGATTCAAGTGACTTCGGAAATCGCACATTTAAATGCTGAGCTGAAAAAGCATTCTTGAGTCCACTTAAGGTTGGGTGTACTTTAGAGCCACAGCACACGGCGTATTTTATACGCGCAGACGACGCGCGTTTCGTGCTACATTGAGCTCTTTCTATGTTAGACGTCACGATGGAATGCTTGCAACACCGCCTTGGATAACGATACGCGCGTCATCTGCACGTTTAAAATACGCGTGTGCTGTGGCTCTTACTGCTATTATGCCATCGTAACCACCGTGACCGTCTGTAGCAGATATAGGACTTTTAAATATAGATCAAAATAATAAAAACAACAGAAGGTTCAAATTTCTACAATATAAAGATAGACGGATAAATACGGCTGCTCCGTTAAATATTGAAAGAAAGAAAATGATTTATTCCGTACAGCACATGAGACATGAATACAACGACAATGCATCTTTTTCCCTATAAACGTGCATTATGCACATTCATAATGAGAAGAGCCAATTTTTATAATACATCATCATATATTCAGTATATATATTGTACTAGCGAAACCCGCGCAACTTCGTTTGCATGTATCCCGTTTTCCCGTGGGAATTTTGGAATGTATGATACTTTAAAACCTTCCCCTTGAATCACTCTATCAATTAAAAAAAAACGCATCAAAATCCGTTGCGTAGTTTTAAAGATTTAAGCATACAAAGGGACATAGGGACATAGGGACAGAGAAAGCGACTTTGTTTTATACTATGTAGTGATTTGTTGTCGCCAAATCAATTTTCACGAAAATTCTATCAATGATTGAAATGCAATTTGTAAAAACCCCCAATAAATTTGAATTTCTCGTGCGGACCGAATCGTACCACCTTAATATTCTTAGAATGTAGTTCTAACTAAATACTCTGTATTTTAAAATGACGAAGTTTACGTAATAAAATCGACTTTCGAACATTCTTGTAAAGACGCATGACTCACGTACCATATGGTAGCTAATTTCGTCGACATCTTTAACGCAGTCAGTGGCTCATTTCGTTTAGAGCGAAGTTTTACATCACAGGTTGCCGGTTCGAACCTTAGTGGATTCAAGATTTTTAATTTGAATTTTCTAATTGCAATTTGCGTCGTTACTAGCTATCCCTAGCGCCATCGCCCTGGGTAGATTCCAAAGACGCCACATCAAAATTGCAAGTCATAATACCACACTGATGCAATTAATGCATTTGTGCGATTTGACTGGCAGTTACAATAATTTAACTAAATATTTTATTGGAAAATTTTGTGATTTTAGAAATTTTCATACGGCAGACAAACAAGCAAGCTGGCTACCTGGTTAATTGACCAATCATAGTGCTCGAAACCACTCCGCGTAATTTCGAGCACTGTGATTGGTCATAATATCATGACTCGACGCGGCCGCTCCGCGTTAGTAGAAACGCAAACTTAAGCTTATGTTATAAGTGTTGTGCAACTCAATGTAACTCGTAAAATATAATTTTATAATCATAATGCTTGTTTACATTGAAATGAATCTAGTCTTTCGTTTATGCCTAAGCTTGGATAGAGGTCAATTGTTTTGAATACGAAATAAGGCTAACATGCCAAATCCGATTTGGCTGGCACCAGCGAAAATGTCTTGTTTTGCATTTAGATGTTAAATAATGATTAGGGTAATGCCAGTAAAGCTTTACTAGATATATTTTTTTAATTTTTCATTGTTAGTATGGTCCAAAATTAATAGATAAAAAATTGTATGTGATTACTTTAGGTACGGTGGCCTCGAAGATAGGAGGACCATTTTAGAAAAAAATCGCTTGCACATCTTGTAAGCGGATTTTTTGTCAGCTCCGTCCTTTTCTTTGTTACCAAACAGGGTTTTTGTTTATTAGAGCCACATGTGTCCACTAGGATGTTGGATGATGCAACCAAAAATCATCCTAAAGATGGTCCTGCTACCCTCGAGGCGACTGTACGTACGGTGGCCTCGAAGATAGGAGGACCATTTTAGAAAAAAATCGCTTGCACATCTTGTAAGCCGATTTTTTGTCAGTTCCGTCCTTTTCTTTGTTACCAAACAGGGTTTTTGTTTATTAGAGCCACATTTGTCCACTAGGATGTTGGATGTTGCAACCAAAAGTCGTCCTAAAGATGGTCCTGCTATCCTCGAGGCGACACCTACATTGTTTTTTTTTTGCTTGATTTAATTCGGCATGTATAGACATGCCGAATAACATTTTTAAAACATAGTTTACTGTCAGATTTAGTTTGAATTTAATTTCTATTTATTAAAATGTTAGATAGGCAAATTCTTGATTGCTAATTAGATTGTTAATTTTTTTTAATAATAATAATAGATGGACAAAATTGACGGAATTCGATAGCAACTGGAAAGAAGAAACAGCACGAGAGGGAGTGATAGTTGGAAAAGGAGAGGAGAGGCAAAGGAAAGAAATAGAAACAGGAATAAATCGGATTGGCTTGGATAATTATAGGATAAAACAGGTCATAATTTTGTAGATATTAATTAAATTATTTTCAATGCAAATCATACAATTTGTATTGTTCTAGTTATTTTAACACAAGGCGACCAGTAGCTAATTAGTACGTATAATTATTGAACGAGGCATTCCGTAGCGTCAACAGAATAATAACACAATCGCATTGCTACGTATTATCTATTTCATTTTTAAACAACAATTAAAAAGAGATGGCAGGTTGTGAAAGACACAATATACTTTCATCAGTAAGTGAAAAGCAAACAAAAAGATGCGTACCTATAGATTCTGTTTTTACAGATGTTTAAACAGAGGTGTTTATCGAAATAAAGAACCTTTATTAAAAATTTGAGTTTCTTTTTTAATACATCTTTTGTTGCGATGATATTTTTTCGAGTTTAGATCTAACAAAAATAGCGCGATTTATGATGTATTCAATTCAACACGTTTTAGAGTGACATGCACATGATCCATGATTAAAGGTTTACTTTCGGTTCGATAATTATAATTCTACAAAAGGCAAATAATGTTACATAAAATAAAAGATAATTTTGTATTTTTTTCACAAAAAAATAATCACAAAACTAAAAAATATTGTTAACGCAGTTCCAAATTCAGTTCCAGTTTCCAAAGCAAAAACTAAAAACCTGATCTTTCTCCACGTCAAACATCTAAATCTAAATAATTTCAGCGGACTGACAGTTACCTACGTTTACATCAAATATTAGTCCGTTAGATACTGTTGTTTTATAGTTTTAGTAATACGTTCGCGTTCCCAGCGACGACGCTTACAATGTTCGCATGCACTCTTTTTTCCTAACCTTTGAATGGGCCCCGCACACAATACGGGGAATTCGGGGTTTTACGCGAGCCCCCGTCTACCTGCACCCCACCCTAGTCACCCTCTATACAAAATCCGGTACTGTGGAGTGATCCACGCTTTAGTTCATACATCCCCTTAACGATGCGCGTACGCAGTGTGTTGGTTTTGAAATTTTTAAAATTAGTGGTGTTTTATGTGTATAATAATATAATTCTAGATGTTTTATGATAGTGAATTTTAGTGAAAATGGATCTTTCAGTGCCTAGGATTAAGTTTGAATTTGAGTACGATGATGATGATGATGAGGAGGAGTATATTGATAGGTATGTTACTACTGTCTAAGATTTATTTCCGAAATAGTTTTTGATTTACCACCTTGATCTCAATGAGCTGCTTTATCGTCTTTGGAGATCTAATAATGCAGAACTCAACAATGTTTCCATCTTCTTGTATGATCATGTTCGATGGACTTCAAATACTGGTAGCTTCCCAAACATTTTCATTACTATTGACATGACAACTGTGGTCGCTGTTAGTTTAGGTTTCTTGCCGGTTTCTTCTACAATATGCTGGAATGTATTTTGAAATCTAAACAAATATAAAATGCTCTGAATAACTGACTGACGGATCAACCTGGAGTGTTCTTTATTAATATGACGTAGGCATTCGATAAAAACGGAATTCCTACGGGAAAGCAGGATAGTCAGGATACATGCAAACGAAGTGCGGCTTTCGCTATTATGCATAAAACCAAAAAACCCGAATATACTATCAGGATTTGTATCGGGTCAAGGACCAGTCTGTTGATAAGCTGGGTCCATATTAAAGCCCAGGCTAAAACAGAAAGTATTATAAGATCTTTATAAAATATTTTAGTTGCAATAGCAAATAGCAAATGCAGTGGTTGTAATATTGTGCAGGTGCATCATTGCCCCGGCATCCCTTTTTTTATTTCGTTCGCAACCCACTGATTTCTAAGGGCCGATTTAGAATCCAACACAGCTATAGAAAAAATCTTGTAAGAGAATTAATAAATACCGTTCTTTCTTTGAAATAAAGTTTTGTACGAAATGAATAGAAAGCAATAGAAATGTATAAAATAAGAACTCATATAAAGTCAAATATTTTTATTCAAATAGGCTTTTGAATTTTCCTTGCGAAGATCTTTCGAATCGTCAGTTTCCCACGGGAAAGAAGATATATATACTTACATTAAAATCGATATTGATTTCCCTGTATTTAGTTAGCATATCCTACGAGATCTTCTGTTAATTCCGGGACAAATAGTAGACGGGAGTATCCAGGATATAAAATACCTCTGTGCCAACTTTCAACCAAATCCATAAAGCCGGTTTTGCGTTTTTAAGTTACGAAATATCAAACCTTCACATTTATAATAATAATAGCACAATAGAGACTGAGCGTACGCATCATAACTTTAAAAAAATATTATTAGCAATTTTTCTTTTGTTTCCTTGGCTTTGTACAATTTTAATTAAGTATTAACCAAGGTTTTTCTAATAAAGAAATAAATGTACTTTTTGGAAACGTCATTCGGAATTACATATATTCTTTTTGTTACAAAATGCAATGTACGGACAAACGAGGTCACCGAACTTAGTCATTCAGGCGTCTTATCAAGAGCATTATAGTTCGTTAGACATAATTATATTGCGTACCTACCCTCTATAAGGATATAGGTATCATTAACTAAACAATGCCTACGTGCTTCAAATAACTTGAAGTTGCTTCAAAAGAATGTCGACATACAATAAATACCTGCTAATTTTATTCCTAATAAATATTTGGAGTGGCAGAGCATTTATCATTGAAGTGGTAGAGTATAAAATGGACTCGACCAGGGAAGTACAACCCTCTCACCGAATATCGGCGTGAAGAAGCAATGCGTGTGTGAGATAAACACAACTTCTTTCCTTTCTCCTTTTCACTGTCTGTTATCTTAAATCTTTTGAACGACTAAATAGTGATTCAAGAGGAAGATTTAAAATGTATATAAATAATTGACGACCTCCGTGGCCTAATGGTTACCACGCCAGACCGCCACCCAGGAGGTCCCGGGTTCGATCCCCGGTCAGGTCATGATGAAAAACGAACTTTTTCTGATTGGCCTCGAGTCTTGGATGTTTATCTATATATGTATTTGTTATAAAATATAATATCGTTGAGTTAGTATCCCATAACACAAGTTTCGAACTTACTTTGGGGCTAGCTCAATCTGTATGAATTGTCCCTATATATTTATTTATTTATTTATTTATATAATGTATATACATACAAGGTTGTTCCCAAATTCTCACGGGAAAGCGGGATACAAGTAAAACGAAGTTGCGCGGGTTTCGCTAGTTCACTATAAAATTTAACTATTGTCACTGAAACCGAAGTCAACGTTTCTCATTAACAAACGTAATTAAATCTTGTAGCAATTAATTTTCAATTATTAAAATCTCAATTCAATTCAAGCACGAACTGGGCAGCATTATTGCACAGAAAATTGCAGATACACTCGAATAAAGCTACGTATTGATTACGCGACGGCATCGATTTCGATACAAAAATATTTTTTTATTGCACCGAAGTATACATTAATTTAGTAACACAGATCTAACTGCTGGCTGGGATGGGTCCAAGAACACCCGCCGGTGGGGTTACGGAAGTATCACCAGTTCCCGCGACCCTGCCACTGTGAAGGCACAGATGGTCAGGTTTTTAGTCGGTATCTCTTATTGGCTATAGAGAAGCCCGACGCTTCCCCAAGTCGCGGGACATGCAGTAATGCATTTTCCTGACTAAAAATAAAAATATAAATGTTAGTATAATGGACCTTGTTGGGCACTGTAAAATTTATTGGCAATAGAGGGCGCTATTTACTTAAATACATACATATACAATTTTAACGAAGTAGATGGACAATTTAAATTTCTATCATTCCTTCTTAGCAATAATTGTAGTTTGCCATTTTAAAGTTAATGACATTTCATTTATTTAACACTAGCTTATCCCCGCGGCTTCTCTCGCGTTAATTTTATGAAATTGATCTCGTTTGACAACAAAACAACCCATAGCGCGACTTGTGGCGCCACCTGTTGGCTGATATAGCGCCCTCCATAAGAAAAAATATTTTCCCATTGGCACGACATACTTTCACGGGATAAAATGTATAAGCCTATGTTGGGTTCAGTACCCCTAACAATATGTATGCAAATTTTCATAATGATCGGCTGTTTAGTCAAGCCGCGAAGGAATAACAAACAAACAAACTCACTTTCTCATTTATAATATTATTTATTTAACATACAAAACATACTACAAAAATGCGTGACGTGCGTGACATAGGCTTAAGTATGCATATAGATACTAGATTGCCGTTAAATATACATAAATATTTAAAATAAAATAAAAAATGTACATCCTAGACAAACTGATATGTTCTAAGTAATTGAAATACATAATTCTAATAATGTCTCTCTCTACACTTTAACTGAAAAAAGTGCGTAAAAAGCCTTATCATATTATAAAAAAACCTTGACTTTTATATCAAAACCTAATTCTGATCTGCTTTATGTACGGTAATGAATTGGTTCCGCGATTTTCGCATGGGCGCCGCGCCGCATAATTCCGTTGTTGCGTGATCGATACACAGTCTTAGAGCCGCGAAGTTAACTGTAATATTGTTATTTACCCGCTGTGAATAAAAAAACGTGTAAATAATAAGAGTAGATTATGAAATCAGTTCACATCAAACTTTAAAATTTAGATTTATTGAGAAAGTGCTGTCTCAGATGAATTTCAAATGGCTCTGGTGAACGCAATGTTGTTTTTTAGTTGGAATTATAACGGTAGAATACTTTGTTGCAATTGTCGAAATAATGTATTTATTCTGTACTATAAATAAAGTTGTGTTTAATAAAGTTTTCCAAATACCTTAGGACTGGCGAGAACCGCTACATAAACTTGAAGCATAATTTTTTTTAAACATTATCATACTCGTAGACTCGTAGTGTGTAACAAAAAGTTCCTACTTTTTGTTGTGACAAACATGCTGTCAAATATACCTTATTTATTAGTATTACTTTGAATTAATGCTATTCCGTAGTTATATAAGGTGTTAGATTTTTAGTTTTTATTGAAATTAGATATAATACCCTACCCATACATAAATTAATCAACAGAAATCATACGCTTAATTATTTTTAAATTTTTTTCGTATAAAGAAACAATTTAAAACGTATGTACCGTACGTATGTATACGTAAAACTCACGTAGTAACAGCTACCTATGTCGTATCGCATAGTACAGTCTAGTCAAAATGCAACAAACAAAATCTAACACCCTATATACGAGTGACGCCGGAAGGAGGTATGAAAGCGAGCTTGCTTAAGGGCGCGTTTTGACGACGCGAAAATTTAAAATATATTTTTGCCTTACCACAAGAACATGTATGATAATGGCTATTTTTTTTATTTTTTATTGTTACAGTGTCGGAGATAGCGACCAGCGACGGGCGCAGGTCGCGAGCGGCGCGGCGGGCGCGCGACACAAGACGGCTCCGCAGGCCGCAACGACGACGGCCCACAGCAAGCAGCTGGCGGCGGGCGGGGCCAACCACCCGCCCCAGCCGCAAGGTAACCACAAACGTAATGTCAACCAATATGTTTTTACTTTATACTAACATTTTCAATAAGTTTTACGGTGCATCCACGCCGCAGTTACTTTTGTGCGGCAACAGAATGCTAAAATTTTACTTGATAACATTCTTCAGATTCTTCAGCTTTTGCGACTTTTCAAATAAGTTTTTGTTATCAAATGTTGCCCAGTAACTCTTAGAAACGTTGCTCCACAAAGAGTAACTACGGTGTGGATGCACCATTCGAACCACTTCATATATGGCGTAGACGCTGACGTTCGAAGAACGTATACGCATAGCAGACGCCACCGCGATAACACGACGTACGCCTAGCGTTGACTCGACATCTTTATTGTATGCAGAGACAATGCTTGGCGTGCGTCGCGTTATTGCGGCGTCTGTTATGCGTATACGTTCATCGAATGCCTACGCCATGTGTAACGGAGCGTCTTAAGCCTGCGCTACACAGTTTAAAACATTGATTTGGAAACGAGTTTTAAAAGAAACAGATTTTCGAAGGGTTTCATACCAATTTCGTTTGGCTTTTAAACGCCTTTGGTAGTTGATGCTAGTTTTAAAGAGTAGTAGAGTTGGTTTTGGCTGTAACTTATTATTATTAATAGTTAACATGACTTTGATATACGTACCTTGTTTCGTATAGGCAGGCACTCATTAAGGAAAATAAATAGACAACCACTTATCCTGTGAGTTGGCATGTTGCCAGCGTCTCGATAATAAATGCCTTCTAACATTATTATAAATATGATATGTTTGTTCGTCTTTCCTAGTAACGGCTGGAATTGATGTTTGAAAAAAGAGTAAATGTGGTGTCGCACTATTTCCGATCCGAATCCGATCTAAACCCGATCCGAACTCGTGTAAATACTGGCAGTGCTTACCATGCTTACGAAAAAACATTTATCAATAATATCAATTCTGATTTTTTTAAAATAAATACAGAAGATATTTTTAAAAATAAATCTATACTATCTATACTAATATTATAAAGAGGAAAGATTTGATTGTTTGTTTGTTGGTTTGTTTGTTTGCATTGAATAGGCTCCGAAACCACTGGACCGATTTTAAAAATTCTTTCACCACCAACACATAGGCTTTTCCCGAAATTCAATGTGGTTCCCACGGGAACGGGTCCGGAACTTCACGCGGACGAAGTCGCGGGAAAAAAATCTAGTATCTTATAAAAAAACTAAATTGAATACGTAATAATTTTTTATCATTAAGTGTGCTTTCAAAAAACTCCTTTTTAATATTGACAAAATATTTAAAAATTTGCATGCTTTTATCGAAGTAAGTACTTGTATTATGACCTCATCACATAAC
Organism: Endotricha flammealis; assembly: GCA_905163395.2. Lineage (NCBI taxonomy): Eukaryota > Metazoa > Arthropoda > Insecta > Lepidoptera > Pyralidae > Endotricha > Endotricha flammealis. The sequence continues at coordinate 4,497,529 of LR990871.1, read as the reverse complement.
CAAATGGAAAGTATCATTCTGTGAAATTGAGGACATTCAGACACTTTTTGTAAAAGGACATGTTTTATTGTCTTCCTTTTATGATATAATACGCCTACGCTGACAATCCTCGAGAGAGTATGCAGATTTTAAAGCACATATCATATGTCACACATATTTAAGAATTTTAAACGTGACACGACTTTTTTTTAATTAAAAAAAAATACAGTAGGTTATAATATACAGTAGGACGTTGCGTTGTGTGGTTCGTTACAGTGTCGGAGATATCGCGTTAACGTTAGCATAGCAGTAAGCAATGTATTGTTACACAAGTTTATAAAACACCTTTACCCTAACACCCCGTCCACACGCACCCAATTTTTGGGCCAATTTGATCTATTGTCCTGTACTTAGTGATATCTAAAGAAAAGTACAGGTATACAAATTGGCCAATTAGATTGGGCCGTGTGGAAGGGGTGTAAGTGCTGCGGGTCTATTCTCGTCTTAACAGTCAAAATCTAGGGTCAATCTCAGGCAATGTCTCGCTCGTCGTGTGTATTATAAATGAGCAAGATTGCGCGTGAGATTGATATTAGATTTTAAATGTTTTTGTTACGAGAATAGCCAGGAATGTCTAAATTTAAGTACACATGGTTGGTATACATTAACACGACTAAACGTTACATACGTCGTAAATTAAGCATTTGTATACATTTCTGCTAATAATAACTCGACCATGACCAAGGACGGCGTAAAAATTATGAAATTTCTTATAAGCTAATCAAATTCAACCGTAAATGATTTGTTTTATGTATTCACTTGATTATTATGATTTTTTTTACGTTTGCAATTATTTTTGATGTTACGTATGACGTCAATACATACGTCAGTGATTCCCGTAACCGAGTCCAAATAATTCTTTGAAGTACTTGTAAGAATACTTTAGAAACGAAGTACTTAATGTAAGTCAAAGCTCGAGTCTTGGAATTTCTTCCGCTACTAAAAGTAGTGTTTTTAGATTAATGAGTAGCGGGGTCGGGTCCCAGCTTCACACGAGTTTTTGTGTAGATCCCATTTTTTTTAAAATATAGCTTTTGTGGGATAGTTTAGCTTGCCAATGGTGAAATAATTTTTCAAATTGGTCCAGTCGTTTTTGAGTTTATTAATAATTAATAATAAATAATACAAAAATACAAATCTTTTCTCTTTATAATATTAGTATAGATTCGTACGAATTAAGATTTTGGAATATTTATTGAATTGACATTGAAATTGCATTTATATCAGAGACTCCGAGAGTAAGTCGGACGCGTGTCGTAAAAGAGAACAGATTTTTTTCCGGTTACATTGCAATAAAGTCATACATTCTAAACCTTTTTTATATCATTTTATTACAATTAATTATGCACTTTAATTAATACAGTGTAAAGTTGTTTTTTGCCCGTTGCACTACATGTTTTATTGTTGATAAGAACTGCGTCAATACTGTAGGTGACCTTGTTCCACTCTATTAGGCTTAACGTAATAACACTATTCTGTAATATAAATACTAGGTCATACGTGTAAAAAAATATATTTTCATAGTCATTTGACTAGGAATAAAAAAAACTTTGTAAACTCTAGAGCGTCCGCGGTATCAAAGACTGTCTACTGAATCGGGCAGTCCTTTAATCGGGCCTAGTCAACTACAAATTCCTAAAGTCTCTATTATTTTGTCGGGTCAAGATGAAAAACTAACTTTTTCTGATTGACCTCGGGTCTTAGATGTTTATTTATATATATGTATTTGTTATAAAATATATTATAGTTGAGTTAGTATCCCATAACACAAGTCTCGACTTACTTAGGGGCTAGCTCAATCAGTAAAAAAAAGCTAATTTTGTCTTTGAAAATTATAGTAGAAATTTCGTAATTTATAAAACATTCAATATTATCATGTTTAAACAAACCATTTGAAATGCATATTTGTTTTTTAATATTTATTATATTCGAGATTAAGTTAATAAGTCGACCTTCAGCAACATTTTATTTTTTTATAATATTCACATTAATTTGGTATGTCTAGCAAGGCTGTTTTTAATGTCTATTCTAAGTGGCCCAAACGGCTTTACTGCATTTATTTATATTTAATAGGAACAAAAAATGCATATTTTAATGATAAAACGAAAAATAAATAAAACAAAAATAACTTATTTGTATAAAGTGACAAAAGTTAAACTATTCTTAGTTTAGTTTTTATTTAGTTTAAATTTTTTATTGTTAGTTTAGTTTTTATTAATTTCATGTTATGTATTTAGTATGTATTGTACCAATAAATAAAAAATTCTATAAATAAATCCTATGTGTTAATCCAGGTTATATACTACCCGTGTACCAAATTTCAAGCAAACATATTAAACCGCGTGAAAGACCAACAAACATCGATATAAACTTTCGCATTTATAATATTAGTATCATCATATCAACCCATAATCATCCCACTGCTGGGATACGGGTCTCCCTTCAATCGAAGGTGATTAGAGCGTACTCTGCCACGCTGCTCCAATGCGGATCGGCAGAGGCCGGTGTTTTCAAGCCGCCCGAAGGACACCGACTTGTCTTAACGACTGTCATCTACCGATAACAGCCGGGACCGACGGCTTAACGTGCCCTCCGAAGCACGGAGAAGCTCGAGATAACGAAACCCATTCAAACGCTGGCTAGGGTCGACGTCGCTTAACTTGCGTGTTCATATTAGAGTGCGACACACAGCGACGCCATCGAGCTCCTCAATATTAGTATATAAGGCCTGAATTATTCAGAAAGGGCGTACGGTGAAGGCTCGGCGAAGACGCGGCACAGGCACGATGTCACTTCAAAACGTTTTCATACAAATTTCAACGCGGCCCAGGCATGCCGTATGACGCTTGGGGCGCCAGTTCCGCGACTTCGCCGCGTCTTCACCGTGCGCCGTTTATGTTTTACGCCTATGGACTACTTACTAAATCTTCCAAATTGGACTCATGAATTCATAACTGATGATTGAATGTATGTTTTCACATGCTGCTGCGGTGACCACAGGCTCCGGCTGCGGCGGAGATGGCGACTACCAGCTGGTGCAACACGAGGTGCTCTACTCCTCGTCCAATAGGTGAGCTAATATATATATTCTACCACATTATCATATCATGGAATACGCAGCACAGCGTGACTTACGGCTTACGGCTTAATGACTGTATATTCTACCACTTCATACATAAATTCGTTGTCTATGGTAAACTGCGTAGCAGTTTGTCGGAGACAATAGACGCTCATAATGAATGTTTTTTTGTTTTTAATTTTGCAATTCACACAAGAAAAAGGAACAAAAGTAACTAGATATAGTATAAGACTACCTTGCAGTAGGATACAGGTAGGGTTGATATGATGATGATCATATGATTTCAGGTACGAGGTGTTGGAGTTCCTCGGCCGGGGCACCTTCGGCCAGGTGGTGAAGTGCTGGAAGAAGGGCACCAACGAGATAGTCGCAATCAAGATCCTCAAAAACCACCCCAGCTATGCTCGCCAGGGGCAGATTGAGGTTAGTAAACGCCACCTTTCAGCATAAGCATGTTTTATGTTTTTCATCATGACCCGACCGGGATTCGAACCCGGGACTGTAACCATTACGCCACGGAGGTCGTCAAATGTCATTTTAATGTCTCATTAATTTTCATCACCGTTAGGAACGTTAATTAAAAGGCAAAGTCACGGTGAAAGTTTACTTTATAGTATTTATATTTATTATGTTTATACATAATAAAAATATAGGCATATTAGGCCTTATCTGAATTTAATTAGGAATATTATAATGCGCAATATTACACAGTACAATAACAATTTAATTAGTTTACCTGCTAAACTTGTCCTTGGTAAAGTTCGTATAATTTAGTTCGGAACACTTGGCTTGAAACCCTCCAAAGTTACAATAGTTATTAATAAATTTCTAGTTAGGGCAAATACTTAGTCGTGGGACATACCTCGGGGTGTGATTTTCTTTTGGACTTTAAAAGAACTAGGATGCGATTTTGTGATTATATTATTTAACGATTATCTTAGGCTAGATTTTCCCCGCGGCTTCACTCGCGGTTAATTTTATGACATAGATCATGAGATCTATGTCATAAAATTAACCGCGAGTGAAGACATCAAAACAACCCATAGCGTGACTTGTGGCGCCATCTGTTGGCCGATAGCCCATCCCTTACAGCGCCCTCTATAGTAGAAAAAATATTTTTCCATTGGAATGACATACTTTCACGGGATAAAAAGTAGCATATGTTAGGCTCTGTACCCCTAACAATATGTATGCAAATTTTCATAATGATCGGCTGCTTAGTCAAGCCGTGAAGGAGTAACAAACAAACTCACTTTCTCATTTATAATATTAGTATGAGTATGATATCCAAATTCCGTCATAGTGTTCAAAATGGTTAATAGCTGGCGAAGTTATTTGTGAAATGCTGTCTCAACAAAAGAAATTAAGGACTTTTTCTTTAAAAAAAAAATATATAAATATGTGGGCCGAATTAAGGACTGAATTGTCGAAAAATTAACAGATCCACTGTTCAACTATCTATGGGTATATTCACTACACTATACATATATAGATAAACATCCAAGACCCGAGGCCAATCAGAAAAAGTTCGTTTTTCATCATGACCCGACCGGGGATCGAACCCGGGACCTCCTGGGTGGCGGTCTGACGTGGTAACGACCCTTGTGAAGTTAGCGCCACTTTTTTAAAAAAATCAATTTTTTTTTAGAGTTCCCGGTAGCTTACGAATAGTTCTGGAGTTCTCTCTAGAAAATTCTCATAGTTCCGCGCAAATTTTCGAAAAATCGTCAAAAAACAAAATCGAGCGCCAACTTCACGCAGCGCCGCTTTTTTGTTTAAATGGAGTTCTGAGCGGCAAAATGCAATCAGAAGGAAGAGTTCTGGAGTTCTTGATAGTTTTTTTTAATAGTTCTGCAAATTAAAAAAATTTTTTTTTTTTGAAAATTTTCAAAAATTGATTTTGTCGGAGTTCTGCATGGGGTTCTAAACGGCGCTACGAGAGTTCTAGCGAATGCCGCAATCAGAACTCTCGTACGACCAATTTTGACATAGTTATAAAAAACCTAATGTTTAAAATCCACCATTTTGTTTACGAAATTGGTTTTTTCGGAGTTCTGCTTGGGGTTCTAAACGGCGCTACGAGAGTTCTAGCGAATGCCGCAATCAGAACTCTCGCACGACTAATTTTGACATAGTTATAAAAAACATAATGTTTAAAGTCCACCATTTTGTTTTCGAAATTGGGTTTTTCGGAGTTCTGCTTGGGGTTCTAAACGGCGCTACGATAGTTCTAGCGAATGCCGAAATCAGAACTCTCGTACGACTAATTTTGACATAGTTATAAAAAACAGTCCACCATTTTGTTTTCGAAATTGGTTTTTTCGGAGTTCTGCTTGGGGTTCTAAACGGCGCTACGAGAGTTCTAGCGAATGCCGCAATCAGAACTCTCGTACGACTAATTTTGACATAGTTATAAAAAACCTAATGTTTAAAATCCACCATTTTGTTTACGAAATTGGTTTTTTCGGAGTTCTGCTTGGGGTTCTAAACGGCGCTACGAGAGTTCTAGCGAATGCCGCAATCAGAACTCTCGTACGACTAATTTTGACATAGTTATAAAAAACCTAATGTTTAAAATCCACCATTTTGTTTACGAAATTGGTTTTTTCGGAGTTCTGCTTGGGGTTCTAAACTGCGCTACGAGAGTTCTAGCGAATGCCGCAATCAGAACTCTCGCGCGACTAATTTTGACATATTTATAAAAAACATAATGTTTAAAGTCCACCATTTTGTTTTCGAAATTGGGTTTTTCGGAGTTCTGCTTGGGGTTCTAAACGGCGCTACGATAGTTCTAGCGAATGCCGAAATCAGAACTCTCGTACGACTAATTTTGACATAGTTATAAAAAACAGTCCACCATTTTGTTTTCGAAATTGGTTTTTTCGGAGTTCTGCTTGGGGTTCTAAACGGCGCTACGAGAGTTCTAGCAAATGCCGCAATCAGAACTCTCGTACGACTAATTTTGACATAGTTATAAAAAACATAATGTTTAAAGGCCACCATTTTGTTTACGAAATTGGTTTTTTCGGAGTTCTGCTTGGGGTTCTAAACGGCGCTACGATAGTTCTAGCGAATGCCGCAATCAGAACTCTCGTACGACTAATTTTGACATAGTTATTAAAAACATAATGTTTAAAGGCCACCATTTTGTTTACGAAATTGGGTTTTTCGGAGTTCTGCTTGGGGTTCTAAACGGCGCTACGAGAGTTCTAGCGAATGCCGCAATCAGAACTCTCGTACGACTAATTTTGACATAGTTATAAGAAACAGTCCACCATTTTGTTTTCGAACTAGCGCATGCCGCAATCAGAACTCTCGTACGACTAATTTTGTTTTCGAAATTGGGTTTTTCGGAGTTCTGCTTGGGGTTCTATACGGCGCTACGATAGTTCTAGCGAATGCCGAAAGAACTCTCGTACGACTAATTTTGACATAGTTATAAAAAACAGTCCACCATTTTGTTTTCGAAATTGGTTTTTTCGGAGTTCTGCTTGGGGTTCTAAACGGCGCTACGATAGTTCTAGCGAATGCCGCAATCAGAACTCCGAAAAACCCAATTTCGAAAACAAAATGGTGGACTTTAAACATTATGTTTTTTATAACTACATATGTCAAAATTAGTCGTACGAGAGTTCTGATTGCGGCATTCGCTAGAACTATCGTAGCGCCGTTTAGAACCCCAAGCAGAACTCCGAAAAACCCAATTTCGAAAACAAAATGGTGGACTTTAAACATTATGTTTTTTATAACTATGTCAAAATTAGTCGTACGAGAGTTCTGATTGCGGCATTCGCTAGGACTCTCGTAGCGCCGTTTAGAACCCTAAGCAGAACTCCGAAAAAACCAATTTAGAAAACAAAATGGTGGACTTTAAACATTATGTTTTTTATAACTATGTCAAAATTAGTCGTACGAGAGTTCTGATTGCGGCATTCGCTAGAACTATCGTAGCGCCGTTTAGAACCCCAAGCAGAACTCCGAAAAACCCAATTTCGAAAACAAAATGGTGGACTTTAAACATTATGTTTCTTATAACTATGTCAAAATTAGTCGTACAAGAGTTCTGATTGCGGCATTCGCTAGAACTATCGTAGCGCCGTTTAGAACCCCAAGCAGAACTCCGAAAAAACCAATTTCGAAAACAAAATGGTGGACTTTAAACATTATGTTTTTTATAACTATGTCAAAATTAGTCGTACGAGAGTTCTGATTGCGGCATTCGCTAGAACTCTCGTAGCGCCGTTTAGAACCCTAAGCAGAACTCCGAAAAAACCAATGTCGAAAACAAAATGGTGGACTTTAAACATTATGTTTTTTATAACTATGTCAAAATTAGTCGTACGAGAGTTCTGATTGCGGCATTCGCTAGAACTATCGTAGCGCCGTCTAGAACCCCAAGCAGAACTCCGAAAAAACCAATTTCGAAAACAAAATGGTGGACTGTTTTTTATAACTATGTCAAAATTAGTCGTACGAGAGTTCTGATTTCGACATTCGCTAGAACTATCGTAGCGCCGTTTAGAACCCCAATCAGAACTCCGAAAAACCCAATTTCGAAAACAAAATGGTGGACTTTAAACATTATGTTTTTTATAACTATGTCAAAATTAGTCGTACGAGAGTTCTGATTGCGGCATTCGCTAGAACTATCGTAGCGCCGTTTAGAACCCCAATCAGAACTCCGAAAAACCCAATTTCGAAAACAAAATGGTGGACTTTAAACATTATGTTTTTTATAACTATGACAAAATTAGTCGTACGAGAGTTCTGATTGCGGCATTCGCTAGAACTATCGTAGCGCCATTTAGAACCCCAAGCAGAACTCCGAAAAAACCAATTTCTAAAACAAAATGGTGGACTGTTTTTTATAACTATGTCAAAATTAGTCGTACGAGAGTTCTGATTTCGGCATTCGCTAGAACTATCGTAGCGCCGTTTAGAACCCCAATCAGAACTCCGAAAAACCCAATTTCGAAAACAAAATGGTGGACTTTAAACATTATGTTTTTTATAACTATGTCAAAATTAGTCGTACGAGAGTTCTGATTGCGGCATTCGCTAGAACTATCGTAGCGCCGTTTAGAACCCCAATCAGAACTCCGAAAAACCCAATTTCGAAAACAAAATGGTGGACTTTAAACATTATGTTTTTTATAACTATGTCAAAATTAGTCGTACGAGAGTTCTGATTTCGGCATTCGCTATAACTATCGTAGCGCCGTTTAGAACCCCAAGCAGAACTCCGAAAAAAACAATTTCGAAAACAAAATGGTGGACTTTAAACATTATGTTTTTTATAACTATGTCAAAATTAGTCGTACGAGAGTTCTGATTTCGGCATTCGCTATAACTATCGTAGCGCCGTTTAGAACCCCAAGCAGAACTCCGAAAAAAACAATTTCGAAAACAAAATGGTGGACTGTTTTTTATAACTATGTCAAAATTAGTCGTGCGAGAGTTCTGATTGCGGCATTCGCTAGAACTCTCGTAGCGCCGTTTAGAACCCTAAGCAGAACTCCGAAAAAACCAATGTCGAAAACAAAATGGTGGACTTTAAACATTATGTTTTTTATAACTATGTCAAAATTAGTCGTACGAGAGTTCTGATTGCGGCATTCGCTAGAACTATCGTAGCGCCGTCTAGAACCCCAAGCAGAACTCCGAAAAAACCAATTTCGAAAACAAAATGGTGGACTGTTTTTTATAACTATGTCAAAATTAGTCGTACGAGAGTTCTGATTTCGACATTCGCTAGAACTATCGTAGCGCCGTGTAGAACCCCAATCAGAACTCCGAAAAACCCAATTTCGAAAACAAAATGGTGGACTTTAAACATTATGTTTTTTATAACTATGTCAAAATTAGTCGTACGAGAGTTCTGATTGCGGCATTCGCTAGAATTCTCGTAGCGCCGTTTAGAACCCCAAGCAGAACTCCGAAAAAAACAATTTTCGAAAACAAAATGACGGACTTTCAACATAATTTTTTTATAACTACGGCAAAATTAGTCGTACGAGAGTTCTGATTGCGGCATTCGCTAGAACTCTCGTAGCGCCGTTTAGAACCCCAAGCAGAACTCCGAAAAAACCAATTTTCGAAAACAAAATGGCGGACTTTCAACATAATTTTTTTATAACTACGGCAAAATTTGTCGTACGAGAGTTCTGATTGCGGCATTCGCTAGAACTCTCCTAGCGCCGTTTAGAACCCCATGCAGAACTCCGACAAAATCAAGTTTTGAAATCTTTCAAAAAAAAAAATTTTTTTTAAAATTAGCAGAACTATTAAAAAAAACTATCAAGAACTCCAGAACTCTTCCTTCTGATTGCATTTTGCCGCTCAGAACTCCATTTAAACAAAAAAGCGGCGCTGCGTGAAGTTGGCGCTCGATTTTGTTTTTTGATGATTTTTCGAAAATTTGCGCGGAACTATGAGAATTTTTTAGAGAGAACTCCAGAACTATTCGTAAGCTATCGGGAACTCTAAAAAAAAATAGATTTTTTTTAAAAAGTGGCGCCAACTTCACAAGGGCGTGGTAACGCCACGCCACGGAGGTCGTCAATTCCGATATCACTAAACGAACTTTTCGACGTTATTTTTTTAGGGAAAGGAAAGGCGTGGTAACCATTACGCCACGGAGGTCGTCAAGTTTAAAGTCGTAATGGTTATATAAAATTGTTTTGGCGTTGTTATCGAATGAAAGTCCTTTTCAATTGTTTCTAAAACGTTACGTTAGCAAAGGGCAGGTTTTTCAACGCTATTGTGTGATAGCGAAATCAGCTGAATTACTAAGTGAATTTGGAATTATGTTTTTCTTTTTTTGATGTTTATATCAAACAAATAAATTCAGATAAAATAAATCTATATTATAAACGAAAAATAATATAAATGAAACATTTTAACTGTCTCATATATGACTCATGAAGAACTTTTGGAATAAATTCAGGACTCACAGGCGACTCATTTTTATTCCACGCCTATGAGTCATCATAAAAAATATATGATACATTTTTTTCGGAATTTTCAATTTTATTGTATGGGGCCATTTTTTTGTTATTCAATTCAAAGATAACTTTTACAAAATTTCATCTATTTCAACGAATAATGGTAGGAAGTTGGGATTTATATTCGTGTATTGAATTGTTTGCGATAATGAGGTGCTCGCAACATGTGCGCACCGGATCTCATTAAGGCGCTTCTGCGAATGCTTCACTGTTGGATATATTACGTAGCAATTTACCGAGAATTGTCTCACGAGGTGATTTCGTTATATTCATGTTACCATGAAAATTGGGAGCGATGTAATCAGAAATACTTTCAGGGTTACTAAAATCGAAAGAATAAAAATGGAATAATTATAAGATTTATACATTAATTGTTTACCTGAACCCTTTTTGTGCGAATTTGACTTTCATTCGGAATTTTGTTTAAAATTAACAATAAGTTATGAAATATACAAATACAACAGATAATAAAAGTATGTATCATATTTAAAAAATAAATTTACTAAATAAACAGTTAAAATATAACATTTTTTTCCCATCATAATATAAAGAGCTTTTCACTTTGTATTAATTTTTAAATTATTTTATTTATTTACAAATACTTACCCCTTTACTAATAAACGTTGTGTAATGTGTATATAATTATACAATGGTTTGTCATTTTCACACTTCATTTAATTCTCATCAAGAAAGACAGTGACACAACAGTGTTTAACTATACACTCGTTAAACTATGTTTATTAGTAAGTGTTTAAAATTATATTTTAATGACCATTTTAATTCGAAACCATACACGATTATTGCGCAAATTATTTCTTTCTAATTAATGTTTGTGTTTTTTTAAATTGTCGATACTTTTTCGATTTTTATACACAATTTTTTTTAATGAACACTTGTGTCTATTTCAGGTGTCGATCCTGTCCCGCTTGTCGCAGGAGTCGGCGGACGAGTTTAACTTCGTGCGCGCGTACGAGTGCTTCCAGCACCGATCGCACACATGTCTCGTGTTCGAAATGCTCGAGCAGAACCTCTACGACTTCCTCAAGCAGAATAAGTTCTCGCCGTTGCCACTCAAATACATCAGGCCTATACTCCAGCAAGTGCTCACCGCACTGCTCAAACTCAAAGTGAGTTTTTATTTTTATTTTTTAGTTTAACGTCAAAGTCAAGCATTTTTATTCAAATAGGCCTATACCTGAAGCTCTTTCGAATCGTCTCAATTTCTTCCTACCAGTTCAGAAGGCAAATCTTCTCATATCAGTGACAAATGTCAGCGTCACTGCACATGTCAGTTACATTATTCTGAATATTTTACATGACACACCTTTTTTTAAATAAAATATGAAAAATTACCCGCGGCCATGTTTTTTTTTTTTAAATCTTGCATGTGTTGTAAGATAAAATCATAAGTTTGGAGTTTAGTAAAAACGTTACGTACGCTCAATAACTTTAGTTTTATTTGAAGTAATAATTTGATATTTTTTCATAGAAATTTCTGACCTTTTTTGCAACATTGAAAACAAGTAACAGATATTACTAGAATAGATTTATATTTTATCTATATGCTTTACAATTTTTACAGCAACTGGGTCTCATTCACGCCGACCTCAAGCCAGAGAACATAATGCTGGTGGAGCCGGCGCGGCAGCCCTACCGCGTGAAGGTGATCGACTTCGGGAGCGCGTCACACGTCAGCAAGGCTGTGTGCAACACGTACCTGCAGAGCAGATACTATAGGTATTATAAGAATAATTTAATATATTATTTTCAAGTAATTTTATATTATAACTAGCGAAACCCGCGCAACTTCGTTTGCGTGTATCCCGCTTTCCCGTGGGAATTTTTAAATTTTTCTCTCCGTAAGAACCATCCTCGTACTTCAAGGAATATTCTAAAAAAAAAATCAGCCAAATCGGTCAAGCCGTTTTCATGTTATGTCGTGACAACGGAAAACGGGTTTCATTTTTATATAAATAGATAGAAGATAAGAGAGGTAGGGCATAGCGGATAATCCTCTCAAATCGGAAGGAAGGACCTCCACCTTACAGAAGATCGTAGCCAAATAGCATTGGTTTCGTCCATGTTGTGTTCCTACGGTGAGTAAGGTCTCCAGAGCTCCACTTAGGGGGGTTGGGAGGGTTGGCAGCGCGTGAGTGACACCCCCGGTATTGCAAGCGTCTATAGGCTACGGTGACGGCTTACCATCAGGCCGACCGTGTGCTTGTCTGCCACCTGTGTGGTATAAAAAATAATAATTTAAGTAGGTACAAAAGTACACATACACAAATACATAAAACACAAATAAACATACATAAAAAATAAATAAATATTAAACAATATTACAAAACTAACAACTATAAATGAAATGGTATATTGTTTATGATAGATTTGGATAAAGTTTTATGGAAGAAAGTTAAAAAAAAAAGATTAAAAAAGAAAAAATTAAGACACAATAAATAAAATTATTATTATCCAAGTATCCAACCATTAGAACACTATACACCCTAACTAATATTTGTGAAAGTAAGTATGTATAAGTATACCTATTTGTCATGCTGTCACAAGAGAAATTCTTCAGCCCTGATTTTTAAAAAGCAATGAAATTTAGAATTTAAAGTAAAATTCCTATTTTATGAAATTATGAATTAAGTTGTTTTTGTACTTCCCAGGGCGCCGGAGATCATCCTCGGGCTGGCGTTCTGCGAGGCCATCGACATGTGGTCGCTGGGCTGCGTGGTGGCCGAGCTGTTCCTGGGCTGGCCGCTGTACCCCGGCTCCTCGGAGTACGACCAGATCAGATACATCTCGCAGACGCAGGGCCTGCCCACGGAGCACATGCTCAACAGGTAACAGGTTCAACTCACCTTTTGTCACCTTTTACGCCCACAGGGGTGACAAGGGGTGGTGATATTCTCATTTGCCGTCACCTCATGGCCATCTGTGTAATTTAGCAATGTATAAAAATCTTTTAAATACATTTTGTGATTCTTGCGGCACTTCTCAACAGACCATTCAAGTAGTATTTAAAATGTTGACGTGAAAAAGTATTTCCTGTGAATCGACTAGTAAAATGTGTTCTTGATTCGAGATCGCCGCCTTGTCAACGGAGGACCTCGGATCCTCACCGTTGCCCTTTTAAAGTGTACCCACAACATGGGAACGGCGCGAAAAAAAATTCATTTCATAGCATTAAGCGTCTAGGCGCTAGACCGCGGACAGACATACGGACATGGCGAAACTATAAGGGTTCCTTGTAGTTTACTACGAAGCCCTAAAAAAGAAAGAATGTCGGTGCGATTTTGTAAATCAATACTTTAAGCTTATCTAAGGTGTAACAAAATCAACTATAAAGATTTTAGAGGGTGATTCTACTCTTCAATACAAACAATATTTACTATGGGACCAACTTCGAAATCACGAAAAAAAAACAGCAGTTGATTTTGTTACACCTTATATTGATGTGAATAATTAATTTTTGAGGGTTTGATTATTAATGTTATTTATGTGTCGAAAACCTGTATTCCTATTTAATCGATAACAATTTTTAGCGCAAGTAAAACGGCGAAGTTCTTCTACCGCGACGTGGACAGTACGTACCCGTTCTGGAGGCTGAAAACACCCGAAGAACACGAACTGGAGACCGGCATCAAGAGCAAGGAGGCCAGGAAATACATTTTCAATTGCCTCGACGACATAGGACAGGTTAATATTTTCATGATTAGGATTTTGGACTGTTTTTATAAATAAAAAAATTGCTATTAAAAAAAAAGGGAATGCCGTAACTGGTATTTCATTAAATTTTTTAACCGGTAGCCATATTTCTATCGATTCTGAAGAGGTAGCTTGTAATGTTGTTTATTTATTAAAATCATTATTTGTATACTTATTTTGGTTAGAAGGCTTAATCCAAGGCATCCGTTTTCACCAACCAGCCCTAGCATAGGTATTTCCTAACTCTAACATTTTTTTATGAGTTACGGAATGAATATGTATGCCAGGGTTCGTTGGTGAAAAAGTGAAAAAGGGCATTAGTCTAAATAAGCGATTTCATTTTACTCCATCTAAAATGCTAACCCAATATAATATCTACTTTATTTTATTGCATTTGTTAAGTTGTAATTTATTTAATATTTGTCCACAGGTTAATGTACCAACAGATCTTGAGGGCGGCCAACTGTTGGCAGAGAAAGCAGATAGAAGGGAATTCATTGACTTACTCAAAAGAATGTTGACTATGGACCAGGTAATGTATTGATAATTTTATTACTTTCTTAACAACAATGCACCGTTGGTTGGTAACGCCCAAGTTATGCCCCCGGTATTGCAAGCATCCATATGCTACGGTGACTGCTTACCATCAGGCGGGCCGTATGCCAGTTTGCCACCTTAGTGATATAAAAAAATATTTCTAAAGAAAAGTCAAAAATTATATTTGTAATATTGCAAATATTTTTACATGTTTTTTTTATACCACAAAGTTGGCAAACAAGCATACGGCCCGCCTGATGGTAAGTATCACCGTAGCCTAATGACGCTTGCAATACCGGGGGTATCACTCACGCGTTGCCAACTCTCCCAACCAAAAGTGCAGCTCTGGAGACCTTACTCACCGTAGGAACACAACATGGACGAAACCAATGCTATTTGGCTACGATCTTCTGTAAGGTGGAGGTCCTTCCCCAGACGGGCTGCTTCGATTTAAACGGAGTATCCGCTGTGCCCTACCTCTCTTAAATTATTTATTTGTGTTCCATAGGAAAGGCGAATAACCCCGGGCGAAGCGCTGAACCACGCGTTCGTGACGCTCGCGCATCTCGTCGACTACGCGCACTGCAACAACGTCAAGGCCTCCGTGCAGATGATGGAGGTGAGAATTACTCTAACGTAAAATTCATTAATTTCATATTTTTAGAATACGGTAACAGTGTACAGTAAAACACAATTGTTTTTGTTGCGCTAATAAATTTTCATTTATATTAATCTAATGTAACGTTTTATAAATAACTAGCTGACCCTGCAAACTTTGTTCCGCCTTAGAGGCACTACCCTACCCCTACCTACCCCTACCCCTACCCTACCGGGATAAAAAGTATCCTATGTCCCGCTCCTAGTTCTAAGCTACCTCTCCACTAATTTTCATCCAAATCGTTTCAGCCGTTTTTGAGTTATAAATGGCGTAACTAACACAATTTTTATGTATGTAGATAAATAAACAATACCCATATATTGATGAAATAGAATGAAAATAATTTGAGACCTCATTATTCATAAATCCTCTAACATAATCCAATTTATTTGATTTTATTATTATTGCCTGTGTTAGTTAAATACTAATCGTAATTTTGTATATCTGACGTTCTTAAATCTGACTCTGTGCATATGATTTTCTGTGTTTCTGACATTATTGTGTTTCTGAATTAACCCCAGTCAATATTCAAATTATTTCATTTTATTATTAATTTCTCTATCAACATAATGTTGTATTGTTTGTGCAGGTGTGCCGCCGCTCAGGCAGCGCGGTCGGCGGCGCAGTGGGCGCAGAGTACGGCGTGAGCGGCGTAGTGGCGCCCGCCGCGCCCACCGCGCACCATCTCGCGCTCACCATCAACCAGCAGAGGCTGCGCGCCGCGCCCTACGATAACCTTGTTAGTACTCATTTTTTTTTATTGTTCTCATACCAAACTATTAAAGGGGATGAGTTGACTACTTTAGTCACTCATATTCCCATGTTTTACATCTTGATTTTTAATTTCACGGAAACTTATAAATGGCTTATTACGCTGTTGTTAATTCGATTTTGTAAAAAAATAAGTAAAAACCAATACAGTATCGCTACTGACTAAACATTTTGATAATCGAAATTGTTGTGTGACTAGAGATTTTTTGGAATTACCAATTTTCTATGTAAGCCTACTGAGTATAAAGCGTCCCCCCCCCGCAGTGCTACTGACTTAACATTTTTGATAATCGAAATTGTTGCATGACTAGAGATTTTTTGGAATTACCAATTTTCTATGTAAGCCTACTGAGTATAAAGCGTCCCCCCCCCGCAGTGCTACTGACTTAACATTTTTGATAATCGAAATTGTTGCATGACTAGAGATTTTTTGGAATTACCAATTTTCTATGTAAGCCTACTGAGTATAAAGCGTCCCCCCCGCAGTACCAGCTGTACGGCGGCGGGCGCGTGGCCGTGGGCGGCGCGCGCCAGTACGCCACTCGCGCCGCAGAGCCCTTCCCGCACCAGTTCGTCTCCTCCATATTATGCCAGCCGGCCTACCAGGTATGCTTTCGTTATGTATAAAGATGTATATGTATCAGTATACAGATGTTGTATATCTGCGGAAGCCTATCATTGGCTATCTGTTACTAAGTATTATTATGTATAAATAAATAAACTTGCAATGTACCCGCGAGAGCCTAGTATCTGCTTTCAAATGTAACTCATAAATCGTTTGTTATCCCAGGTGCAGCAATTGGCCGCAGCAGCAGCGGCGGCCGCCGCCGCGCATCACCAACACGGCGTGGCCGGCGTGGCTGGCGTGGCGGGCGTGGGCGTGGGAGGCGTGGCCGGCGTGGCGGGCGTGGGCGGCGTGGCTGACGTCAGCGGCGTGGGCGAGTGGCGAGCGCCGCTCATCGTCGAACCCGCGCCTTTGCCCGAACCTGATGTTTGGGATGCCTTCCATCCGCACCATCCACAGCATCATCACACACATAAGAGGTAAGTTCCATTTTAAACTTGACTAGTGTATAAATATTTCAACATACAGTCAACATATGATGCAAGTATCCAGGGCCGTAAATATAATTCATGTCGAAACATGGCGTAAAAGGATTTACTTGATTTTCTTAAATATCGATAGTATTCATATTGTACTATGTAATTACAAAGTTTCATAATGATGTTTACTTACATTATTAGAATTGTGTAAAATTTATTTATGAAAATATTTGTTCTTAGTTATCTACCCTGGTTACTGCATTCATTTGTTGACTGTACAAGGTTTCTTTTTCTAATAAGCGGTTATGTTTTTAATAAGCGGTTTAAATCGCTTGGAAACATTTATTCGTAACATAAGAAAGATCTATCTATAACCTGTAGTATTCTATTCTCGGGATCTTCCATCAAAATAGGTTGACTGGAATAATGTACCCAAATATTGTGATCAATAAAGTTTAAATAAAAAATAAAAAATATTTTAACCGATAGCAACCCTACTACGTGTTCACGAACTAGATTTATATCTTGATTATTGTAAAATGCAAGGGTTGTCAACAGATCCACAAAGCAGCAGGCGGGCGCAGTGGCGCACTACCAGCCGCACCACCAAACGCATCAGTACAGGTGCATAGTATAAAACAAAGTCGCTTTCTCTGTCCCTATGTCCCTATGTCCCTATGTCCCTTTGTATGCTTAAATCTTTAAAACTACGCAACGGATTTTGATGCGGTTTTTTTTAATTGATAGAGTGATTCAAGGGGAAGGTTTTAAAGTATCATACATTCCAAAATTCCCACGGGAAAGCGGGATATACGCAAACGAAGTTGCGCGGGTTTCGCTAGTGATACGATATAATAACACTTAATTACTCATAAATCATTACATAATCACCCATTTTGAAAAGTATAACTACTATGTGAACTGCAAATTCATGCTCGTAATAAAATCAAAAAATCTAGTCTCACATTCGAGCTCTATATCGCTCGTATTGTATAAGCAAGATAGCGCTGGTAGTAGCTCGTTCGTAAATGGATTGGCTCGTCCGGAGCAGTACCACTCTTTGATGTAAAAGAAAGTAATAAGTACATCGTCGTAGGCCAATAATTAAATTTTGATTTTAATGTTTCATTCTCATTCACACCAAACATTCCGTCTTCAATCATTCCGATCCTAGTGACCGCGACCCGCTGCTTAGTATGAATTTATATGGAGCACCGAACACGGCAATAGCGCGACCGATAACCGTGGTCATTCATACCAATGTCACAGGTCGCGGATCCGCGTGACGCGGTCGCAACGATCACATGCACATGCACATGCACATGCTACATTTAGTATGTTAATTGTTTATTAATAAATAAATGTTTCTCAGTATGGCGGGCAGCGGGGGTAAGAAAGAGCCGACACAATTATCACCAGTGAAGAAAAGGGTGAAGGAAGGCACACCGCCATCGAGACATCGACACCATCATCACGATCACACGTTAGTATTCGTTATCTGTATCTAAAATTAATTTCCTTGATTGTAGCCTTGTGACTTAATAATAAAAACGTTAATTTTCTCTCCACAATCATAGGCTTAGGTGGTAAATACTATTCATTATGATTATGTATCTACAATAAATTTCCTTAATTTTTGGCTGCCTTGTACAATTTTATAATTATGTGTAATTGTTAAAATTCTGTCATACGATTATTATTGAGAACGTTCTTTTAATATATGGTTCTTAAATATTTATGAATATTTTAACCTGTAAATTGTTACTATTACGAGAAAAATAAAATAATATAACCAATAAAATAGTTTTTTTTTTATGTCAAATTACATTTCTAAATTATTTTTTTTTTAAAGTGTGAAATCGTAAATTATTATTAGAGACGTCTAATTACATCAAAATATTTTGAACAGGAACGGGCGAGCAGCGAACCCCCCCGGCCCTTGGGAGCCAACAGCCTGCGTGGCGCCGTCGGGGCACGCGGGCGGCGTGGGCGGCGTGGGCGGCGTGGCCAACGTGGCCGGCGTGCCCCCCCCGGCGCCGAACCCGCACCACACGATCACGATCCGCGACACGCCCTCTCCGGCCGTGTCCGTCATCACGATCTCGGACTCGGACGACGACGCCGAGCGCGAGCCGCGCCGCAATCGCACGCACGCCAACCAACCGCATAACAACAGAGGTATGCTGCCTTCTCTTTCAAATTGCTGTCTCTCACGTAGGCTAAGGAGGGAAGTCCTTTCAACACTTCCTAATCCGTCGTTTTCTTTCTGATTAAATTGTGAGTTTCAAGACGACTAGTTTCTCCCCCGGGACGAAGCTTCATCGCTAATTGTCAATCTGAGGTCGCCGTTGTTGTGCCTGGCTATACAGGAGACACAGCGGTGGGAATTCGAAAGCGGAGGTTTGTCCCGATAACAACAGAGGTATTATAATGATATACTTAACTTTCTTCATTTAAAATGTACAAGACGAAGAAGGTGCCATGAAGGTCCAATCTCTGAATAAAATATTTGATTCTTCACAACAAAATCAAAATATTATTATGTCTCTTTTGCCTGTCTACTCTATTAAAGTTTAAGAATTTTGGTGATACAGATTTTTACAACCCTATCTTTCTTACGTCAAGTTGCAAGAAGAATAGTTGATCTGGGTTTTAAGGTATCGTTCAAGATTTATTTAGCATTATATTTTTTTACAAATGGCGGCAAACTTCTTAAACAAAAGTTGTAATAGTGAGGGAAACTTCGCGCATCGTACACTTACATGAAAAAAAAAACTCACTACTATAAGTTTTGCTTAAGAAATTTGCCGGGATTTGTAAACCACTCGCATCTATAGTTCCTATACTAATAGTATATTGTATTGTGTTATCAGGCGGCAGTGGCGAGTGCGTGGCGGCGGCGCCTCACGCCAACGGCGTACCGAACGGCGCGACCGGCGCCATCGGCGCGAACGGCGCGGCCACCGGCGCCGGCGTCATCTGCAGCGCCCGGTCGCCGCGCGACGACCGACACGTCAAGCACGAACCGCATCAGATGCACCAGCCTTGCCATCATCACCACGTGGTAAGTTTTGTTTTTAAGTATGAATAAGTAATTCCGACTGTAGAATATTACGATCTAGCGATTGGCTAATAAGTAATTAAACTTTGACATAAAACGACTAAGAATATTGTCCATCGAATTATCTTAGTGTATATTAATTACTATGTGGATTCGGCAATTGATTGTCATATGACCGCGATGTTCGCAGCCAAGCCAGCAAGCGGTGCCCCAGCAGCCGGCCCTGGCGCCCGCGCGCCCCCCTCCGGCGCCGCTGGCGCAGGCCACCCCGCAGAGCCAGAAGAAGCGGCTGCTGGCGCTGGCGCAGCAGGAGGCGCAGGCCAAGCGGGAGCCGCACATGGAGCAGCCGCCGCAACACTATGTGCCGGTAACACATCTATACATAATGTAGGGTTTAGGCAAGGTTTAGGATTAATTAGTTAAAACAACTCTTTAGATACAAGGATGCGCATACGTTCTAGTTAGACTTTATTTCTTAACTGTCAGAAAAATACTTGACACTTGTTCGTTGGTGTTGCCAACACAGTATAAAATGAAGTCGCTTGCGCTGTCTGTCTGTTCATATGTCTGCTTTGATCTTTAAAACTATGTAACGGATGTTGGTGCGGTTTTTTAAAATATATAGAGTGCTTCAAGGGGAATGTTTATATGTAGGTAGGTATAATACATTCCGAAATACGAGATAGCGGGAAACACGTAAAACGAAGTTGTGCGGGTTTCTCTAGTAATAATTATATTTCCAAATGTCCTATGTATTGCAATAAAATAAATTAAATCTGTATTTACATATTACAGAATAATATTTTTTATTTTATTATAGTTTTTGCATTGTGCAGTTAAATTTTGTGATTTTATTTCATGTATCAAATAAACTATTAATATTATTCCGCAGAGTGGGTCGACAGTGCGCCAGGCAAACGACTACCAGTGCAGCCAGTATGTGCCCGCTCAGCACAACAAACGCGATAGCGTAAGTTTTTTTAAAAATCATAATAATATGGTACATTTAGAATTTAAAATTTTCTGAAAACATATCTAATTAGAAAAGTTGAATCGTAATCCACGCCATACATATAATTCATTTACCACTTTAATGATATACTGTGCGGTATTTGGCAGACATTGACCATCTGTGGATAATATGTTTAACAAAGTACTTTTAATTGCCTTAATGTCAATTTATTAAATAGACAAATATGTGTATCCGTTCGCTTGTCGGTTTTCGACTCAAATCGAAGAGTGTCATATTTGGTGTTTGACATCCGTATGACCCATATTTGGTGGTACCACATGAAGTTGAGTATAACATATGATGTATGGTGTGTGTGTTCGTTTGCAGAGCGGCGGCCGCGGCGAGTTCGTCCCGGCGGCGCCCCCAGCGCACAAGCACGCGCCGCACGCCTGGCACCACCACCCGCACCCGCACTACAAGTACGTATACACACGCACAACACGCACACGCGCATAGAGAGAGAGAGAGAGAAAGACACACACACACATAATTTGTTTCATTCAGAGTTTCGTCCAGAATTCAAATAAAACACAATTGCAGTGTCATTTTTTTTAAATTGGTTCAGTTTCGTTCTGTTTTTAATAATATCGATGACATTCCGGGCACAACGCTTCGTAGATCGTAGACCAATACTACGCAATACAACGTCAATTTCGAAAAACGTTTTACTAAACGACAGGTTAAGACGCGGCCCACCCGCTTGTACGCAACTTTTTACATGTAACCTAATGTTTTTAGTTTTTCGATAAAAAAAAAACCTACTAAAAAAATACAACAAAATGAGCAACACTTTCTGAACAAATTCTGATTTTAAAAAAAACATTTTCAATAAGATCAATCTGTTTTCCTTGTGTGTGTCTTGTTCTTCTTACATTTTTGATGGATTTTATAGCAAAAAAAAAAACCTAATAATAAGTTGTTATTTGTTACCACTTCGTGTTTCAGGACGAGCAGTGGCGGAGTGCTGTCTCCGGGAGGCGGCGTCTCTCCGGGCTACTTGCCCCCGCCGCTATACGTCCCCACCTATCATTATCATACGTGAGTATACTTATGTATTAAGTAATACCTACTTGATTATATGTCTCTTTAGAAAACTTACTTATTAGAATGGCAAATATTGAGATTTAAAAAATAAAAACATCATTTGTATTTAATCTCCCTTATTTTTTGTTTGTAATGAACAAACTCAAAAACTACTAAACTGATTTCAAAAATTCTGTCGCCGTTGGAAAGGTACATTACCCCTGGGTAACATAGGTTATATTATAATTTAAAAAAAAAACCGTGCGAAGCCGGGCGGTCCGCTAGTAATACAATATTTTTGAGACTCATTGGAATGACAGAAACGAACAACATTGAGTGCGGCGTGCTAACACGAAATGTATTGCAGCGGCGGCGTGTCGGGCGTGTCGGGCGTGGCGGGCGTGGCGGGCGTGCCGGGCGTGGGCGTGGGCCCGCCGCCGGCGCACCACGCGTCGGGCGTGGGCCGCCTGCCCCCCTACCTGCAGACCTACTCGCCCACCTACCTGGTGCCGCAGCACCACCAGCAGCACCTCTGGTACACCGACTGAGCCCCCCCGCACACTGCCGCTTTTTACTAAATCGGAGACAAGTGTGCGTCGCCGGCGTCGCGTGCCCACCAGTTCACACGTACTCACTTAAACGACTTTCTCTACAAATATTATTGTTTCCGCTACAATGTGTAGCGATCGATGTTATACTTAATATGAGTATGGGATGTGTTTTATTATGTTTAGTGTACACAGATATAGATCTAAACAGGAGCCGCGGGTAACTGTAATGTTAATGGTGTCACATTTTTTTTACTATTGTGATAATCAGAGCAAAAATGCTAGTTTTTTTTACATAATGCTGAATTTTGCGGCACAAACTAGACATTTTTATAGTTTTTTGGTTAACATCCGACTGATCGGAGGGATGAGTAAATGCACGGCGTCGAAAAGGGATTCTAAATCAGGTTTCGGCCTCGTTGACACGAGCACTTGCGGCTCCTACGTATCTTTAAGTTACGGACGTGCGCACGCGCGTCCTCCTAGTACTGCATTATTTTACGTTTAGTGTTATTTAGTAATCATTTTTGTTTAAGTGTATTATATGGATTGTAAATTTCTCGTTAATATAATGTTTTGCTGCAAAAGCGATGCGAGTAGGCTGCATTTACTAATATTTTACTGTAGACTAGTGTTTGTACCAAATCTTTTTATGGGAATGTAACCGTTGCGACGCCGCTGCGATGCGACGCCGCGGCATTTTATTTGGTAGTGTTTAGCGTTGCGTTGTCGGTGATTTTGTCAATTATAATTTTGGGTTTGAACTCGTGCGTAGAGCGTAACGGTGTGCTTTAGATATCGATAATATTTCTTGCGTTCCATATCAAGTAGCGTAGTTAAAAAACATACAAACATTTATGCTGTGTTTATTACTATATTCATTATTATTAATGGGAGTTTTTTTTACTATGTAGATATATGTGTGTAGGGCGCGGTGATGGACTTGTATAGACGTAGTTTCGATAATATTAAACGATATAAAGAAAAAATATCTAAGAATTTTATAAACTTTTAGTACACACTAATTATTAACGATTGTATATTCACATTAGATAGATGGAAATTGTTATTAAAACATATTGTTCTTTATACAAAATTAATGCAATTATTTTACGACTGCAATTTAGTTTTTAAATAAGTGTTTAGTGACACTTGACGCGTCGCTCGCAACTGCTATTCGCCAATGAGAAAATTGTCTAGGGCCTAGCTCACCCTAATTAGTCCCAGGGCCGCAACTCGCCACCCTGTATATAAGTTTTACCGTATAAGTCTATCGTACAATCCGTTAGTCATATCAATGAAAACCCGTACACGTCCGAACGGCGAGTTGCGAGTACTCGCCCCTCGATTTTAACCTTGCTTAACGATTTAGTGTATAATTTTAAAGTTTTCTATCGAGACGCTACGATGCATTCATTATCGATTACTTTTATAATTATTTAATTTTTAACGTATAAATTTTACATTTTAATGTCAAGACTATATTATGTTAATTTCATTATTTTAGTGGATTAGCTTTGCTGATTGACAATAATGTATTTTTAGTTCTCACGGTTATAGCTACGGTAGTGCATTGTAAAGGTTTTATTTCTTCGTTGTGTTAATACCAAATATCTTCTAAATATTGCAGTGACTATACTAAAGCCGACCCCACATAGTGAACATTTTTTTGAACACTGTCTATGGTAGACTTTCCAAAGTTTGAACATTTGTTCATGTCATGAGTCAGTCTTCAAAGAAGTGTTGCACTGTGTCTGGCGCCGGCTTAACATTTATACGTTGATGCTACATTACTTAACCGGTTGTCTGCAGACTTATTCATTCGTTTAATAGTTAACCCTGAAATGAGAGGGAAAATTGAACTTTATGCTAAAGAGATGAGGTTCAAAAAAGTTGTTCTGGTCCTTTAAGGGTTAAATACCCAAGTATATAACCGTTAGCATAGTTTTTGTAATATTCTTATTACACTTATTGCTTTATTATAATCATTACTATTATATTCCTAGTACTATTTTATACTAATATATAACTATATTTTGCTGTTGTTTAATCAAAATATTTAGTGGTTTTTTTAATATAGCACTATGTGGTATTTGGACACTGCCTACTCCATAGTGGTTTATAGGTGTAATAACAAATTGACATAGAATACAGAACACACCAGGGGCGCCGTACTACGACCTTGTATAACCTTAAACGATTGTGTAAACGAGACGTCGCCTTACATCATGTATTGCGCTGTCTCCCTTACTCAGCCGTTCTTGTTTTGTTTTAAGCGGTCATGGTAGGGGCTCGAAAACAGAAAACGCGTTTGTTAGTTTGTCAATGACGAAGCAAAATGAAAAGTAACATAATCTAGGTGGATGACGTGGACAGGGTGATATTTTGAACAGAATGCGCTACGTGCTGCCTTGTTCTATATTCTGAGATAGGGTTTTCGGTCGTCAAAAGTAGTCTAGTCACTGCAATGTTTGGTACACATGCACCTAATAAAGAAACGTTCATAATAATATTTTTTTTTATAATATTTTTTTCAATAACTAGAATGAATAAATTTTTTTGTGTAAAATTTGTGAATATATTTAAATTAAATATAAAAAAAAATCTTGAAAAATTGTTTATACCGAATTAATTGTCAAAATATTATGTTTATTAGAAATTAACACCAAAAAAATAATATTTTGCTTAAAAACAAATTTGATTTCTGTTTTTATTAAATAATAAAAACTGATGAGAAGATAATAAAATGATTATGATTATGACCTTTCATATTAGGTGCATATAAATGGGTGGTTTGGTCGAAATAAATTAATCCATGGCAACAAGATATCAAAGAAAAAAAAGATGATTTTGACCACTCCATCAAATAATCAGTTACTTTTCCAATCACGATAACAACAAAATAATAGTATAATTAATATTTATTGTAATTGCAAATGAAAGCCATTGGAATTAAACTTTTAATTTGACCAAATTACTTTAAGACGCTTGTTGCTTAAAGATTCTGCCATTATTAAAAAAATATTTAAAAAATCCATATCATAATGTGTAAACGGCTAATAATAAAACTGAGTCGTCTTAGGCTAAGTTCATATGACCGCGCGGAACTGCTAACCGCGCGGTACAAGACCGCAGTAAACGGTGATTATCGTCTACATTACCGCGCGGTTCCGCGCGCCATACATATGCCATCATGTGAATGCCCTAACCGCGCGGTCAGATAAACTTAGCCCTATAGAATGTTTCAGTAGGTATAATCAGCCAATGAGAGAGCAGTTTAGAGATCTAACTAATAGTTTGTGTACTACCGATTTGAAACTTAGTGATTACATAGTACAATATGAATACAATTGGTAAATAAAAAATCGAATAAATCCCTTCACGCAATATTTAGAAAACTTGAATCAAACTTAGGACCCTGCTCATGACTTTCATTGGCTGACCGTACGTTGAAACATACACACCGGTAAATTTAGCGGAATAAATATTAAAGGCTGCAACTTTTGTGCAAAATGTAAACATTCGAAAATATCAACGTCATTTTAGTCTGGGCCTAGGCGACTACATCATCGTCTTATAATTAAATTACATAATGTTCAATTAAATTTTATTTCTTATAGAAAGTATTTATTTAGTCACACGTAACAAAATAATGTAACATTTTTTTTTTCTGTGTGTTTTCACATCTAAGTTGTTCAATGTTCTACAAATTTTGCCGGTGTGTGTATAATGTTTATTGTCTTATTTTGTGTTAAAAGATGTTAAATTACGAGAGAAAGTGTCTAACATTTCTAGTGTGAAATTGATTCAATTTTCTTTATTTTTGGACACATAAAATTTGTGTCTAATAAAGTAGTATTATATGCAAACCTTTTCACAGCCCATCCATCCTGAACGCGATGTCTCGCTGTACGCCAACATCGAATTCTAGTACTAAAGTTACTTGTGCAGAAGTAGTGGCTTGGAGGGCACGAGAATCCCGAACTTGTATACAAGTGGTTGGCGGTGAAAAGGTTGAGTTGAGTTAGTTGGCAGAATCCTTGCGCAACAGGCGTCGTCAGGATAGCCTCCCCGAGGCGTAGTTGATCTCTGGTTGCACTTGCAGTGCTATGACCGCGCTATTGACGGCGGCAGACCGTCGCCATTTCGCTTCTAAGATTCGGACTTTTGGGGGTTTATTTTAAGTATATTAACAATGGAATGTTATAGCTTGAATCGTTTATATTTTTGCTTTAATTTCACGAATATATTTGTAACATATACGCATGGTATTGCCGCTGTGAAATCAATTTCCCTATACAAAAGATGTCAAGAATTAATTAAGTAATGTATATGGGGCTCGTCAAAGGCACATTCGGTCCTACAATCCGCTGCAGATGCACTCTGACGGTAACTGTGATTTTACTCATTATTTTTAGTTGGAAACTGATTGTAAATTTTGGGTTGTTGCAATAAAAAAATTATTTTCATGTGTATAAAATGTCATTCGCTGAAGTATGCCCCGTATATGTATATTTAGTTGTATGCGCACGCAACCTAAGTCGAGTGCCGTTGTAGGCCTCCGCGGAGGCTCGATCGACAATAATATTACCCTAATCGTATTGACCTATTAAATGTACAAATACTCCATGTATAGGATGTGAATTAATTAGTTTGCTGTCATTAATGTGTTCTGTTGCGTAAGACCGGCGCGCGGTGTGTCAGACCGGCGCGCGGTGTGTCAAACCGACGCGCGGTGTGTCAAACCGACGCGCGGTGTGTCAGACCGGCGCGCGGTGTGTCAGACCGGCGCGCGGTGTGTCAGACCGGAGCGCCGGCGCTTTTCTGGTCCACTGTGATTATTATACCTATATTTTATTCATTAATATTTTAGTAGTCTTTATTGTTTTCTTGTAACATTAACTGAGGTACCCGCGGGTACAGAGCTAACTATTATACATTAATGGGTATTTTATGTTTTAATTTAGTGTAGTGGCTTGTGTTGGCAAGTGGAATCATTAACATGTTTTGAATTCGATATGTGGGTAATCAGGGATATAGCACTGATGTTGCTTATGTTTCCTTCAATGATAATCAAATAGTTATTATTAGAGAGCAAATTGTAAATAAACATCCAGATATCCCTTTTTATTTTACTTTTATTTTGTCCTGTACCCTTGTTCCTGTTATTTGTTTTTTTTATGGCTTTGCGGTGGCCGTTGGCCGATTCGGACCGAGAGGAGTGGGCGTGGTGGTGTCTGCCAAGATGTTCTGTAGTTCCTTTTTGCAGACATATAATCACAAAATTTAAGAACATTTTATAGTCGCCATAAGATCTTAGTTCAAATGGATTATAGTTTTTTTTTTTAGCAAACGAGTATTTGAAATTTATTATTGCGTCGCTTTTGGTTAACGTAATCATTGCTATTGGTTGCGTTGCCATTGCGAGTGTTATTACTGGTTGATACAATAACCCAGTCGCAGTTAATATCAGAAATGTACGAGATACATAGTATTCGTTTGATAAAAAAACAGACTACAGCTAATATAACTGCACATATTTCTTACTAATAGGAGCTCGATGGCGTCCCTGTGTGTCGCACTCTAAAACTAACACGCAAGTTAAGCGACGTCGACCATAGTCAGTCTTTGGATGGTTTTCGTTATCTCGAGTTTAAGCTGTCGGAATAAATTAATGAGTCTTACAACATCAAAGATAATATAAATAGTTCTATGGTAAAGGGGAACTACAGCTTCGTAAAGGCATTTACAATACGCTAAGCCCACGCTTTTAATCCTTGTAAGCGATAAGGCCGCCTTGCCGCTTACTATAGTCAATAGAGTGGCGTTACGTCACCTGAGCTGCTGTCTTGACAATAACCCAGTGTCAGACAATAATCATTATTATTATTTGCCTATTAGTAGTACTATTATTTCGCCCCTTATAATAATAGTTTCTATAATGTACATTAAAGTTAATTAAATAGGTGTATTCCCAATTTAAATTCAGTCAAAATTTGTCAATACGCAAAATGACAGAATTATCTTAGAGATCTCAAAATGACAGTAAGTTTGGAGATTTCAAAACATGAAAGTAGTCTAATGGTGGGTTTAGATAATTTTAATAAGATGAAAATAATAATGCACTTTTTTATACATTATTATGTTAGTTAAATAAAAAATCTAAATGCAGTAATTTTTAACATTCAGTATTCCTATCGTTTTGCCTTATACGTTGTGTACATTACATAAGGCAAAACGATAGGAATGTTTTGATTTAAAAAATAGAATTATTTGCTATCAAAAGACGCCTCGTAATTTTGAATGAATACGAGTCATTTCATAAAACGACTAGCAAAGAAGTATGAAAGTAAGCTTGATAAAAAGAAATTTCAAGATACAGTTGTAACAATCTTGCTATATGATTTGGTGGACCCCGGTTACCTGACAAAATATGCAAAGATATTTAAGTCGTTTTGCGAATTTGACGTTATGCGTATTAGATTCACAAACGTTCTAAATTGTATATTACAAATAAACTGTTGTCGTGACTTGAGATTTAGACACTTTGATTAATGTAGTGAAATTATTTTAAAATTACCTATCTAGTATAAAAAAATTTATTGAATTTTCAACACAATGTAATTTTCATAATTTATTCATAAACACGTGATCGTAGCGTACTAGACAGTAATTAATTCGAATAACAATCAGTAATAAACAATATAATTTTAAAGCGTAGTCCTCATAAATTAAAACGTATTAATCTAAAATACCAATTGATTATAATGAAAGAACTTAGGTAATTTTTACTGTGCTTCTGTATGTGTCGAGGCGAAATACGCGAGCTAAGCGTACATAAAATATAAGCATTTCGTATAATGATAGTAATTTTCACAAAAAAATATACTTATCGTGTTTATGATCTTTGAATTAAATATTTCTAAAATCAACTATTTTATTAGTCGTTGTGAATTTGTCCGAGTTTTGACGATTGTTGTAATGAACTGCTTTATAAATGCACTAGGTTAGTGATGTGACAGAGTTTTTGAATCGATAAATATTCTCTAGTTACATCACTAACCCGCTATGTCCAATGTTCCAGGGGATACCGTAAAACTTTTATAATCTAAAAATATTGACTGATTATTATCAGCTTACCTTTCGGTAGTTAAGCACTTTATGCTAATGAATTTTACGAAGCAAGGGAAGCTATGGTAATTGTACGTATTCAAGATATTAGTGGATTCTATAAGAATTAATGTTTTAATGTTGCACTTGTTAGGAATAAGAATACTACTTGGAATATCAAAGAACACGAACCTATTTCACAGGTACTCCTTTATCTGACAGATAAACTAACTGTAACGTATCAGGAACCTGTGGAAACTGAAAGTCAAGAATATATTTCGACACGCAATCATGTGGAGTTTCGTCGTTGCGTACGACATTCTGTAGGCGCTGGGACTTGCGCTCAAACAGCGCAAGAGCGCAACACATTGAGGTATTGTAGAATTTGAAGCAAATAGCTGGATCCACACCAAACGATCCAAAACGATCCAAATGCACGTGGCAGGATTGATCCTATGGAACGTCTATTGGATCGAGATCCTGCCGCGCGCATTTGGATTGTTTGGTGTGGATCCGTCCGGCTAACTGCTATTTAGCTGAAGTCACTAGTTCTACTAAATTGTTTATTAATATAAATAAGATTAGTGGGGCAAATAAAACGAGGGATATATCGGCAGTATGCAATAACTACACTACTACTAAATCGTATCGTAGTTATTAGATTCTGCGGACACAAACTGAGTAGTTCCAAGAGAACCCTTGTGTACCATTATCTTGAATATCGTTTATGTAAGCTATGCGTGGAGAAATTGTGGCTGCTATTTCAAGGGTTCTAATGGCACAAAATGAAAGCAAGCATCTGCAGAATCATTGAGTGTTCAAAGCAAGGTTTCTAATGAAACTACTCATTTTCAGCCCATCTCGAGTTCTTTGGACGATCTAAGGCAACATATAACCGCGATTTGGCAAATATCCGCGAGCTCGTGTATCGCTTTTGCTCGCAGATATTTGCGATGCGATTCCTAGTATATAATACCTCAATGACTATTTGGAGCGAAGTGGGAACAAGTGGTATTTTATGATATAACCCTCGGTAATTACTACAAGTCTGATGTCGCAATGTTTGTTAGTACGTTAGGTAGTGCGCTGCTGAACTCTAGGCCCTATTTTAGCATAAATTTGTATATTCAATTCGGTATCTACCTATTAGGTAACTATATGTGTGATAATAACAATAAGCTTTTCAAAAATAGATGAAGTACAATGAATTCTAATGACTTATTCATAGGCCAATTTATAAACATTATTTTTACACGTCTATTATAAATAAATGTGATTTTTGTCTGTAGCATATAACGTTTTAGATATACCAGTCCAGTGTGTCTAACTAATGTAATGTTTTGCTTCTCGTTGGAGTTATTCCTGTGTCGTAACACCGGATTTTTGGTTGTAACTACATGTATAACCTGCCTAATAGAGCCTGCAGACCATTATGGCGATCCTGTAAGGGCCGACATACAAGGACTGCTTGAAGCAATCAGGATGAACTACTTCAAGCTGCGACTGCATAATGAACTGCAGTCTTATTCATTCACACTTAAACGAACCGAGAGTAGTTGCAACTGCTTCGGGCGGACTTTGACTGCAAGAGCGGTCAGTGTTTGTTGATTAATGGCTAACTGCTCGAGCAGTCCGTTCATGTCGGCTAATATAGCGATATACTATTAAAACGTGGTATCGACGATATGCGACGTGTGGGTTCAAAGAGATTCACGACGCGTCGGTTGCTCGTAATGATTGTCCATCGATTGTCTAATTTGATTGGGCAATATCTGCCCTCCTATTCTCGACAAAAACAACTACAATCTCATGTCAATCTCAAGCTCTGTCTCATACAAAATTGAGCGAGATAATGCATGAGTTTGAGATGAGATTGAAATAGTTTTTGTTAGAAGAATAGGGAGGCTGATCGCAGTTTTAATAGTATATTTCCAGATTCAGCCATCTGTATGATTATATTTTTGTTGGCGTTTGCCGTTTTACTGAATGTTTTGCCGTCCAAGATCCGTATGTCAGACAGCTGGACTGCTCTAATAGTTTCTACGTATTAAATATTCCGTTTTATCTATGTATAATCGCATATTTCGACACCAAACCGACTTATTAACTAAATAGATGTCTAAATATTTTATATTTGTCTAGAGCTTATAGAGTGATTAGGGCTGTCTGTAGTACCTATGTGTAAGAAAACAATGACTTGAGTGGTGTGTTCGCTATTATTTAAAACTTAACACAAAAAATCTACGTAAAGGTCTGCGTAGACGAGGAATTTTCCACCAAAATAGATCGCTTAAAATTTTAAACGCATCGTTTCTACTTTCAGTGTCTCGTGTGCAATATTGGAAGTTATTGTATGAACTATCTTGGCGAATAATCCCTTGCCTATTCCATCAATTAATTTAGAAATTTTACGAAGAATATTTCAGTCGATTATTAATCAAAATTCCTTGGCATTTCCCATCGCTCAAGTCGCTGTACCCACAAAAATATCAGGGAAGTACTAGAGGTAGTGTTGGCTTTTAACTTAGATACTTATCAAAGATTTATACAAGCTATGGGTGTAGTGTTATCTGCGTAGGGATAGGTATATGTCTACGTGTTTATCGGTGGGTTAAGATAACGAGGTCTTTGGAGAAATATGTTAGAGCATCGTGTTTTAATTCTAAATTACCTAAAAATAATTAAAAACGTCTTGTTTTATGGCAGAGTGGCGTACTGTAAAATTTCAAGGTTGTCACTGTTAAATCCGGCTCGAAGGACCTCTTAATGATGACTTATTGGACTGAACTAATGATGGACTTCGATTGAACTAATAAAAAACTTCAATATAGAACTTTTTAAAGTAATATCTACTAAAGCAGACGACATAACTTGCTGTTGCGTAGATTGGAGGAAGAATCTCTAACTGAACCTCGTTATCCTCACCTAGATAAATTTTATGTCATTCCGTAGACAATTTCAAAATAATTTAGTTCTATAAAATGTGATTTCTATGTCCAAAATTATTCGAAATTTGCTGTCTTCTATATAACATTTCATTATTATAAAACTATATTAGCGTCCAAGTGATATCTGAGGTAGCCTGGTGGCTTCCCTAACATTACTGACTACCTATTTTATATTAGAATAGTATCCAGTAACGTATGATTACGACCAAATTAGTGTAATATAATATATCCTAATACACAAATGTTTATTACTAAATAAGTAATGTTATAACGCTATTACAATATGGCACTGATGTTTTCGTGACTAAGGGAAAATTTAAAGTACAAATTTATCATTCATCCCGCAGTCCTGCTGACTCTCTTCTTGTATTCCAGATATAAGAGGCAGACGTTCGTTCAAATTGTTTTTTAAACTTTTCAAATGATATAAGTGTTGTAGTGTTAAAATCTCCTTACGCATTTCATTTTAATCTTAATAATGAAAATCTTAAAAATATAAACTTTTGTTATAATAACGATAACCCCACGTGTAAGTTATTTAATAATCACTTATTATATGTATTAGATTCGTGGTAGTATAGAGATATCGGTGACAGGATCACGTTTTCGAATTAAATCGTAATTTTATTACAATTGATGTGCCTAAGTGTAATATTCTATTATTGTAATTGTATATAAATGTATAGTTATCGTATTAAAAGTCTCAGGATCGAGTTTCGTGCATGTTCCATGCGCAGCCGCCATGTCGCCGGCCGCGTGCCGCCTTTACCGCTCCAAAATGTTTTTGAGACAATAAATTTCTTTTCCCTTGACTATTAAACAGAGCATTCGTACTGTGGACTATCCTTTAGACTAAGTTCTCTGGCTTCAAATGTGCACGAACCTATCGAAGCTGTTAACCTCAAGTGTACCACTAATGTTTTGCTGTTTTGTGATCTACACTAACAATTTCTAATATTTCCAATGAAAATAGTGTTGTACTGATTAGCCAGTAAATTTTCTAATCGAGTAGATGTTTTTTACTTTTTTGTCACTCATGAAGTATTGTAGACACGTAGACGAAGATACATGCAACACTCTTTTGATCTCAATACATACATTAAATCAATCATACATACAATACAAACAGAAAATATTTTTAGATTTTTTTTCATTAACTACTCATTATTATTAATGTGACAAACATATTGGATTATATTTACTTTCTAGTTTTGTGAAATGTTGCCCGTTTAAATCCACAACAACGTAGGTAATTTTGTCTCAATATATTTTTTTAATAGCATTTCATTCCGCTTTCCAGATTTCGCTTTCTATTTTCTTCTAGTATTTAGATATTCTTTTTCGGAATGAAGTACATTTACACTTTTCTGTATCATAAACAAATGGAACACAAAATTTTATGATGATCAACTTGTGTAATTACAGCGAAAGGAAGTTATTTTTGTGGTATTTTTATTTCATTTATTTATGACAAAAAAAAATCAATAGAATTGAAAAAGAGTGTTGTTTGTATGCTAGAGATTTAGATATTAATCGTTTTATGGCACGCCAGAAAGACCTTTTTGCATTATCCAAATATATAGTCATTTAATTGGATATTATTATAGAATAAATGTACGGTAGCGACGTCCACCTGGCGGCGTCTGGGTGTACTAAATGGTGTACTTATATGTGTATCATTCATACTCGCTGTGTGTACACGATTAATGGGTAACCGGGTAGTTGTGTAGACTTGATTGTGATATCAGTAAACATTTTCATACGAGCATCCAATACGTTGTTTTATTTTCATCTCATTTCTAATAGAATTCCTTAGCATAAACATCAAAATATCAACCTATTATAACCCCACTGCAGAGATCTCCTTCCATCGAAAGTGTTTAGAGCGTACTCTGCCACGGTGCTCATGCGGATTACGGGACAAGTTCAGCACACATTCCCACCGCGGTGTCTCCTGAATAGCCAGGATCAAAAACGGCGAATTTAGATTGACAATAAGCGATGAAGCTTATTGACGTCCCGGGGGAGAAACTACAGCTGTCTTGGAACTCACAATGAATTTAATCAGAAAGATAATAGACGGAGTAGGAAGTATTGAAAGAACTCTTGCGGATTGGTGGAGGCCGGTTTTTTTTAAAGCGGCCTGAATGAAGGCCACTTCTTAATACCTCGACTTGGGGACCGACCGACGGCTAGCGTGCCCTCCAAGCTTGAGAGTATGTAACCCATCCAAACACTGCCTAGGGTCGACGTTGCTTAACTTGCGTGGTCGTTGTAGAGTGCGACACAGCGACTCCATCAAACTCTATTGTAATTAATTAATGTCACGCCAATTAATTTCCGACTATTCCGGGCTATTCTAGTCTGTTGAACATTACTTCCATTTCCCGAAATATGTTTCCTTGTGCAATATGCGTATATCCTTTGGATCTGACTGGTAATGAGCGAATCGCAGACGGACAAGCATCGGCCTTAATTTATATGAATGTCAGCCCTGTGTGTTTTACGCAATAGTAATTTGTAATCTTATTTCTTTCCGATGCCTATTATTAGCCAGCCTGTATAAATATATGGTATATACATATCACACAGATTGAGCTAGACCCAAAGTAAGTTCGAAACTGGTGTTATGGGATACAAAGTTTTATAAAAAATACATAATAATATTTAGATCAACATCGAAGACCCGAGGCCAATCAGAAAAAGTTCGTTTTTCATCATGACCCGACCGGTGGCGGTCTGGCGTTGTAACCATTACGCCACGGAGGTTGTCAAATTACTTGCAAGAGCAATTTTGATAGTACCTACGGTGGTGGTGCCTTGGTTGGTTCGGTGGTGGTGGTGGTTACCTTCGTCACCAGAGGGCGCGGGATTCCCGCTCGAAGCAAGCATTTATATGATGGAATTGGTGTTTGGTCTCTAGTCTGGGTGTTTTTTATGTATTATTATTGACTAATACTACGGACCCCTAAAAACGTGCACTTAAACTCCCGGTGTTGCAAGCGTCCATAGGCTGCGGTGACCGCTCACCATCAGGCGGACCGTAAGCTTGTTTGCCACCTTTGTGGTATAAAAAAATAACTTAAAGCGTGTCCTCAGCGCGCGCTATTGTATGGAAGTGAAGTCTCTGTTCCGTCAGTTTATTTACTCATGTGGTACTGCGGTGCACAGGTTGATGACGACGGTAGAATGATGTTAAACTACCAACTTTATAGTCAATAAAAATTCAATAGTTATAGAGACCCATACACACAACAGTAAATGTATGTATCGCTAAATCGGAGGCGTCATCTCGTTCTCGGTGACGTCCCGTTGGCGGTGTAGGTGGACACACTGCCTAACTGTATCTTGACCGCAGACGTCACACCGCGCAGTTTAATTTTGTCCAGCCCTGGATTCCATGTTGGTGACAATTTGAACCCATCTTCTCTATTAAAAGTAGTGCTTTTTAATTTCTATAACTTCTCGTACTAGTCTGTGGTAGTTTTCCATGTATTTTAAAACTCAGCTACTACGAAACGTAAATGCGATACTTCGGCCGAAGTATCGGATGAATTTTAACCGTGAAATACAAGTTATTTCATGATTATAATTCAATGAACTACTAAAATAACCATAAAGTACAAGGTATTTCATGGATAGAATTCAAGGAATTACTAAAATAACCATGAAATACCTTGTATTTCACGGTTAAAATTCTTCCGATACTTCGGCCGAAATATCGGATTTACGTTTCGTAGTAGCCTCCCTGTATCTATAATAAAACATCCGTTGTCTGGTACCCCTAACACAAGCAGGTTAGGCCCACACACGTTCAAGTAATTTGATCAAACAGTTTGATCAAATTTGCATGAACGTGTGTAGCGAAATTTGATCAAAAATTTGTATTACACTTGTATTGGTATGAAGAAATATGAATTTCAGTTTGATCAATGCCTGGCTTACTTTGGGACGGGTGGTGCTGTGTAAGTGTAAAACAAATGTGACGAATTGTCCTCTCCATAAATTTAGTATATCGTCGTCCTCTCCGCTCTCCATATAATCGTATTCGCTTAACTTCGCTTGCAAAGGGGTCAGTACGAAACTTCGAAACGTAAATTAGATTAGAACGGAAGAATTTTAACTATGAATTAGGTACAACTAATTACAAGTAAGGTTTTTTCATGGTTAATTTAATAATTCCTTGAATTGTACCTATGCATAAGATATCTTGTACTTTATGGTTATTTTAGTAGTTCGTTGAATTATAACCATGAAATACCTTGTATTCGACGTTTAAAATACTTTCGATACTTCGGCCGAAGTATCGTATTTACGATTCGTAGTAACCCTCCATTTTACACCCTTTTGAGCTATTTTTCTTGACTTGTAGAGTTTTGGTAGTAGGAAAAAAAAAGAACAGTATTATCGTAAGCTTCTTTTACTAAATGTAAGTGGTTTTATACATTACAAATATTATATTATGAACTTGATATACTATATAATTAATTAGTTCTCGATATTTACAACGGTAAAGAGCATTTCGCGCTATTATTGCAGTTAACACGGGAAATATCCGACCTATTTGGGTTATTGCAAGGATATAGTGGCATTAGTAAATTAATTGAGCATTATAATATAAATGAGAAAAAAAACTGCCTGTAAAATGTTGAATGATGGGTTATTCCCGTTTGGTAAAACTTTGTCAACACTGTTGACAATAAAAATTGGTGTTGACAAATGAAACTTTTTATTACCAACAATTTTATTAAATAGCCCACAACATATATGTCCCACTTCTGGGCAAAAGCCTCCCCTTCACACGTCCCAATATATTATACATATATCCACACAATAAACGTAGTTTTTGTTTACAAATTAAGATAAAATCCATAAAAAGGGTCGTTTGTCAAAATCAAGATTATCAACATCTTCCAACAGTGTTGACAAATTTGTTAGACAGGGATAAAACTATGCGTCCCGTTTTAACTCAAACCAAACATATTCTACGTGTATTTCAAAAGAATATTGTTATTTGGCACGATTTAAAAGATATAAACGCCTCTGCGGCTTACAAATACAAATAATTAAACATACATATTTTTTGTGTATCCCTTATCAATCAGTTACCTACTAGTCCCCTATAAATACAATAGTGCACGTATGTACAGTGCGTTGGGGCTCGTCTTTTGCAAACACATACCAAATTCAAAACTTACGGAAAGACTACACATACTAAATCCACAAATAACATAATAAAATAAACTGATGTATTAAATGTCTCTCAATCAGGGATACTTCAACAGTCACTCCATTAAAAGCAACTATAATTATTTTAAACAAATTAAATATGATATTGCGTATAGTTAAATTATGTTCTGAGATCATATTTAATACATCACAGGTGTTAAAGAAAAAAATATTAAATTAAAATTAAAAAAAATTGTGGTTTATACAAACACACATTACAATAATAGCCGGAGAGTAATTTCACGATGTGTTTAAACACGTTGACGGGTTAATAAATAACAATTTTTATATCAAAATGTTTGGTGTTGTCTCGCAAACGGAGGCTCATTTAAAACTTACGACTATTTGTAATAATTTCACTTCGCACTCAATAATTGTAAAATAGACATTGCAGATGGTAAACAGTTTTTATTTATTAATTCCATCCAATCAGCGACATCTTGTGTGAGTGTTGAACAAAATTACAAAACTACAATAAACAATTCTTTATTCAAAAATATTGACAATAACAATGTCATTTATCTGGTGTTTAACAACAGTGTTGAGACTGTTGACATGAATTTACAAAATGAATCTATTTTTATGTCAAAATAACTTACGTCAACAATATCTTTCTCATGTCAAAAATATCTTTCTTGTCAAAAATATCTTTCTTGTCAAAAATATTTTCTTTGTTAATTTCGCGTCTGTTTCCGAGACAACACAAACACATAATTCATATGCTATAACGTCAAAATTGTTAAATAAACAAGCTTTAAATGACCAACATTTACTTATACGTCAAAATATTAGCAACATTACAGTAAATAACTCTTGTTTGTCAATTTATAAGTTCATTAAAAAAATTCATTACGTCAAGTACTGACCGAGTGGTTATTAGCACTCAGTAAATAAAACTACAATTGTAGTAAATATGTTGCATACATAGTGTATGTAAGGCTTTTGTACACGGTGCAACGACGCTTATATACCGCATTATTGATATGAAAATTTTGTGGTCTGAGAATTGTACGTTTTTTTTTAAATTTACTTGGCTAACTAACATGCTAGCTTTACATAAAATAGTCAGTTGTATATAACAAATAAATAATGAGTTCGTCCCTCGCACATTTCCGATGTTGTCAGAGAGAGATGGGTCATTGTATTGATTACATGGACCAATAACAACGCAGTAAAATGTGTAAATTCGTTATTCAGTGAAATTTTATTTTAAAAAACCGGGCAGGTACGTGTCGGGCCACGCACAATGTAGGGTTCCGTATTTGCTGTGCTTTGCTTGCCTTCAGTTGAGTCCAATATCAAAATCCATCACATTTGTAAGTTTTAATCAAATAAATTTTATTTTATAAGTTCGTCGGCTATTACTCGATAACTAGTAGAGCCTACTTAACCGTTATAGTTTTAATTGAAAGTTCAGCATATGGACTACTGCCATGATTTTTTTCAAATTTCTAAACATAAGACTTTCGGAGATAGAGGGGAGGGACCACCGTGCAAAACGAAAATTGACACGATAAATGTAAATAATTCCGAAACTGATAATTGTATCGAAAAATTATCTTTCCACATACTCAATGTTTTGAAGAGACCTCTATCTAACAATACCACACAACATGGGGTGGGCGCGAAAAAAAAATCATTTCCACTTTACATGTAGGGGAGGCGCCCGAATTTTTATTTTTTTCTTCCAGCACTTTGTTAACATTGTTAATATGTGTGTACATACCAAATTACTTTCTAGCATCAAGCGTCTAGGCGCTAGACCGCGGACAGACAGACAGACAGATGGACATGGCGAAACTATAAGGTTTCCTTGTAGTTTACTACGGAACCCTAAAAAGTGGTCTGAGAATCGCTTCATATTTTTTGTTTGGCTAATCAACAGATACAGAATTGAAACAAGAAGCCAATGAAGTATACTAGGTACTTCTATACATAGTATTGAATTTCGTCCAATTATGTATTTTTTTGCGTACTCTCTCGCATTTTTATAATCAAAATGCATACAATAGATTGCACCGTGTACAAGGGCCATTGTGAAGTATTAGTTACACTAAATATAATGAATGAAAAATGATTGATGTCTTTTAAAAGGACACCACGGCTCTTCGACCTAAACCGATGATAATTTGTACTTTTTATAAAGAGCCGCGGTTTGGACCTAATCAAAACGCCAGACAATTTAAGATTAAATTTAAGATAAAAAAAAAACAATCGTACAATATTCATAAAGATATAATCCATTAAAATACAACAACAAAACGAATAAGCTAAGAATATGGAACACAAATACTCAATGTTTTAATTAAATTGTACTTCATTGTTTTAATTGGCAAAAATTCGTCGCGTTGTGACGCGTCGCGTTAGAAACATATCATATAGCTTCATACATTTAGCAGTGATTTGGTCTCCGAGTAAATAATGCACTGAGCTGCTACCTCTTTGTATCAACGTGGCACAGAATTCTGCTACTACAAACTTAAACCGTTTATTTCTGTCTTGGAGATACAAATTAATTATTTATATTTCTGTCATGATTTAGACATTATTACCAGAAGAAAGAAAGAGACATTTGAACCTACCTATTCTCGTAATAAACAGTTACAATCTCATGTCAATCTCTAGCGCTGTCTCACTCATGCAAAATAGGAATTGAGCGAGATAGAGCTTGAGTTTGAGATGAGATTGATACTGTTGAACGAGAAAAAGGGGCAGGTGTGGACGCGTCGCGTGGCGTCGCGTTCGGTGTATCGCCGGCCTAATGTTTAATATTAACAAACAGTGCGTCACGACACGACACAACACATTAAAGTATTCACGGCTTTAGAATGAAAGTGTCGTTTGAGAATTCCTGAATACCAAAATTTTCCATAAACTTTTTAATTAGAAATACGGTAAAATTGGTAAAAGGATTTTCGAAATCTACTTTAATTCTTAGTGCAATATTAGATTTAGTTTAATTGAGTATTTGTATTTCACTTAAACTAACTTTGTGTTTATCAGGATATGTCTTCTGCGCTTTCATCTTGATTGAGATGACGACACAAAAGAGATATCCATTATTTTAGGGAATGTGTCAAGCAGGCTCGGAGAGTCGAAATTTAATTTCGAGACTAAGCATCCTCGAGACATTACTGTTAGGCCAGAACACAGCAATGCGACGTCGCATTTCAACGCATTTACATTGTACGCGACGGATACAGTCGTCACAGATTTGTACAGTACGTCGTAGATTCCTAAGTTGCGACGTCGCACCTCAGTGTTCTGGCCTCATTTTGTGGACCTTTCGACACTGTAAACTGACAACGGATCAAACCCTTAATTAATTTTGAAAATCTTATCCATGTTTACGTCTAAGTCTAAGATAACTTAATTTTACATACGAAAGGAGATCATAATAACTTAAAATTAATGTCGTAATATATTATAAATATTGCAGTTTCAGACTAAAATTGAATATTTATCGACATAGTACCAGTTGCATTTGATACCTTATCATGGTACCAAACTTGAGTGACGAATTGAAACTAATTTTAAACTCTGTGGTACTAAATGCAACTGGTACCAAACTCTTTTACAGTTTATGTGGTACATTGTGATGCGTTGTCGCGACGTCTAATTTACATAACGAAACTATTTTTTAAGACTTGAAATGTAGTCACAGTGGATTTGCGATTGCATTAAAATCTGTTGTAAAGAACCAGCTCACAACTTTTATTATTTATATGTGACCTATTTGTTACCGAACAGAATAAATTAATATCCATCAAGTAAAGTCAGGCCTAGACATCGCTATTTGAACATTTTTTGACAGCAATGTGACAAAGATTTTACTAAAACAAAACTTTACTTTTTATATTATTTGGAATCATCAAAAAACTGTTCAAATATATATTTTCAATGAATCAGATTAACCCTATAAGATAAAATAAATTATTTTCTTTCATTGTTCTTGAACCGTCTGCAGCGCAAGGTTCTAAGGAGGCAACTATTTGGCCATTACAAAATGATAAATTCATAAAAAGCATGCATGAACAGACTCTTTGTTTGGCTATTGTCTCAATAAAATAGTTTCGATTTGTAAATTAAGACCAAGGATGTTTGTAATAATTTGAAATGGGTCATATGAATCTAGGACACAATTTTTTATAGGGGCAAACAAGCTATCGTTTTATCATGCGCGACTTTGGAGGTTAGGTTTCCTTGTTGGGAGAAAGAATGTCCTTCTTAGGGGTAGAGATAAAGTACGTGTTCTAGATTCATAAAAACCATTGTCTGAAACCATTCATTACAAATTACTTAACAAATTTAAATCTGTTTTCACATAGTAAAAACAATTAAAATAAATTAATTTTTTTACAAAGTCACGTTTCCAGTTTTTGAACATGATCGGAATGTAACCTAGCTGCCTTAGGGTATAATCCCATGTTAGTTTGAGACTTAGGACTTATAGCTTCATTTGGGATTTGATTTTTTTTTGCCATAAATGTCAAATGTCGTAAGCACCTTTTTTGGGATTTTTAAAAATATTTTATCATTTATATATTTAAGCTCTTAAGTGTCTCTACATGCGAAAGCCATAAGATTTACAAATTAACCAGATGTTTATATTGAAAAATGCGTATTTGTTTCTTTCCTGAAAACCTGGGCTTTGTCGCTTACGTCAATTGACATTTAATGCATTTACAACTTCGTGGCGTAAGATGCGATGCAACCTAACTACCTTTCACACGTACAAGCCGATTGAAGTCCAATTTCTTTGCTGTCTATCTTTGAGGCATGGCATGATGATAAATTAGACTCTTTTTTTATAGGCCTATTTATATACCCTATTGTCAAAAATCTAGATTTCCGTTCATATCAATCTGGATTCAGCTGTTTGCTAGCTGAAGTCTAGCTTGAACGCTTGAAGTGCGTCTGGGTGAGCCTCGCCACTTTGGGCGGGCGGATGTAGGCACCATGCCCGCACTCGTGTTTGTGGTGGGCGGGCGATTTTTTTCCACCGTTCGATAACCGCTTGCGTGGCTTCAGGAAATCTGGAAAAAAGAAAAAATATATGTTTAGTTTTATGTTTTTTTTTATGAGAAGGACCTGGAGCTCATGGGTCACCCGGTAAGCAATCGCCGCTACTCATGGACATTCACGATTGTTTTTTAATTTTATTGATTGCATAGAGAGGGCAAAACTATATTAAGTAAGTTCTGTATATAATGAGCTAATGTCTTGGCAAAAAGCAAGTTAATGAAATATAGAATATTTAAAAAAAATCTTGATACAGAAATTTTTGGACTGTCGTTTGTACACATCAATATAATATAACTGTTTCTTGAATCTTAGTTATTTTTTTTTTTATATTGTTCATATTAACCGGCTAATGAATACTTTAAAGTATGTTTTTAAACCATTTCAACAATATAATATAATCAATAATAATAAACTTTATACATAACACAAAGTACATTAACATTACAAAATTAAATTTTGATGTGCACTAAAAGTGTCAAGATTTTTATCTTCTCTTTTCAACTAAGTACACGGAACAATTGAAAATGAATAAAACATATTATCAACATTGTAACTATTTAAAATAGCGTTTTACGATACTCGGAAAGGGGTGCTGTACGACTTTGTTGCTCTAAAAGTACATCGTTAAGCGTAGAGTAGGCGTGGCAGTAACTCCGCTTATACTAGGGGACTCTGCCATAACTAAGCAGAAATACAATGTTTCGAACTATAGCTTTTGGATTTAGTATATGTATATACTATGGGCTAGAACCAGAAATTAGTTTGCGTGTATCTCGCTTTCCCGTGGAAATTTCGAAAAATCCTTTCTTATCGGATACCTACGTCATATAAACATGCTCCAAGTTTCAGGTCACAACGATCAGCGGTAGGCTGTGGGTTGATCAGTCAGTCATTCTTCTTTTTTTATCTCACAAAGTTAGCAAACAAGCATACAGCCGGTCTCATGGTAAGCATCACCGTAGCCTATAGACGCTTGCAATACCGAGGGTATCACTCGCGTGTTGCTAACCCTCTTACCCCCACAAGTGAAGCTATGGAGACCTTACTCACCATAGAAAAACACAACATGGCCGCGACCAGTGCTATTTGGCTACGATGTTCTGTAAGGTGGAGGTCCTTCCCCAGACGGGCTGCTCTGATTTGAGCGGATTATCCGCTGTGCCATTCAGGAGAAAGCATTCTAAATGTACCTAATATAGTAATATATATATTGGACGAACCGACAGACAAGTAACCGTTGCCGCTCATAACAACAAATGTTACCACAAAGGGTTTAGGTTAGTTTACGATTCGATGGCGAGAAAATCATTACAGAAATAATACATATTTATTGGTCTAAGTGCTGAAACTATGTTTAGTGGTTCCTTT
Organism: Endotricha flammealis; assembly: GCA_905163395.2. Lineage (NCBI taxonomy): Eukaryota > Metazoa > Arthropoda > Insecta > Lepidoptera > Pyralidae > Endotricha > Endotricha flammealis. The sequence continues at coordinate 4,453,362 of LR990871.1, read as the reverse complement.
TAACGAAGTTAAATGGAAACATAGTGATCTCTAATGCTCGTTTTCACCAACGCCTCCTAGCGTTAGGAATAATCTAACTGGAACAATTTGTACGATATTTGATGATATAATGACCTACCGCTAGGGGGCGTTGCTGTAAATGAGCATAACTCTACAGGTTTTACCATGAATGTCACCTAAATGCCCGGATATAAACATTTTTATGGTCCTCCCAAAGATACGGTCCCCAAAAACTCATTAACGCCGGAATTCTTTCCCAGCCTCAAAACCCCTTCACCATTTCTAATTTTGACGAATTATGGTTCTACGACCATAAAAATTTAACGACATTTTTACTATCGTCCCATATGCCACAAATTTAATTTATATCATCAGAATACAAGTGGTTATTGTTATTTTACGTTACACCCATATTAGGATATTTTATGAGGTAAGAAAATAGTTCTGATATACAAAAGAAAGTATATTACAGCTTCACTAAAGTGAGAAGTGGCAAACTACATGAAATGAATAAATGCATTAGCTTCGAAACAGCCTGTTTCTGTAACGTACTTTAATTTTAATTCCACATTTAGTCTCAAACAATATCTTTTTCTTCTTTATTCATTAACTTTAAAAATGCATATCAGAAACAGGCTGAAAGTCTCGTGCCATTTACAATTTGCAAAGATGAAGATAAAAAAGTGATATTTACTTAAAAATGAAAAGTATAACTAAAGTAGTACTAAAGTGACTCTACAATCTACATACCTACACGTCTTTATTTTGGTGTTTTATTTTCAAAACGAGCTATTTAGTATGCTTTATTTTTAAACTAGATGGCGTTGTGAATTTCGTACAGAAAAAATCCCTCGAGCAATTTTTTTCGGAAACTAAACTAAACAGAAGCGATCGGTAGGCTAACAGGCATCTTATAAACCCACTGGACCACAAAAAGCTTACACGCGATATAGCCAAGGTCAGTCTAACGATATAACATTACTATTATTTTTATTTGTAAATAGCAGAGAACTGCAGATATACGATGGAAGTTCGTTCCCATAGGAATTTCGAAAATAATGAAATCAAAAATAATTTATTACTGTAGACAGGTACTCTTTGAAATGAACTACGAAAATGACTGTAAGGACCTACTCTCTGAATAAACCTTCGTTTAAATCATAAGGCCGCCTTGTTGCTAATTGCCATGGTCTGTAAGTAATCCGTGTATTGTTCAGGCTTACTCTTTGCATAAATATTCTTTAAAGCCTAAGGAACTTTATAATTAAATAACGTAATATTAATAGTATGACTTAAATTATAATTTTAATGAACTATTTGGTAATGGAACCGGATTTTGGTTACATTAAAATGCTGATTATTATAATTGCGTCAAGTCACTTGAAACTAGAACATATTATTATCCTATAAAAATATTCTATTTCAATATGCAAACGGTTTTTACGCCAACATTAGCGTCTAATTTGGGAATTTGCTACATAGAGCAAAGCATCTCGATACGGTGGTTTATAGACACAGTCTTAAAATTATATAAAAACCATAAACAGAAAATTGTAACTATATATTTTGCTAGAGATGTCAAAGATCCACTGGACTACCTTGTGGCTGAGATGATCTAAGCTCAGATCTGGATTGTGGAAGTCAGAATGCAGACGTGCTATGTAAATTCAGTATCATCATAAGTAATACATTACATAGATCATGCCAATCCTGATGTTTAGAAAGTGGGATAACTCTAGGATGAAACAGAAGATAAAATAAATGAAGAATAAAATAAAGAGAAGATAAAATAAAGCATCATATTATATAAAACGTAAGTTAAAAACAGTAATTTAATAATATAAATAGTTGCCACATTACACATGTAATAGTTACTGTACCAAGGTTAATAGTTACTGAAGGTCTTTGCGTCGACCGTTTAACTGGAAAATATAGTGATAACTGTTTGGCATTGAAAAAGGTGTAATATTAAAACAATAAAATCGTTTGTTAACATTCATTCCTGGAATATAATAGAAAAATATTGAAGTGATGGTGAAAATACTATTCGAATTCGTGATTTAAGAGGAGTTATTGAAGATATAGATAGAAACAGAAGTCAAGCAAAAGACAAGAAAATGGCTAACGTGTGACTTTATACTATTTAGAGATACACCAACAAAAATAGAAGCTGCAAAGTGTAAAAATAAAGGGATAGTGTCTAAGGTTCTAATTTTATCTATCTGTCAGATAAGTTAATTGAAATTATTAGGTTTGTGATACTTGGTATTCTAATAAGGCCAAAAGCATCTTGTTAGTATCATTATTAGTTTGAAAATGACAAACAAAAGATACTAATTCATAATTGTTTTAAAATTCGCTACACGTAGGTATCGAAAACTTCAAATTACAACGTACAAATGAGTATCCTAATAATAATATTGGCTGAATCATGGCAAAAAATGTAGCGTCGGTTTCTGCAGTCGGGAACTATGTCAGTGACGTCACGTGGCCCCAAGGTCGACTGGTAGACCACGTTGGAGTTCCCGCCAAAAACGCTTAAGGTGACCACGTGCATACAAACAAAACACAAAGCAGGAACGCTAAAGGGCGTAGCTGCAGATAGATTTCTTGGTGAGAAATAAGAAGTAAATGTTACTTTTACTAACATAGAAACCGTGGAAGACAATCAGACGTCAAGTCGCCACATTAAATCTTTATCTCATCTCATTTTAGTATCACTGCAAAAATACTTTCACGTGGTTACGCAAGATTTCCCGCCAAACGTTCAATGAAGCGTTTCCCTCCATTTTATTCTGAGTATAACCCGGTATATTTGCGAAGTGACCACTTATATGTTGAATATTCAAAGACGCGAGCTATCCTCATTGGCCGGATACGAGGTGTAAACATGCGGGTGTATGCGTAAACAAAATGGCCTTGGAACCGTGCGCGTGCGCTGCGCTGGGCATGGTCGCGTCGCGACGCCTCGGCTCGGCAAACAACACTTATCACCGCTATTATCAATCTTTTATCATGTATAAGCAGTAGTAGTGTAACATAAGACAGAGTTGATAGTTTAAGTGGAAAATACTCTGCTGATACTATTTTTAAAATCATTGTCATTCTTTGTCATTACATCATCAATGATAGAAATAATTGAAACGCACGGTTGAAACGCACGGTTTAAGTATGATTTAAAGAATTATGAACTCTTTGCACGGCACCCAGCGCATAACGACTGTTCGCCAGTTTAACTGGCGGCGAGCGAGGTTATTTCGGTCGACCTAAATATCTGCGCGGGCGCGACTCTCCTCCGGAGTAGGTACGATATAATTTGTTTACCGTGCACTCTGTTTTACAATACACATAAAACCAGTATTTCAACCGTCGAATATTTCAACTCAACATTTACCTGAACGTGTATTGAATGATTTGCATATTTCAAAGGCCGTTGCTAGTGTCGTCAATTTGATGTGTCTAAAGGAATCCTTAATTCGTGACAATACAAAGTTGTTGCCACGAGACTTGTAGGTTGACAATGCGACTTAAATTGGTGCACTATATGCCGGGCACGCGCGTCGAAGGCCGCACTCGCTGCTCTTGCATCCGTCTCATTACAAGACTAGAATCTGTGATAGTTGGGTACAAAAAATTCAAAGGATCGACGGAAAACCGTGTCCTTCCTTGGCGTTAAATTAGCTTTTTTTAGGTGCGTGAGCGTGGCTGAAGTGCGACGCGGGTTTGTTATGAGTCTTTGATCCTGCCGCCACAGCCCTGCCGGGAAACGAGGAGCGCAACATGAATAGATAATTATGTCATGGAGCCACGATAAACATTTTGTTTACCGTTCAGTTGCAGGTGCACTTTGTAAAGGCTTTACAAAGTACAATACATTACGAACACGCTATTTTACCAAAAGATGCTGTTTTATTAGTAAAAGTAGCATTCGAAAATTCCACCGCTTTAACTCTTAATATCCGTGGGAATGACGCAAGGGCCGCGGGTCACGATCAGGATCCTCGGAATCGTGGCGTCATTACGTCAATGGGAGAGAAAATCAACCTGATGCCAAGCGAGAAGCCATTGTTTGAGCCGAGAACGTAAATTGCAGGGATACCATAGAAACTTGAAAATGCTTGCTAGTTTTATTGTATATCTAATTGTATAAAAGCACCGTTGTTTGCATTGTAAACGACGCTAAACAAACAGTAATCCACAAAAGACACGATACAGACGGAACGATAGACAGTGCCCACGCGACAGCACTCTAATAAATTTCTGGAATTGCTCTGTAAACACAAGATCTGTGGAAATAAAGCGGCTTAATTTTTTTTAGATGACGCACGCCGTCGACTAAACATGTCTCAACTCGTTCTGAATTGAGGAAATAGTATCGAAAGCTTTTGATAAGTCATCAGTCCCTACAGAAAATAATAACATAAAAAGTGGATTTACTTGTTTTTTGGGCTGATTTAGGAAAAACGTTTCGTTCATGTTGAATCTAGAGCACACGAAATCTCTATAGATTTTATGGAACTAAAAAATGTTATGAAAGTAAAATTGGTATTTGCAGCGATTAAAAAACATAAAGAAGCAGTTGTGGATTAAGTTCTGTGATTGTTGTAATTTGATTTTATATAGAGGGGTTATAGAAGGAACAAGCGATCGGATTTGTCAGACGTGGGCGTCTCGGCCAAACAGGTTGCCACGCCACTCGACTGCCCTAGCGCACGCCGCTGCGCCTTTTTTATTTCATGACGTAGGGCTGCTCAACTATTAGGCAGTTTAAAAGACTCTACGATCCTCTCATTATGATCACCATTGATTTTTTTAATTTTTGCGTTGATTTCGACCACAGTGTAATCAGAAAGTTATTGAAAACTAAATGCATGATCATAAATGCTATTTGATGTCATACATTGTATTTATAGAAACCTGTTTTGATTCCAAAATGTTTATTATAGGCAAGGAATTACCCTTCAAACTAAAATTTCACAGCTGCACCACAGGAAATATATTGTTGAGTCAACTACAATTGGCAAGATCGAAATGCTCGCCGCTTGCATTGTGATTAAGAACCAGTTACGAAATATCTAGGCCAAGTGAAAGGCGAGGCGGTGTCAAAACAGTCAGGTCGGATAACGTTAAGTTTCAGAATACAGAAGAAGTAAGAGCCAACCCTAGAAAAGAAGTCCTAGTACAACTGGACGTCGAGATAAAAAGAGTAACAAAAACTAATCCCGCGCAACACCATCTATATATCTACACATTGTATAGTTATTTGTGCCGGCTACTGGTTTTGAAACGTGGCAACCTAAACAAATAAGTGACATGCATCCAGGTAGCGGCCATTGTATCTCGCTCTTAACATTTGTTAAATATTATCTGATATAGTTTGAATTGCTCTCTCATCTTTAGTTTTTTGACATCTAGTAGTTCTCCGTTTTTTTCTTGAATATAAATAACTATTTATAAGTTTTATTTCGGGCAGAATTGATGCGGTTAATTTTGGAGCAGGAAATAGTGGTCTTGTGGTAAAGTGAAATTCAGTTTTGTCACCCGTAACTAATGCATCATTATGAAGAATGTGTATATCTGTGTATCTTATGACATCGATCGTAGCTTCCAAATGATCCAATTTTAATGCAGTTTTTTATTTTATTTTAAAGGTGTCTTTACCAAGTGTAGCCATTTGAAGATCATTAGCTCTTTTAAAGTTTTTTAAAACAGGGTTAATTATTACAAATACTGTTTTTTCTGTCACGTTTTTATTTATTGTCACTTCGTTTCCATGACTAAAATTAGTGTTTTCAAAAACAATGAAATTGTATAATGGCACTTTGTTCCGCATAGAAACGCCAATAATGATGCAAAATTGCTGTCGAGACGGATCAGACAGTCTGGTCTAGCCTAAGCTTAGGCTACAATTATTCTGATTTAATCTAGCTATACAGGATGTTGGAAATTGAACGTTTTTGTTGTTCCTACATTGAATTATGGTATGGAACTAAATCTTTTCGTGAATCTAGGCTACTATTAACGTGTTTCTTATTTCAACGTCTTTACTCTGGTTACTCTACCATTAATTTTAGACGGATTTCTAAATAGCTGTCAAAATATTTTAACTTCAGTATTATTTCTAGACTGTCTGTCTAACCGTATTTAAAAAAGTCTAATTTGTTCCAGTTAGATTGACTCAGTTTGTATGCTTAGATAAATTTACAGAAAAATATCATAACCTGTCTCAAGTACGAAGATAGATTTCCCAGGCTTAGGGAGCTAAGCTCATTATCCTTTCCTGACTTATTGGAAACTAAGGTTCGAAACCAGTTCCGAGAAAAGAATTATTAAAGTCGTTTAGAAATATATGCAGAGAAGGAAACGTTTAATGGACTTGAAGATATTATCAAGTAAATTACACAGCCTTTTCTGAGGAAAAATTTAAAAGGAAAATTTTGAAAAGTTTAAATATAGACTGAATTATTTCGCCATTTTCTTTATTTTTCCAGTGGTCATTTTGCTTATCGAAATGGTGGCTTATTTAGATACTAGATTTATTTATAGAAGAAACCAATATTAAAGTAGTCAAAGTGTACAAAACACTTTGACTGGTGTTTTTTTTTAAACCAAACAAAGAAGAAGCCCTAAATCAATTTTTGTTGTCAAATCTATCAACCCTCTCACAGTTTATAAGCGTGACGATTTAGAACCATGTAATATCGTTTTGCAGACTCCATCTTGTATTAGAAAACTGCATGTATGCGTCACGTAATTGTGAAAGTAAGCGAAATGGAAGCCAACATGGCGTGACCGACCGAACTGTATATTGTGATATTCGTGTTGCACAGCCTTTTATCGAAATAATATAATTATTGCACGTTGTTCTTACGTATTATATTTGTAGAAAACCGAATTATATGTTATACCTATCAACTTTTTGAAATCTTTAGTTTTCTGTGTTAAATTTTTCACTTAATTTTTTCTCTTTTTCTGCAATGGCTGTTAGTGTTTTAGTAGATTTAAGAATAGTCTGATAACTTGTAAAATTAATCATATTAAATCCGTCAGAAATTATCACGTTTGGTAGTGTAGTCTTTGGTTTTGCAAAAATACAAGAAACCTTTTAAAATTCCACTTTATTATACATCAAATATCCAGGTCAGTAAAAAGAAAAGAAAGAACAGAACAACTTGGTACTATTCTGCCAAGACGACTGGCTGCTAAAAAAGAAATAATAATATAATATTGTAGACGCCTTGCCAATTGCCGTAGGACATGTCTAGTGGTGGTATTAGAATATATTATCTTTAAATAATGTATAGATTTATAATTATTGTGTCCATTTATCCTATTATTGGTATCAGTTGGTTACCAAGGGTATAATTAGACATTTTTCTCGGGTGTTAAAATAAAATTGGCGGGAAGCGATGTTCAGTCCAGAGGTGCACGGACAAAGGTCGACGTACGACCGTTTTTGATTATTCACCATACTTTTTATGCATTATTTTGAAATCGAAACAAAACATCGAGAGAAGAATTCTGTTTATAATTTCATATGAGTTGTGTTCCATAAAGTTTACATTAAAGAAATCTTTTCGAAGTGTAAAAACTTTTAAAAACCGTAAACTGAGTTATTTTAAACAATTCTTTTAGAGGGAACAAGATCATTTTTAAATTGTTGTACTTATTATAAACATGATTTATAACACAAAGAGCATTTACTTTCTGACTAGGTGTTCCCCGTGGTTTTATTCGACTTTGCTACATAGGTAGGTGTCTATTTTAATCATTTATCAGTCTTCTGAAACGCATCTTTAATTTTAATCCACATTATTTATTGGTATACTTACCAGACAAAAATACCGAAATATTACCACTAATAAATAAGACTACATATTTTTCTATAAATATAATTAGTTACAATGAAATCATAAAAATCTAAACTCCTCTCCAAACCCATCAAGCTAAGTACCACTAATAGGTGATCTTATATCTCGTTTGCCCACCTGACATAAAAAAACAGACTCCCAGTTGAACGTTAGTTATCTCATTTTTTCATCCGCGGGTTCCCAGATGCGCCTGGGTTGCATCAAGCTAGTGCATCTCGGTTCGTTCACCCTCGCCTGGATCTAGTTTAGCAGGTGTTGTTACTCCTTAGGTAATACATTACGAGATATACTGTGGGAGACTGGGAGCGGTAGCCATAGTTTAATTGGACGTAAAAACATTTTACAATCATACAGTCACGTCATAGCTAAGTGCTATAATTACTATGGATTATGTAAGATTGCTTGATGTTGGTCTTTAAAGTTTAATGAAGATGTTAAATGTTCGGTTGTATTTTTGAAACTAACAACCAGTTTCTGAAACGAATTTTAATTCCACATTAAGTCGCAAGCTACCTCTTTTTTCTTCTTTAGTATGAAAGTGACAACGATAATTTAATGTGTCCATCAACTTTAAAAATGCGTTTCACAAACTGGCTGATATCGAGTTTTATAAAATTGTCTCTATCTACCCCAAACATAGAGTAAACATAAATCTTATCTTAGTCGTTAGACCACCAAAGTTGTTTCATAGTATCGTATTTGAATTATCATAAATATCGATTAACAAATTCAATTAGTAATCGAACATTGCTCAAGAGCAGTAGGCGCAAAACAATAAAGATGCATTAATATCAATGCGGTGGCGGTCAGCTCAAAGGACTCAAGATCGGCGGCCATCAAAGGAACCTTAATCGAGTCGAGAGCAAAATCGATACGGCTACCGAGCTACTCGATTCTTATTAACATGTGGTAACCACCAGCGGCAGAATCGGTAACACCAATCACAATTACGACTTTATTCGAATAGAACCACATCCGTTGTTAATGTCTCATAATCGTAAATCAAAACGAATCGTGACCACGATCGAATCGACTACCGAACGCCGACACAAAAAAAAATATCGATCTACTACGGATTCTTTCTTGGGGAGTATATTACACATTCCCATGAACGTTAATATTCAAATATCGAAACAGTAGAACTATAAATCGATAGTACAATAAGATCGATAACAAACAAAGGTATAACGGCTTAAACGGTAGCCAAATATCTTAAAAGAACAATGACTCTTTTGTACTAAAGAATACAAGACTTGTCTCCCATTGTAGACATAGAAACTAGTCATAGTAAAACTGGCTAAACATCGGTTTTAGGAGGTAAACACGGTTAAACTCTTTGTGAGATGCGACCTAGGGTCACCGCGCGACCTCTGGACCATCATCTCAGGACAATGACACAAAGGGATGAGATTACCACGAGGGGCGATGCTGCTAAGTATCACACGAACAATGTAGACAAAGCCGTTGTGTGTTTACCCATGAATATATGGAATAACATCACAATACCATGGTAATGCATTCTCGACAGGTACGTTTCTCAGATAAGACTCTGTGTATAACGAATTCCGAGTTAAATCGTGCATATTGGGGGTCTCAAAGAGTGTGTAATTTTTTCTTCTTAAACTATTTAGACGTTTCTGCTAACTGTAATAGAAGCTTATTGTTAAGTAAATTAATGGTATTAACATTCGTGTATACGCTAAAAGAATTTACGGCTATTCTGCTTACAATAAACAATGGTCGATTGTTCGTGCTGTTTCACAACCCTTTGTGGTTATCTAGTGAAAGTCTTAGGTTTCCCGGGGACACTGGGCGACATTTGGTCAGTTTTGCTCAATTATCGGTGTAATGGGTTAGAAGTCCGGGGCAGCTGACGGCGCATCTGGCCAATAGCTTCGGTTGCACTCTCGCGTTACTAGCTTACGATAAATTCCCACCGATGTGTCTCCTGTACACCCAGGGTTAAGATACAGGAGAACAAAATAACAAAGATACAAATTGTCAAGAGAAGCTCATAGAAGATAAATTAAAGCTACAGGAATCTGGGAATTCTCACAGAAAGAGAACGTTAAATGGAGTATTTTATATATTTCTGTTCTCTTCTTTTGAAGTATTAACGCCTCGCATTAACGATATTGAACGATTGTGGTTATCATGCGAGCATTTGACTTTCTTAGATCTTAATTAGAACCGCTCGCAGCTAATATGTTCTGAATCTGTTTCTGAAGTAAGTTTTTAAGGTAGCCTTGGTGTAACATTCATGGAGTATACCTTTAGTAGATTTGTTTGGTTATAATGTGCTCGTGCGCGTACAAAAAATGGTCTGATACAAATCGTGTAAGGGCGCGAGCGGACCACCCACCCCGTACTGATCTATTTCCCCAACCCGTTCGAAAAAAATCTCCTAATTTGGTCTTATTTGGTATATTTTTTTCATACTCACGATACTCTAATTAGTTAAAGTGAGTTCCTAATGTAACCATTTGTGTGGTGTTCAAAAATAAATATTTAAAAGTATGCATGCATTATGAATACATAAGGTAGACAGAAGAGACGATTGATAGAAGATTTGGTCGCCTTTTTAGACGGTTGCTGGTCAGAAACCAACTTTACCACAAGCGACTGCTGGACATAGGTCAGAATTTGTTTGTTGCTTTTTTGTATTCAAAAGTATTTGTACTTTTTTCCAAATGGAATGGCTGTTATATGCATATCAAACATTGTTTAACCCATGCGAAGCCGGGGCTCGTCAATAAAAACTTAACAAAAGATTACAGCCACGAAATTATTTTGGACATAAATATTATTTTTACGATGTTATTATGCATGCGCGGAGATTTTAAAAAAACTAAACTGTTAACTTTACGAGCTGACCGCTCGTTTAGTTTGGACAAATTCCACATTTTAAAACGTGTGAAAGTAAAACAGTAAGGGTTTGACACTGGTGTAATAAAAATGTACAGTCGACAGCACGTCAAGTAACCCTTCTTCTAACGTAATCTTTTATGCTATGAACGCAAAGTATCAACTCTATTGTAGAATCTTTAGAGGAATAGTTTATGTGTTATTAACTGTACAATGCTGACCGGATTGCATCGTAAAGCCGATTGGTAAGGTATAAATACAGTAATTAAGTACAAAATTATGAATATGGGTCACCGGGTAGGTCTTGGGAAAGGAAATAGCAAGGAGCTATTGAGTGACCAGTTCTTTGTTGAATTATATTGGTGACTTTTTATTTCGGCAGTTTTTTTTTAATATAACTTTTATTATCAGAGAAATAAATTAGACAAAGGTGAATCATAAATTAAATTGGTTTTGATTTTGTGTTATATTATTGGTCACTCGTTATTTCGGCAATTTTTTTAATTAAACTTTTATTGACAGAGAAATAAATCCGACAAAGGCTAAGTAAAAATAACTGTGATTTTTTTAAATATTATTGGAGCCTCGTTATCTCGGCAGTTTTTTTAATATAACTTTTATTGCCTGAGAAATAAATAAATACTCATTGCTATTAATAAAATAAAGAAAATAAATTGTCATTTCTGTTTTATACTCTGTCTAACCCGTCAGAGATTAGAGCCATATTCCAACGATTATTAAGAAAAACGAGCTAACTTTGAATAATATTAAAACTGTTACATAATTATATACGCGTGTATCGTTTTATTAAAGCGTTTGAAATGTTTAAAACGTAGCGTGGAGGCTCATTAATGTAACTAACAAATAGGTTAATTAAGGTTAACTCGTGTTTTAAACTACCTATCAGATAAAACAATATTTAATTTTATTCATTACAATTGTTTGTCGTATTTTTTTATTGTAATATTTGCGGTACGCACGCGCAATCTCGGGTACAGGACCGTTCCCATGGGAATTTCGAATATATTATTTATAACATCAGTTTGTTTTTTTTCATTGTGCATTTAGTAAAAAGGTTAAACGGTAACTAGTTACGAAAATCCATTTTAATCGTAATTCCACATTGAGTCTCAAGCTATCTTCTTTTTTCTTTAGTTTGATAGTGACAGCCAGAATTTATTGTGTCATTGACTTAAAAATGATTTTGTGCAACTCGCCGTGACAATTATTAATTTTTTTCACGGATGGCATTCTTAGTATTGTTGTCTGTGTTTAAACTAATATGTAGCGACATGGTATTTAAATGTTAATATGCTTATTTTGCTAACAATACAGAAAATAAATTTTCATAAGACAAATTAAATATTCTCATTTTATTTTATAATTCGCGTAGTATAATTAAAAAAAGTAGATAAATTAATTTTATTTTTTCGAACAAGTTTTGCAAGCCTGTGGTCCATAGTACGCATCGATCGTGGGAAAAAGGTAGGGGGTTCGAAACCGATCTGACCTGTTTCGCCCTGTATATGCAAATGTAATGCATGCGGATTTGTACTAGCTATATGCAGATAAATGCACAATTACATTATAAAAAAATCCTAACTATGTAATGCAAGTAGGTAGGTATATTTATTTTAAATTTTACGTCATTCGCAAAATCTAAAACGTTTCAAACTAGTCCAAACCGTGACTCTTGAGTTAAATTTGAGCCCGATAATTTATAAGTACTACAGTAGTCGTTTCTAGTAATTAAAATATAAGTCATTGAAAATATTCACTTTTAGCAAAAGAAAAATAAGTGAAAGTAAAAAGAAACAAACGCCCTTAACCTGTAGTCGCCGCGTCGTTTTTGACTAAATTATCATAAATTAAAAAATAAACGTTTATAACAATCAAAACATGGTCATACAATGGAATTATTTACACTCCGATTAATAACTGAATTTTTTAAACTTTTAATGACCATTCTAGTATAGTCTGAATGGAAAATTTGCATGTGTTTTAGTTATAATTGAATTCCCGCAGTGTTACTACTTGAGACAAAAAAGTTACTAAGTTTATTCAATGTCTTTGTTCAAGACTTGTTCATAATAATTAGAAGGAAACTTTTTTGTTACTCGATACCGGTGCATTCATCGTGGGACCGAACAAGTGGTTGTTACTGATTAAAAACTCTTATTTCCTTTGATTCTTCGTACATTTTTTTATTAATTTAATAGAAATAGACGTTATAATATTTTTTTTCACAAAATAACGTTTTTTTTTTATATATTCAAGATTTTTCGTTTTATATAAGTTCCTATTTGATATTATATCTTACAAATAATGAAAGACCATGATCAGGGTGTGTGGAAATGGGAAAGGTAGGCTTTTGCCCAGCAGTGGCATGAAGGTAATCTAGTTCTAGTTAAGTATCTAAGAAAAAAATATCAATCTTTATGCCACACAACTGATAAACAAGCAATCGGTAAAAGTTACCGCCCCACCTTTTTAAAAAATTATACTTCTATAAACATCCGCAACAACAAGGGATGCCAGCAGTGCGTTGCCTGCTACAAGGAAGGGAATACGGAGGTAGTAGCTATAAAAAAAATAGAAAATTTATTATCGAATGTGTACAATCATTCAACTTATACTTTCAAGGTTTTTTGTTATCGCCCACTGCGTTGTTGCTAAGTGCAATGTGAGCGTTATCACACGCATAAATCATTTTATGGTTGTTATTAACTAGACTTGTTGCCATTTGTCTGACATGACGTAACAAATGAGTTTTAGTATATAAAATAGGTACTCGAAGGATTATGTAATTTAAAAAAAAGTTGAATCAATAATATTTTTTATTAACATTTTGTCTTTATTTTATTTATTTAATCTTTATTGCACAAGTCTTTGTCGATTACGTTTCAAAAAAAAAACTGTTAATAATAATAAATACTGTTAATAGAATAAAAATTTAAATATACTACATCAATCAATGAAAAAATCGTTATAAATGTCCATTTCCGAAAATCATTCAATTAGAAAAATAAACGAATTAACTCAGTGTACTGTAAAATAAATAAACAAATCAAATCCATCGACCCGTGGCAAGTAAGGGTTCCCACAATCACCAAAAAATCTTTTATTCGTGACTGCATTGGGAGGGTTAACTATTAATTACTAAGCGCCAGTAATGAACACAAATTATAGTATGGGAAAATTTTGTGAATTGATTTTTTTCTTATAAGAAAAGTATACCGTTACTTTTTAGATCTTGTTTGAGATAGTTAGGTTTATAATTTAATAAATCGATGTTTTAATGTAAAACTTTTTTATCGATTGGGCGCTTTTTTATTGACAGCGAACTTCTTATAATTGAAATTATATTACTTAGTACATATTAATAAATTTAAAATATTAAAAAATGTAGACATTACGTAATATTTAAAAAAAAAATACGATTTTTTTGGACATTCTTGTTTTTTTGTAGTAAGGAGTAAGAGTATTTGAATGTAAAAATATTATAGCTAATCAATCAGTGTAATATTCAAAGAATATCTATAAAACAGAATCATATTTTAAATAGAGAGTGATAATTTATAATGTCTCTGATTTTAATGAAACAAACAATAATTAACATTTCTTTTTTTGCATAAATACTACAATTTTATGGTTAAGAGAATGCACGCTATTGCATACACAATATTGAAGTAAACAACTGTCAACAGTTTTTCCGCCATTGAGCAAAAAGGCGCCAGATTCAAGAAGCAATATTTAAACACTTCTTTGAAAACTTGGCGATGCCATAGACATTGTGCTATATACGGTTTTATTTGAACCCTGTCTACAAATATCATAGTGACTTGCCGGCTTCACGGTTCTGCCTCTTGTCTACACTGTTTTAAACCTAGGAGTAGTTTCCAAACTAATGTTATAAACTGTGTAGTAGACAAGTAGTACAATTCTAACGTCTCAAACTAATTATTGTCAATCAAATTAATTTATGTAGGTTTTAAAAATGTTTAACTCGATCAGTTGCAAGATTTAACCCGAAAAAAAAACATTTTAAAATAAAAACCTGTAACTATTAATAATTTAAAATAAAAGCCAGAAAAGCTTTTATTGGTTTTTATTTTATTTAATAACCAACGTAAATAAACAAAATTTTAAATTGACACAAGTGTAAAAAAATGATTATTTACGAGATTCATATCATTCATGTAAACCGGTACCTATCAATAATTTAAAATAAAAGCCAGTAACTTTTACCGGCTTTTATTTTAAATTACATATTTGATTACCAAGTGTCAATATTGAAAAATAAATTATTTACGACATACAAATCTTTCATGTTGTACCGTGTCGCGTGTCTCAGTGGGGGCGTTGTCTTATTTCGGTG
Organism: Endotricha flammealis; assembly: GCA_905163395.2. Lineage (NCBI taxonomy): Eukaryota > Metazoa > Arthropoda > Insecta > Lepidoptera > Pyralidae > Endotricha > Endotricha flammealis. The sequence goes on along the minus strand of LR990871.1, from coordinate 4,438,248 downwards.
CATCTCAGCATTGGGCCGAGGCATCTGATTTACATCTTTAGTTTTTATTAGAATGTGCCTTATTTGGTGTATTTTTAACTGACTGCGATGCAAAACGATACAATTCTAACAATAAATAACCTTTAAAATCGAACCAGCAGTTTATGTGATTAGTTCAACCAAACTCTTTAGCTTTATATAATGTTACCTTAGATTTTTATTATTACGGTTTACACATAAAATTAATAAATAGGGCTATTTCAAAATTCCCATGGGATTAAGAGCCAGTTTTGTTACCTGCTTGTCTGTTGCGGCATTTATTGCATATAAAAATACAAAAAAAAATAAGGAAAATGTTTTCTCTTCATAATTTTAGTTTATTACAGATACATCATTATATTTAATTGTTTTTAGGGTATGTCTGGCATTTAACCTTTGCACAATGTAACTGGATACATAATGTCGATAATATTATAGTAAATATTACGATATAACAGACTGCATGTCTGTTTGATATGCCATGTTTGTGATTTATCGGGAAAAGTTCGTTTACCCGTTATGATTCATTATTTCATAATAAAATGTTCATATTTCAAGAATCGCTTATACATTGGTAGAATTAAATATTTTTTAAGCAGGCGCTTAATGAAAACTTTGAACAGCCCTTACCGCCTAGAGAGGCGCTACCATTGCGTTTTTTGTGGGAGAGAAGAGAAAAGAAGAAGGAAAGAGAGTTCCGATATATCTTACTCTTTCACCAAACGAAATTAATTATTTTTTTACGCCGATATTCCGTGACAGGTACTTTCCGTCGAGCTGTCTTATTTTCAAAAATGCTCTAGCAATCCAATACTCAATCATATTTATAACAATTTATTAGTAACTATGTCTAGACGAAAATTAGAGTAAAACACAGTGTTTTTTTTATTGATTTACCCAATACAACACTTCATGTAATGTAATGGAGCAGTTGTGGAGTAGAAGTATTTTTACACGTACGACATGCAGCGAATTTTATTCTCATTCTATTTTTGTATCGAGGTCAAAATATGTTATTTTTTGTGAATGGAAAACACGTTGGTTCGGCAGAATTGGGGAATACGTATTTAATTTTATGATAATGTTTTATTCAAACTTTGGGAAGCCGTGTAACAGAGCTTGAACGTTGTGTTGCAGAAATAACTTTTAAAGTATTTATGAACATTAAAACTGATGCTGTCATTTTTAAATGAAGGAAGTAAAGAGCGTGATATGATCTGTCATTAACTTAAAAATGTTGGAACTTGCGAAGATCGCAAGAGAGATGAGAAGTAACAATATATCGTGAACATTTTACTAACACTTCCCAATCCATACTAAAATCTTCACTTGCTTAAAAGTTCCTTAACCTATTTGTCACATAAATTAAATCCATCAGATAAATCTGTTAGTTTTCCAAGACAATTTACAAGATGCAGTGGAACAATGAAATATTTTTTACATAGCTTTCACATATAAAACTCATAGCGTGACAGAATGTCTTAACTTTCCAATTCTAATACGATTAAACGGCTATAGGTAACTGTCACTTTTCTCTTAAATAATACCACTCATTAGAACAGAAATGGTGGTAACTTAGTTTAAAATAATTATTATAAATAAATACTATAATATGGCAAGTGAAAAAAGACCTATTTATATTGATAGTTATTTTTTCACATTTCTTATACTTGTATATGGCAAGTGAAAAGGGGGAAAAGACCTATATTGATAGAGTTTCTTTTCACATTTCTTCTTGGCAATGGCCATTCCGATATGCTGGTAGAATAAACATATTTAACGCTAGCCGATGCCCGCGATTATGCCCGCGAAACCCCGTTATTCCCGTTCCCGATTTGTTTATTGGGATAAAAACTATCCTATCCAAAAATTGCTAAATGACAAAAAAGGCCGTAACCGGGTTTCTTTCGCCATTTCTTTTACCGGTGGCCATTTTGCTTGTGTCCGAAATGGTGGTAGTATATAACGTAGTTTATTCTCTTTATACATATATACAAATTGTAAATGACAAGAAAAAGTGCCTGTGAAGGTCTAATTTCTGAAATAAACGATTTCATTTCATTTCATTTCATTTCAGGTAAAATACCAGGGTGGAGGCAAGGATGGAGAAAACTATACTTTAGTGAGTGATAATAATGTACAGTCAAGAGCAGGTCGACCTTTACAAATCCGACTTTGTACCATTCTTAAGTTCTAGGTCATAAGAGTCAAAATTGTACTGGAAGTATAAAGCTTGACCTGCACCTTACTGTACAACGACGTGTAAAAAAAATGAAGATGAATGACAGTGTAAAATGGACAAAAAGTAAATAAATAAATCGGTTTGTAACAATACCCATATACCAAATTTCAAGAAAATATACAACCGTTCTTGCGTGAAAGAGAAACATGTATACATCCTCACATACTTTCGCATTTATATTATTAGTAAGATTTTAACAGACAATACAGTCATTCACAACTTACGTTTAAACAAAACGATAATATCGCCAAGAATGGAATTGTTTACCTGATATCATCCGGAAATAGTAAAGGAAACCACACCTGCCTTAAAATATCAACTTATCACCATGTCCCATGAATCATAACAATGACTATCGCAAAGTAAATATACTCAAGCGGAATTCTAACTAGATTCCATACGTATACAGGATTCTGTCGGTTTGCGAAATTTTACGCAATTCTAGTTCACACAGTTTTCACCGGCAGATAATTTGGCGATGAGAGCCTTACGATCCCGCCATTGTCGAGTGTCGTAGAAAAAGACCGCAGGGCTGGCTATTTTATCCATTAAAAATAAACCGTTAGAAAGCCGTCAGATAATTTTAGGGTTTCAGCAGATATTGGTGCTAATTCTGTTGTACATTTAACTAGACTAAAGTGATTTTGACAGGACTAGAAGTGTTGCTATCCTTGTCAATAATTGTAAACCAAGGAAGGACAACACCTTTGGTCCTGTCAAAATTAGTTTAGTCTAGTCCAAGAAGCTTAAATATTACTACCACAATATTTAAGCTTCTTGGACTAGACTAAACTAATTTTGACAGGACCAAAGGTGTTGTTAATATTTAAGCTTCTTGGTCTAGTCACATGAGTAAATAAAACCACGGGTCTAGTTAAATGTACAACAGAACTAGCACCACTATCATGCATCGGAAATAAATCTAGAACATGACTGACCGGATAAAATGTGGTTTATATTAATAATAATCTAATTTGTTGTCCTAATTGCTAACGATCGTACAAAAAGCAGTCGGCAGTGTTCATACATTATGTTATGAAGAATTATAGAAAAAAGATTTTATTAGAATTTCTATGGCAACGGGAATAATGGGATAGTGTGGCTATAAAATCCCCCTGAATGCGGTAGGTCTTTAGCTGTAAATAGACGAAGAATAAACACTACGCACGTGGCGAAAGCCGACAAAGGACCCTTGTTCAGAGCCGTCCTAATTAAAAAAAAAACATGTCAGTACACAGACAGTGAATAGAGACATTGTCTTCCAGAAACATTAAATTCAACTAGTATTCATTGGAATAATAAACTTTTAGTCTTGCAGTTGATGCCTCTATGATTGCTTAATATCAGGTGATTCGCTAACTCGTTTATTCTCTGCCATAAAAAGAACTTTAACTAGATGCTCTATGGCGTCGTTACGTGTATGTAAAGTTAAGCAACATAAACCCAAAAGTGTATTTCTATGTCGTTAAGCCAAATTGGCATCTTGTGTCAATGGTCAGGTTGTCTGAGAACACTGATCAGCGATCATGGTAGAACACGAAGTAATATCATAAATCATTTGTATACCATACAATTTTATTGCACGATCTAAGCATTTTTGATATGAACAATGTCTTAAGAAGTATGTAACATAGTCGCAGCGCAGTGGTCTGCTACGTCATCGCAATTGTCGCGCCTCGACCCTTTTTCAAATCCATCATCCAGGCCATTATAAACTCAATTAAACCTTATTAACATAACCTAAGCGTCCGAAATAGTCCCCATTCTTAGCTATTCTTTCTCCTTGGACATGTCACCACCTTTGTCCTATGGTAACCTATTCCTATTCAAAACTGGACAACTTAGTACAACAATGCCCAACATTTTGACCCTCAAAAGAAACGCGGCATTATTTGTGTATTTTAAATCATAAACAACACGTTTTATGCGATTGTTAATTCTTTTTTTCGTCAATTTTAATATGAAAGCGTGAATGCACATTGTCCGTTGAGAGCTCGTGAACTGCAGTTTGCAGGTACAGTTTATGCATAATCATTACGAAATTATCGAGAGTGAACTCCATGGGAATCAGTTTGGCGGGAAAACTGACGGACAGGTGACAGATGACAGGTTTACTTTTTAATACTCGAAGGACCGTTTTTTGCAGCCAGCGTTACGCAAGTGAACCATAGATTGACATGGATTTATTTTTTGTTTAGTTTGACATTCTATTGAAACGGTCTGGTACGTGTCGACACGTTGGCAGTGAGAATCAGCGATAAAACTAAATAATCCTGCGTTATGGCCAATTCTTCCGGCTCAAGATTGAAATGGTAATATTTTTAATCTCCATGGAACTAAGAAATCTACATTGTATAGGTATAACCAGTAAAAAAGTAAATGTTTTTAAAACAAATGTAAAAATATTCTTGTGTACGCATTTGTAGCATTTAAAATGGGTAGCTCTGGGTAGTTAATAAATCAAAATAGTGTTCATAGTTAGTATTCTACGGTCATATTTCAATGCCAGGAGACGTAACAATGACAAAACGCATCAGGATTAGGCACACACACACACCCACATGTCAGGACATAAGACACACACGAGGTCCAAACAATAACATAATAATTTTCATTCCTTTTCTGTGCGTACGCGCATCATATTTGTCTCGCTCGCACCTGCCCCCCTATCTCGCTCGCCCGGTCATTGACCGCGCATCTCCGACGAGATTGCATCTAAAGCCCATGCAGCTTCCCCCCAGATAAATATACCACAGCTCCTGACCAATTAAAAGATATCTTTTTTAATCGGGGGCTAGATTGGACCAATTCAAAGCTATAAAATTACAAACATTTAGCAGTTAATTTAGATCTTTATAAAATATTATTATTGTTTTAATAGCAATCCTTGCGAAATATTTGATTAGTTTTGACCTAGTTAATTCAGATAAGAAAAAAAACGGCGCAATAACTAACGTTGCAACACGATAATGTTATCCCTAACCGCTGTAGCGTGGCCCAAATGACCGTTGGATCAACAAATTTGAATTTCTACTCAGAATAAAAAAAAACCCGTAGTAGGTTTATTTATGACATAGTACAAAATCTCCAATAAGAGGAGCGTGGTTTTTTCCACCCGGGCAACGTGCCCTTATGAAAAAACCAAAACAATTTTTTGTCGGACCCAAATTCATTTTACGAGTGCTCACAAATAGTAAAACGAAAGGGATGGGTGTAAGCTTGTCTTACTCTCTTGAGTGGAGAGAAAACCTGACACTTCATTGGACTTGTACCACGTAAGGTTTCTTGGAACCGATGCGTTGGCGTGATCGCCTCTTGTCTAATAATACTGTTCGTTATTATAAGGAAACTAATTTTACGTAACACGAACAGGGCATTGTCAGGTTAATTGCATAGTAACAGGTATACTGACTCCATCTTAAAGTGTAGTAATTTAATAAAATATGTAATACCGCATAATTTGATGGCATTTCTGTTTATCTCAAGTGTATGTAAGTTATATTATACAATAATATCTGTTGCCTATCCATGAGACAACCAGAGCCTAGTTTACTTCGAGAATGTGGAGGTAATTTTGATGTATCTTCACAATAGAACTTTACACAGGAGAGCCGTTTTATTTATATTTATTAACGTTTTAGTGAAAATATATTAAGACACAGTCAAAATAGAGTTTCTCCCCTTATAGAACAAATTATTTTTCTTCACGATCATACTTTAATTATTCTTATTATAATTACAATTTTAGTGGGATATTTAATATTAAATTTATTTTTTAATAAATTTATCAATCGATTTTTATTAGAAGGACAAATAATCGAATTAATTTGAACTATCCTACCAGCTATTACTTTAATTTTTATTGCTATTCCATCTTTACGTTTACTTTACCTTTTAGTCGATTTTAATTGTAAATTAAAAGTAATTTGTGAAACCGAGATCATTTAGATGCAGTTTTTACATATTCCATAAAATATACAACTCATATTAGCATTTTTTCAATGTAGCCTCAATATATTTAAAACGAAGCTAGGATAATAACATTTAAATATGCAATTTTATCTGATAAGGCAATGTCATATGTAAAAAAACGAAACAATATCTAAAGTCAATAATGTCTTGCTTGAAAATGTAAATGAAGTGAACATAATGGAGCAAGGAGAACATAAAACGGAATTGACTAAGGTCCGGGTTTTAAAACGTTTTTGGGACCCGCGCGGCCGTGTATAATTTACCAAAAATGAATTATGGTAAAAAGGAGGCATTACCATAGAATTTTTAGAGAAATGATAGGTAATTTGGATTTTTTATGGCCACTATTTTCTTATTAGGCAAATTATATAAATAATTTCGGTATCTAAAAATATCAGACGATACTTTAAAATCTTATTATTTTTGGATTCAACATTAAAATTTATATTTAAAATACAAGAAATTTAAACGCACTGCATGTTAGTTTATTTATCCATACATTTATTTCATGTATTTTCGCTGTCTAGGATTAGATATGGAATTTTCTAGCAATATGTTCTTTCCCTTATCAATGCTTGTAAAAAAATCGGTTAGTAGAACAAAAAATACTTGGCTATAGTAATAGTAACCCAATTCTCTGGAAGCTCAGATACCCCCTGATCTGTTTATCAGGAGGTTTTAACCTCACATAAAAAGCCCAGAACATGATAAGAGGCTTGTTTTACTTTAAATCTTTATGTTAGCTAAAAAGCTTTTTACATTATCAACTGAATACTTAAAATGCTTTTTACTCTATCCACTTAAAATCAGAGCCACTTAAGTTATTTTGAGTATGATAGCTTTTAAGCGATTTAGTTTACAAGTGTTAGCAATTGAGTCGAACAACTTGAAGGTATATGGGCGTGGTGCCAGAAGGCAAGACACTCTCTACATTATCAATGATCACAATTAGTCATACAAAATATATGAAAACTTAATCCTTCTGCCGCGACAGCGACACACCTTTATGTTTCTACCTTTCGACTGAATATTGTGAATAGTCTACTAAAACAGCGAGCTACACCCTCTACAGGGTCATCTTATCGCTTATCATCAGGTCAATCGCTGATCCATAAAAAAAGATGGGAGAGATAGCATTCGTCAGTAATATCTTACGTCCAACAATCACAAGTCAAAAAGTAGCTATCCAAAAATAGGACCATCACGAATATTATTTTCACACAGTTATTTGAACAGCCGACGTTAAAAAAACACTCTAAGTGAACCCAAGACAAAAGTGGGAAGCTACTATAATGTGTTCATTAAACATAAGTTAGGTTATGAATGTGTTGCGCAAACTGTGAGATATTTAGTAGCACGATGAGATGTGAAAGAAAGACGTTACTGTGTAAACAGGGGACCTAGTTTTGGGACTATGTGATGTTTCCTAAGCCCTAGGAATTCTCAAAAATAATATCACAATAAAATATTTGTAAGTTTTCGGTAAAGTCATCCCAAGTTTTAATGATACGTCTATTATAGAAAAGTTTTCCGATCATTTTTTAAAAAAGTAGACTACGTAAGACGTGTAACAAAAAATAACTAAATTGTAAAGTTAATAGGCAGACGGTAATGATAGAGAAGCAGCCGAAGCAGCCATAGATGAAAATAATTTAGATGAAATTGCCATTTAAAAATGCATTACGAGATATTATGTGCATTCGAATAAAGATAGTGAACGTGACTTGATTGTTACTAGTCTAAATGCAGTACTCACGGCACGATGATAATTAAGATTGGTTGAAGCTTACCTGAAAAGAAATGAGTCATTAGTATTGATAGTATGATACACGAATCTTGTTTTAACAAAATCAGGAGAAATAATTCGTGTAGTTTTAAAAATTGGCACTGTTATACATTGAGTCCAGATTATGTACAAAAATTATTTCTCCTGATTGCCTGTATAAGGCCTTAATTTTCTTCGGCTATTTGAAGAAATACATAAAAGGACGACTTCTGATTTCAGAACAGATTTAGATTATCTCTCTATCAATAAAGGTAAAAACGAGAGTTTAGTTAATCTCTGATTTGTCTCTGTCATTAATGAAGTACAAAAGTATCTTGTTAACGATATTAAGGGAACTGTTATTATTTAAAAAAACGAAATTGAATTGAAGATATAGTCTAATCGTTTTAGTTCTCTCTCTATAAACTACAGAAAAAATATTTGAGCCTCAAAGATCACATACCGTCCAAAATTTCATGAATGACATAACTTATATCTTTATTGCCTCTAAATTCTACTTTTCCGTATAATAACTCTACTATTCAATCTACCAGGGATATGCTTTATTGAGTTTGAGATATTCCGATCCAATTATCCCGCGTAGGTCGAAATTACAGCTTATTAAAATAATCGTTGAATCGTTTAGTTTCTAATACCGACTGGATTGAGGCGACGTCGTGTCGATTTCATTACAGTACAGGTTCTAATTACAATAAGAGATATCTGCTTTCACGTCCTACATCGTTAATTTATATTGCCAGTATAGAATTACATTTGTAATATTATCTTTTGCATTTATAACACTAACGTTTTACTTGGCTTCATTTGTAGGATATTTAGGGGAATATAAATAGATCATGTATAGTAATTTACCTGATTTTTCAAAATCAGGATAGCTGGGTTCGGATTTGTATAGTCAGATTATTTTACCTTATTTTGAATGAGGTCCTTTTGATATAAATTTGTTTGTTAAAAATGCACCATGATTATTTTTTAAACATATCTTTCCAATAACTACTCATGTCATTGCTCTAAAATCTGGCGAATCATCCAAAAAAATATTTTTTTTAGACAAAACCATTGCATTATTCATAAGATGTAAAATTATAGTTTTATCTAAATGATCTGATATAAGGGAACTGACATCATAAGCCAATTTAGGTTCTACAATAAGATAGAGTTGATAGTTCACAATTTGCTCGTTATAATTTATTGGCTGAAGCAATTTGTAACCATGAACTTGAGAACAAAAAGTCTGCAGATAAAAGATTGCATCTGAAAGACAGGCGAGTATAGACGTAAATCTAAATAGATACTACAAGCATCGTATCTAGTAATAAAAACATACTTGGTTATTCATCATGGTCAGATCTCTCATCTACGAGTAAGTTTTTAGGGAGATTGTTGTACTAGTGTAGTAAAAGGGCATAAATAATGTTAGCTGTTAACGAATATAGAGAATTTAACAGACTAATACCGCCCGATTAGGCATTTATAAAGTTTTCGTTTGCTATTTAATCTCATTTGGAGTAACACAGATTAATAGAACAGTGTCAGTTCTCCGTCATTATGGCATGACCTTAACTTTGAAGCGTGAAGTGCATCTCGCTGCATCTATTAAATTTATATCTGTAGCCAAGTCATAAGGACAGCGTGCAATAATAATTTACATTGACGTTTTTAAAGCTGCGCAAGAGTTATTACTACAAAAAACGACAAAGTAGCGATGGGGATACACTGAGATTAAACAAGGCGTAGATAAATTGGAGTTTCTTTTTATCGATAATAATCGAATATTATAATGGAAATTGCAATTTTGCATTTAACTTGCAAATTATGAAGATGATCGAAGCATGGCGACTGATTAGTTTGATAAAAATCTTATATCATTAAATAAGCTGCCCAAAAGAAAAAATATTGTTGTCTTGGAACTCAAAACTAATGTAATTGCTTAAGAGAGAGTACAAAGAATTGAAATATCTTCACTCGTTAGTGAGTCTTAAATTTTGAGCGACTGTTTAGTCGACAAAATTTAAGTCATCCAACCAAATACTGGCTGCGGATGTAGTTTCTTATCAGGCGTGTTCGTTTGGTTTTTTAATGACATTACTCCTGCTCCTCTAGGTATGTATTAGCATAGAGAGATGGGAAATCAAGTGAAGCTATATGGAAACATATTCACAAACGGTTACGAAAGAACGTTACAACATGGAAGCGTTAATTGTTGTGATGGTAAACACCAGGTGTGCTATCATTCTTATCTATAGAACTAACATTTATTGATTTATACACTTCAATGAGTCTTTGTAGCTATAAAATGTGTTTGTACAAACACTCAAACGGCTAATGTATCATTAGTTGCAAAACAAGAAATCTGAGTCGGTAGCCGGCAATTTAGAAACCTGTATTATGGCAATTAGGACTGCATTCCTAATAGTAATTGTGTTAAGAATAGAATATACTACAGCAGTCATGCAATTCTATTATTAGTGAATGTTATAAAGATATTCCACCAATTGAGATTCGTTTACCTAGTTACGGAGATTCTTGATCGGGTTAATTTGAAATGTTTGCCATTCAGGAGCGGCTTCACAGATTCAAGATAAGTTCTAGTTAGACTATCTATCAGATATATTGTCAATTTTTCTACCTTGGAAGATACTGACTCTTTCTATTGACAAATTATACCTCAGGCGTTGCTTCAGATTGAAATTAGATATATAGAATATAAATTTCTACAATAGATAGCCTTTTTTTTTTTTTTTTGTTTAAAGTCAGGAAAATGCATTACTGCATGTCCCGCCACTTGGGGGAAGCGACGGGGGTCTGTCGGGCTCGCCTCTCTAAACCAATGAGGGATACCGACTAAAAACCTGACTGTCTGCCACCTTCTCCGCCTTCACGTGGCGGGGTCGCGGGCACTGGTGATACTTCCGCAACCCCGCCGGTACAATAGATAGCCTGGTCAGCAATTTTGTTGTGATGGCTTATTATACCTGAATTACAGCCATCGGCTGATCGTGTGATCTTGTGCGACATTATCTAAGAAAATTGCAACATAGCAATTTTCTCAACAACTCCAAAAAAGGTTGAATAACCTTAATCGAGTGGCGTCGCCAGCGCGCACGCGTCGACGTCGCTTCCGTCCCGTTCATTCCTACTCGCGGAAAGTGCGACGAACTCTGTTTGTTTGTAAACTATCCGATGACCATATTCGCCAAATAATTCTTTCGGACCCCAAAAATTTATGAACTCCGAAAATTCAATTCTATTTAAGGAAAAGCATTTATGTCATTGAAGAACATGATTTGTTTGTTTGTATAGGTGTAACTAAGTTGAAAACAGATGTTCATGCATGCCGTAAAAATATTTAATTATCCAATTTTCTTGGACGGTGATCACAAAATTACATATGCGTTGCATTTTATGTGTAATTTTAACATAAAAAATTAAGAAGGCATGTCTAATATAGTAATATATTCATGTATGTACAAAATATAATGAAATTAAAACGTAGCCATTTGCCGTTTATGCATTATGCTATAGTTATGTTAAAATACTGAAAACTTCTGGCTATGAGGTTCAAGCACCTCTCCGCCCACGTTTTGAGGGTGTAGCTAGCGTACCAAATCGCAGAGTTCGTTTATATGGTTCCATTCTTATTTATGTGTATGCATAAACGATTATATCCATCTTTTACTGCAACTTATGGAGGAAACTTATAGGGAAAAATTGAAGACAAAGTGACAAATTTCCTGAATTGGATGACACATAACATTTAATTCTAGTTAATCCATAAACAATTGTAGATAACTATTTCTCTGAAATACAAGTTAATTTTAGGATTACACTTCGCGAACAAAACAGAAGTCACAAAGGATTTAATGCAAGAAGAAAATGAGATGAGTAATGACAGACTAATAACATAAAGTAAACAAAGGGTAAGCAAATAAATCAAAGCAAAACAAAACGTCTGCCATAGCATTGTTTATTGACAGAGTGCGTACGCGTTCATTTTAGAATATGCTATGCGAAAGCCTCTGTTGACAGGGTACCGTTAATTGAGCTACTGAGGTCGTACACTTTAAGGCCGTGTTACACAATTTGAATGTGGTTGCGCTGTCTTTTTTATAAAATCAAATGTTATTTTTATATTATCAGCCTTTGTATTAACTACTGGAATAATATCTTGCTATATTAAACTTGCTTGGTGGTTATTATAAGCCCTAATTGCAGCTGCAACTGATGAATATTATTACTAATCAATATGTTAGATTGCATGACTATTGCAGTAACTTTTCAGATAATTATTAAATGATATTTTAACTTTATAATCATTATTTTAATAATTACACAATTTGTGACACTTTTTCAAATTAATTAATTAGCATTTGAGAAGACTTTGTATTGTAATTTCCAACTTTTTTCAGAATTTTATTATTTTCTTAAAAATGTTGTAGTTCTAAAAGACTCATGAGTAAAGATAGGTTGTTTGCTTACTATAAACGTTTTGACACTCCAGCTACTATTGTGTAATACTGTTAATACAAATGTTCAAGCGTAGTGAACCCGCGTTAGAATGTTTCAATTTAGTTAACGCATTATGATAACTTTCACGCTTCATGCGTACATGCATTAGATTTAGAAGTGGTCCAAGAATTCTGCCTTGCGGTAAGCCGCTGTATTTTATTGCATGCAATCTTATTACTTGTGCAACTCTTGTTATGTGTTTTTTAATAGACTATTGCATTAGATATTGAGCCGTAATTATGCACATATTAACAACAACTATTTTCTTAAATATTTTTTTGTGTACAACTTACTTTACCAAAATCGCCAAAAGTTCAAGAACTTAATAACTATTTCACACAATGACAGGATATTCGTACATATAGCCATGTCAATGTGTGCGTGTTGTTGTGGTACGTTCAATAACACCGCAGTGGCGTCGGTTCGACGACCCCGATGCGCCGGCGCTGTTTGCGAAGACATTGGTAGACGGAAATTGTGCACGAATCTAATATTAGGCAGATTTTACGGGTCCATTGAAAATGTTGTCAATGGCTTTCATTAAATTTACGCAGTACGCATACAAATAAGAGTGGTGTGTTTAACTAATTTACAAGACAATAATGACGCGCTATTTCAATTACCAAACTTTAGTATGAACTTTAGTAGTCACCGTCAGGAAGTTGAAGTAACAACGATAGGTTTTTTACATTTTAATGTTTTAACTTCTAAGACTAATACTGAATGTCGTCAAAGGAGACAACGAGGACGGTGGAGGAATGTGCTTGATGCTTATTTGAGTGGCAGGTCAAATTAGACCCAAATGAAAGAATCGGAGAACAGGGACATTGTTTTAAAAAAATTGTAACGTTACACGCTTGTCACTGTCTTCTTGTCTTTTCGACTCATCAACAGAAACAGTTATGGGAAAGGTTTACATTATCAAATGCTTTCCATAAAACGAAAGGTGTTGAATATTACATCAACGAACGTGACGGAATACATAATGTGTCAAAACATCCTGCGTCAAGTAGACAATACGTAATGCCATGTTGAACAACATAGTGTTCCGTTAGTTACCTAGGTAACAGCGTGGAATTTAATGCCGAGCCTTGGTTTTTGCGCTTCGATTCATGCTTTAACAAATAGTTATGGTGGATAGTCTGTTTATTCATCCATTAGATGTTGTTTCTTTACGATCTCAATAAATTCATTGTTAATTGTAAAATATACTTTCATTTTACTCACTAATTATAGTTGTTTCTCTTTATTCCAGTGTAATTTTATTGAAAATTATAGCCCTTCTTTGGAGACCATCTTCTTTGTAGGATATTTCCGTTTCCTCGTTTCATTAAAGATTCTTTGCTAATTGTGCAATGCTATTTTATGTACAGACTTCCAAAGATTTATATTATTTATTAAACTTTATGTACAACTATCATATTTCAGGTATTTCTGACGATGTCTTCGTCAGTGTTATTTAGTAAATGCTTAGCTAGCGGTTAAATACTAGATTTGGTTTACCATAATCGTTTAAATTTAAAGGGATCAAGTGCGCAGTTAATTCAGGGCGTCAATTGACGGTGTTCAAGGTTCAAATGATTGCGAGTCTTCTTAAGGCATTGGTCAGTAATACCGTTAGCTGGGTAACCCTATAGGGCCCCAACTAACGGAGTGAGTTCGTCATCATACTAGTTATATCCATTTGCGATTTTGCTACCATTATATTTTACAGTTTCTATCTAAGCTTTAATTTTATCTTTATTGTTTTCATAAATATTTACATGAATTTTTAATTGGACTTTTATATTGCATTATAAAAATATTTTAAGTTTATCTTGAATTTAATTATAAAGAAAAAGTGGCTAACCATAATTGGCAGTGTTCACCTCGTCTTATTACATTACAAAAATTACAGCTTACGTAGGTATAAAATGTTTGCGGTTAACTTAAACTGTGTCGTTTGCAAATTATCACTTTCTTTTATTATATCAACTGTTTCTACTTTAGTATCTTTTGTAACGTCCATATTTGGTTTACAATGGATTATTATAATATTGAAAATATTTTTTATCAAAATTAACTGTCAATCATAAACTGACCCTCGCTGATCCATTTCTATTACGAAATTACCATAAATATTCATATTTATCATACTTATAAACGCGCGTTCACACACAATTAGCTTCATTATACACGTCTATTCACTGGCCGTAAATAAAATACAAACAAATCTGAAATTCAGATTGTAACTCTATACCTTTAATCTAAATCTTGGAGAATAGCATGAAATATGATTTTTTTACTTTACAATACTCTATTTTTATTGTCGTGGCTTCCTTTCAATTCCTTAAGGACGCATTTAGATTTTTTCTCTCATATTTTATTGTAGGAATGCTCGGTTCATTGAAATGGTCACGACTAATGCTTCACGAAAGTCGTTATCAATCAAATCCGTTGAGAAATAGTGTCACGGATAGATGGATAGGTCAAAGGGTTTCTTTACCTTGGATTTTTTGTACACTGTACGGAATTTCTTAATGTACAATGGGAAATGTTACATAGACGCACGAGACGTGTTTGCTAACACAATTTTAGATTTGTAATGCTTCATCAATGTTATAGATTTATGAATTTCAAACTGAATTATAATTTACAGTCGACGTTTGCAGGAAAATTTTTGCAATGTGCAATTATATTAAGTTAATATTAGTATCATTTGAGTCATGTTTGTGTATTCAATAATTAATTGATGACATAATTTTGTTGTCATTTTATTTATAGAAACTATACTTTTCCTGATGGTAACTATGCATTGTTTTGTTGTTACGAATTCTGATGTTAATAAAACCAACATGACTATTTATTCAGATGTACTCCACACTTGAAATAATAATTATTGCGTATTAACATATCAATTTGACATTATCATAAATCCCTATTCATCCAATGCGATACATCATCAAGGGGCAGAAATCCAAATGATGGATGAACCGCGTACATTTGTGACAGTTGAATTGTTCGGAAGAATGGAATGGTGGATTCAAGAAAAGGGCAACTTCAGAATTAAATTGTAAAGTTCACACGTGTTCTTTGGATGGTGTCAACAGTCATGGACTCTGTGACCCTAGGATGTGAATGCAAGTTTGGTTTAGAAAATATTTATTCTGTGCTCCTA
This sequence comes from Endotricha flammealis, assembly GCA_905163395.2. Taxonomy (NCBI): domain Eukaryota; kingdom Metazoa; phylum Arthropoda; class Insecta; order Lepidoptera; family Pyralidae; genus Endotricha; species Endotricha flammealis. The sequence continues at coordinate 4,422,564 of LR990871.1, read as the reverse complement.
CGCACTTGTCAAGACGTTGACGTTTAGAAGCATCTAAGACTGCAATGCTCTTAAACCAACAACCTTGGTCAAACATTTTGAAATTCGAGAGGCTATCTTGAACTTATGTTTGCTTTGGTTCATTGGAATTAGTTTTACTTGTCCTACGTTTGATTTTCTTAATGACTAACGATATTTTTTCCGAAACCGGAGTGACCCTTACATGAATTTTTATATTCCATGGTAACGCCTCATCACAATAAGTCTTTATACGTTGACAATTTGACCGTTCACAATGGACATTAAGATTTTTAGAATAACAATATAGAAATGCATTATGATGTACAACGAATCGAGATGTCTAATCCCGACCACCTCTCGAGTGGCAACACTCTTTGCATTCATCGGTGATATCGGAATGAATAATGTGTTGATGTCGTTTGATTTAATTCTGACCATTTGTATTGAGAGCCATGCATCTTTCACGCCCCTCTCATGGCGGTCAACAATCGGCAATTTACATAATGACAAAATGTTCACATCCAATACTTTCACACATTTTGGGATGCACTTCGAATATTTTAAGCTCGAAAATACGTTGGGATTCTGAAATATGTGCCTGTAATACATTACTTTGAAGCGACAATAGATAAATAATTCATATAATATCATTAGTTCAAGGCTCTCGCTTTTTATCTCAATTTTCCGCATTTGATAAGTGAGGAGTCAGTGCGTGTTACTCGTTATTTTTTTTAAAATAGGTTTTGGGAATCTGTTCGGATCGGAGTGGAGTACATCAAACAACCAATTAAAAAAATGTAATAAAACAACACACTTTAATTTAGTTATACGTTTCCCTTTGCTTTGGCTTACTACTTACAAGTTAACTTTTTTTAATTTCAATGTCTAAAATTCCGTATTATCGCCATGAGAATGTTTGTAGATGTCATTAGGAGTCCAAGTCATTATCGCCGCCATTCCCTCAGACTTAGCAGGATGTCTTGCGACATCATAATTATAAGGCATTGCTTCTAACGTTCCCACGTTCATACCATTTCCGTAAAATGCTGTAAGATTGACGACATGCACGCGTGGAGTCTAAGTATTCGAATGTTCATAATAGACGCGCTAGAGAACATTTCTGAACGCACCAATGATTTCAAAGCTATTCTTGGTAAGGATCAGTTTTAAAATCAATAATATAAAAGTCCGTTAAACAATATTTTAAATTCTGACCGTTAATATTTGAAACAATTGAATCGTTCACCCCTATGTTAGTTATCTGCGCGGGTGCACTATGCGGAACATTACGGTTTTTATTTAAATTGCTACTCGCAACGCAACACAAGAAGAAAAACTTATTTTTTTTTTTATTATAAATTTTTAAGGTGTATATCACCAGTGTTTTAATCACAGTGCATTTATACTCGGCGGACAGCTGTCAGACGTAAAAAAATAAATCCGGCACGTTCCCAAATTGAAATTGACGCGTTCCATTTAAAACAATAATGAACAGTGGTACCAAATTGAAAATAATGAAATTTGATTGAGTGCCTTTGTTGGAATAGTGCAATTGCGTATGTTATTTGACGTGAAATGTGTTTTGCTTGTTATAACCATAAATCAAATTCTTTTTTTTTGTGTTTCTATGTTCAAATTGGATTTATGATTCAATATAAAATCTAGAATTTTTTTACACATTATCTGTTGATGTTCGTTTGTTTTTTTATCTCTATCTATCTATCTCTAATATAATTTTAGTTTTACTCTCACAGATGACACGTGGAAGTAAGACGAAATGATTCGAATATTCGATTTATTAAGAGCAAAAAAAAAACTATCGATTAGTAAATTGATATTCTAACCGGCCAGTTTCTGACCTCTTCTGTTTCACCTATACTTTTTTACACGATATAATTAGATAAATGTGTACTGAGTAATGTGAGAGTGCATTAATTAATTTCATTAATATGAAAGAGCGTAAGGTCATTTTCACACGAGTTGCAATGTTAATTATTCATTGATCCGGTACGAAAGGGCGGCATACGCGCAAATAAAAAAACCCCCTCATATTAACTGGCCATGTGCTGAAATTTATCGAAAATGTTTTGTTTCACGTCTATCGTTATCCCATGATATCTGATAAAGTATTTTTTTATTATTATTTAATAATAAGTAAACCATGCGGAATGTTATTAATGGCTTATACAAAAAAGATGGTAGCAGACTTGATACAAGAACAAGAAATGTTCTTTTTACTTTCAGAATTTTATTTAGTCAAATACCGAAAATTCTGACGATACGTTTGGTTAATATGCCGACCATAAAGTACGTACGCATAAAACGGCGAAGCTTACTCTATGCCTCTATGGTATGCATAGAAACAACATATCACATGTACATAGACAACAAAATATTAAGTGCTATGCTAAGTGCCACCTTGTCTAAGCGACACATTAAAAACGGGAAATGTATGCAAAACACAACGACCTTAGAAAACTCATACTTTGTTACACCAAGTTTACTACAAAATTTGCATTCAATGAATAAAATAGTATATGACATAGGCTGGTTTTAGAGTAGCGCTGACAGCACGCTGACCGTTCGGCGCTGACAGCCGAAAATTTATGAACTTCTATAGGAAGCGTTTTTTAATAACGCGTAGTTATCGGCGCACACGGTTCATTTTGCTGTCAGTACCGACTTGCCGACTGTCAGCGCGAATCTACTGGTTTATACTTCGCAGGTATCCTTAGGCTATCCATAGATAAAATAGAATTTAACAAAATGAAAGGTGTGATTGTCATTGACAATTCCCATCAAACACGTGTTCTATACCATGGGAAACGCTTAACAAGGGCGATACCATTGTGATATGCGTTGATAGTATCAATTATCTCCCCCGATATTAAATAAATGTGAACTATTGGAAAATTATAGATAAAACTATCCATGGGAATATAGTTGATATTGATAGGAATAGTATTGTGTTAGATAGGTTGTAATAAAAATAATAATGCTGATAGTTTAATAAATGTAGGCCGTGAAGTAATGTGGGAGGTTAAGGGTGGAAAAGAAAAAGATGCTACATTGCTTGCTCAAATTTTAAATAAAAATAATTTACTATTTTGAAGTTAGATGTAAAAGCAAATATTTTACGGGTATCACAAAATACTATTCAAACTAGTACAGATATTTAAAACATACAAAAAAAGCAAGCAATTTTTCTTATGGTAAAATTATCTATAAGTGGATATTTCTAAAATATTAATATCAAAGAATTAGTTAAAATTAGGTAGCGGACTCTGCAAAGTCAGACCCAACCCGCTGACGCGCTAGTGATAAAAAATCTAATAGACTAAGAAACGGGACAACCGTAATAAATATTTGTAGTATGATGAATACATTTTATTTGTATTTTTTATACCACTAAGGTGGCAAACAAGCATACGGCCGCCTGATGGTAAGCAGTCACCGCAGCCTATGGACGTTTGCAATACCAGAAGCATCACTAACGCGTTGCCGATCCTGTAAGAACCTCTTCACACCCTTTTTGAAGCACCACATGCAGTAATCGACAGGGAAAGCATTGACAGGGAGTTCATTCCACAACCTCTTTCTGTGAAGAAAACCCCTTTGGAAACGCGTAGTACGTAATAGAATTACGAAATGATGAGCAATAAGCAACTGATTCAACATAAGATATAACAAACATTTTAGTTTTACCTAGATGATCACAAAAATCTATAACAACAAAGTAGATGTCTAAGAAAGAGGCTATCTCTAAGTCTGGTTTCGCTCAACGCTCCCGACCGTTAAAAGCTAATTCAAGCTCTCCATGGCGCTTACGCCTCTCAATATCATGAAAGTAAAACTTTAATGTCACTTTCGCTTGTAAAGGCTCAGATTTTACGGTCTGTGGGAATCTACGATCATAATATAGAAACCCACGGGATCCATTGCCCGGAACTGATCTATCAGCTGTTTTTATGGTTTTAATCATATTAGAAAGATAGTGCGTTGTTTTGTTATGGTGGAAGACATTAAGTTAGCTTCTGGAATTGTAGAAGATGAAGATATAAAAGTTATAGTAAATTAATTGCAGACAAACATGAGTTAACATTCAAAGATACTTACTCAATACGTGCTAAAAAGTGAGATAGGACTGGTTTCATAATATCCTGAAAAGTTCTGCATAGTTTACTGTCGGCTAAATTGGGAAATGATAAAAAAAACTTATTAGCAGACAGATCTAAATACTTTCTGGCATTTTGATACCGACCTTACCGTTTGAAACGACCTAATAAATGATAATATTAAAAGTAAAGATGAAAAAGGTATAAACAAAAAATATTATTTAAATAAGCTTGCTAAATTGAAGTAATAGTGAATAAATACCTACATTAACAGCAATTAAAACTATTGATAAGGTGTTAATCAACTATGACATTGATTTAATCGTGTCTGCAATGTAAGAAGAAGCATAAACAAACAAATTTAACGATAAGTATTGAACCCGAGGTGTCTTTGATAATGATATTCTGCAATTGGAAATAAAATTTCTCTTTTAACATCTCTAAATTATCTTCATAATATAACGATAGGTTCCGTAAGCTTATCTGTCACATAAATAGTAAATTTTTGTACGATCGGCAACATGTAAAATCTAAATTAACAAACTTCTTGGATATAATAACAAAAAGACATGAAAGAATAAACCTAATGCATCATAGATTTGCAAAAGATATAATATATAAACCGTGAGAATTTAATGATACAATTAAGCCCTACAAGCAACGGACAGAAAAACTTGCAAAACTCTCAAGAAATTTGCTATTTTACTAACTAAAGAAAGTGAAAAAGTTCAAATGGCTATTTTATTTAGTACACCTGTTAATATCGTGCAAGAAAACGCTGTGAAAACTGACTTTTTATCGGCACTAACCGTCGTTGCGCGCCGAACCATATCCTACATTTCCTTAGGGCTATCGGGAGCATTCGTGAGAACTATAACGTACGGAGCATTAGTCTCGTCTGGATGACCGCCCATTGTCGCAATTACGTTTAGTGCATTAACAAGTGCATGTGCAAGTGCAAAAGGGTTTAATTAATGTACATTTATGTTAGTAACTATTCCTATAAACTTTGTTTGCGTGTTGTTTTTAATGTTTATTATTATCTTTCTTTATAACCTGATTTTGATTCTTTATGAGAACGTTATAATACCAGTTTTAATACGTAGTTTCTTTTTATGTCTTGCAGATTGCCTGGTGTCAGCAGCGTTTAGAGGATATGGAATATGGAACTGCTTAACTTGCAGAAGCCCGAAAATTTACTAGTACGACACAGTTCGAGAATAATACTATTTTTGTGTGTGTCGAATAGACCTTTGTTATCCATCAATAATAATCCCTCAATACGCTTTTACTAAGCAAACTTTAAAAGTACACTTGAATATGAATACGTGAAAATGATCATACAAGTTTTTTTTAAAGACAAGAGCAATGATTTTTAAAGTGTCCAATTGAATTGTATGCACAAGAACGTCATCCAGAATCGATATGTTTGCTACACAGATGACCCCTGTTGCAGAATGTTGCGGGGTTGCACCAAGGGTGCCATATTGGTCCAACCGGGTAACATTTTTAGTGGGGGTGAACCCGCGGGGGTAGCGCAGATGCGAGGCGACCGTTACGTTCCCCTATCTGTTGAAATTTTTGAAATTTGGAACACGTGTGTTGACATTTTTTTTATATTTATCACCCGCATCGTTTCGCGACACATTTTCGATGTTTATTAGTATTTTGGATTGTTTTAATAGCAGTTCACAATGTTGTAATATGTGTAAAGTTTATTGTCGAAGGTTGTAATTACACGGTGATTGCAAAGTGGTTAAATCACTTTTTCTATAACAAAATTGAAAAAATTCTTAAATATTCATTCAGAAAGCAGGTCCTCAGAGACATTTTCTCTCGTCAAAGATTAGAATAAGTACATTACGGTAATAAATTATTATATGTAATTAATCTACTCTTAATCTCTATGATACCGCAGGCAAACAAGCAAAGGGGTCTCTTGAAGGAAAGTGGTTACTGCCGCCTATAAACATCTATCTATTATTCCAGTGCGTTGTTAAAGATGTTAGTGTATGGCATATTAAATAGAGAAGCATTGACATAATAATAGACGTATCCTAACGGTAAATATACAAATTCAAACAAATGCTAGTTCAAATGCCTGTTAGTTTCTATGTGAACGTTGTCGTAATTAATTAAAAGAACTCATTCTTATCACAAACGTTCCGTACTAATAATTTTAAACTGTAGATGAAACTATTTTAGGTCTAAATAGATATTTCTGTGGTTTTGCATTTGAAAACTTAACGTAGTTTATGGTACGGAACTCTGTTCCATTTTCAAACATTAAAAAGCAAATAGAGAAAATTAGATGGTAAATAGCAAATCATTCAACAAACAGCTTTTGAAAATAGGACGCAGAGAATAAAAGTGGAACACTACATAGGCATAGGCCGCTTTGTTGCGTATACTATTCTGTACTTTTACTGTTTACTGTATCACTCGTTTGTTTTAGCAAACTAGCAAAACCCGCGCAACTTCGTATGTGCGTGTATTTGCACTTTCCCGTGGGAATTGCGTAGTTTTAAAGATCTAAACATACATCGAAAGCAACTTCGTTTTATACTATTTAAAGAAGATAAAGCATAATCTCTCTCTCTCTCTCTATTTTTAACACTTAGAAATCGAATAGTGAAGGGAAATGACAGTTAAAAAATCAATACGGCGGTTACTGTCCGCGAGGGTGAAAGCGAGGGGTGTGCTGCGCACGCGCCGGCTGCGTCATTATGACACGACATATCAGTGCAATACAATGCAGATTTACTGGGGTACTCATTATTGCCAACCCTATTGGATTGGGGCTCGAAAATCAATATTAAATTCATAAGACTATCAGCCAGTTGAAATGCATTTTAATTTGTTTTTTTTACAAAGTTGGCAACTCGCGAGTTTTACTCCCGGCGTTGCAAGCGTCCACTCTATACATAGACTACGGTTACCGTTTACCATCAGGCGGGCCGTAAGCTTGTTTGCCACCTTAGTGGTATAGAAAAAAACTTTAAGTCTCATGCCATCTCTTTTCTTCTTCTTTAGTATAATTTAAACTTTAAAACTGGCTGTATTTGTGTTGAAAGATATAATGGCATTGTAGACCACTATTATTTATTACTGGTTTACAGCGATATTCTGTGAGAGGGTGGTATTTTCCTGGTCGAGCTAGTAAATTTCATAATGCTTTACTACACCAAAATGATAATAGGATAGCAACAGATAAAGAGGAAGATAAATAATAGAGAATAATATTACTAAGATAAGAATGGATAAGATACTAGTTTAAAACATTTTGTCTAGTTTGATTTATAAGTGTATGCATTATAACTCTTTATGCGTGTTAAACTCTCCATGTAATTATGTTTTATTTTAAGTTCAATGGCATTAAAGTATGACAAACATTGCATAAAACTTATGTCGTGCAGATGTTTAAAAAATTACAACAAAAAAATCAAATACAGATTTTTAGGTAACGAAAAAAAATATTCAATTTGGTAGCAAATTTATTGCCAACGCTTTTTTTGTCCCGAAACTAGCATAACCACACCGTTTGTTAACGGTATATTGAATGTAAAAAAAAAAAAAATTGCCGCGTACCACTACTGCGGAGGTTAAAGAACTTTGAATTGAGATTTGTAACATTTACAAAAGTGCATTAGGAACCCTGGGGTTCACTCAGTGCCATAGACTAAAAAAATCACAACATTTCATTCAATCATTCGTTCTCAAGAGTTCAATGACACTCGAGAGGTGCAATTTCGGAAAGAAAACGGGGTGAAGGCGATCCGTTCCTGGACCCCCGACTAAGTAAATACGGTTGGTCAGTTTCAGACAATAGTTAACGTGACCCCTAATCGTTTTTAGTAATGTTTAGAATTTGCATCTGCTGACTAATAACTTTTATTTGGTTTCTTAAGGGTTTTGTTGAGTTATGCTTTTTCCCGCGTCTTCGTTATGACTTGTTTTAAAACTTTTAAATGTCAAAGCGTATATAAATAAATAAAATACTATTAAATTATTTGATTATTATTATTTATACTTTCTTTATTTTTATTATTTATACGATAAAATACTTAATAATAGGCAATAAACATTTTATTCTTATCATGAATTTAATAGAAATTAACTTTAAAAAAGTTTTTCTTACTCCTTTATTATTAGACATACGGTCCATAGATCAACCCAATAATAGACTATTCAACAGTTACTAACAACAAAAAAGTGATCGATACGACGTAGATAATGTTATAAAAACTCGTCAATTTGGATGGCATTGTTGAAATGGATTTGTATACGTAGGTAATTTCACTTTTTTAACCTTGAATGGTGACATTAGCGCAAATATCATTGTCACCTCAGATTTTTTTTTGTGTGGCAACGTTACGTATGTAGATACAGCGTAAGTTAAATCGGTCAAACGAATACGACAGACAAATTGTATTCTAATAGACCTGTGGGTTTCTGTAATAAAGTCATTTTTTGGCAACCGTATTTGTTATATTGTTTAATATTTTATTCGTATTTTTTATAACAAAAGGATTGTTCCTGTTCTGTGAAGTGAAATATTCAGTTAATTTATATCCTATAAAAACATATTTTGTTAAAAAAATATTCCTTATTTAAAAGTCATAACACAGAATCATTTTCGTAAATAAAATATTGATAAATATTCCCAATATTATGATTTAAAAGTAACATAATAGCAGCAATACCTGTATAATTTACACCATACCAGTATCATGAGCACACTAAGAAAACTTGTTTATGGGTATAGATTACCAGAGATTAACTTCTTTTTTGTCGAAGCAAAAAATAATTGCTGATAATGGAACAAAATGCAAAAGATTAAATATTAAACAGTTTGTAAATACGAGCGAGCGGAAAGTGTTGAATTTGTGAATTGACGATGGCGTCATACATACGTTGTGCTCGTGGCACGTCACAATACCGAATTATCTACTATAGAATTTCTTTTACAGATAAGTTTTAGTATTTGTATATTCGAATTACGTCAGCCAGCAGCTAGATGAGTCGACGATGTCAGGTAAATTGCTGGGAGAAAATGGATTGAGATGGATGGATTTAGCTTTAAGTCAATGTTAAATGTTATAGCACCAAATAAAAATATTTTCTTTTATTTTTCACATGGCTAAGGATAGAGAGAAATTGCGTGAACGATAGGAGCTTATTGCCCAGCAGCAGAGCTGACGATGATGATGATTCCTAATTATTAGCGTAAACGGTTGCCTTTCGAAATGTTAATTTTTTGACTATTTTTAGTTATCGCAGCGAATCCTGGCTACACAGGAGACTTGTAACATGTGCTATCGTAATGCATAGTAAGTGTAATGTAAACAGAATAATTATCATTACAAACGTTTGTAATTCCACGACGACACATGTGTTTGTAATCTAAAATGGACCAAGTGTGGGAGACAACTAGTATTCATCACATTGTCGTGTCAAAACAACATTATCTAGGTCACGACGTTATATCTAGACGTTACAACATGGCCTCCTACTTGTTTTTATACATATCAGTATTAATAAACAAAAATATAATAAAACTTGTTAGAATTATCTGTATTGTTATTTTTGTTACTTGTGTTTGTTGTAATGTCTTTCTGCTTAATAATAAATTAAAAAAGAGCAGAAGACAGGTAAAGAGCATGAGATTTTGTCAATCGTTGACATCAGAAAGCCAGGTGACTTCGTCAGAAGGGTCTTTTTTATTTTAAACGCATAATGCATTGTGTTAGTTAAATGGCCCACCTAGCAACACTCACGGCATTCCCTCCCACCAACTTTCACCTCACGTTGCATACTAAACAAACAGAACAATGGATAAACAAGAAAAAAAATCTTATACAGTTTTAATAAGTACTTAACCACTTTCTCGCACCCTTTATAACCAAAAAACATCATTAAACATTAACTAAGAAAAGATTCCTTAATTTTTAATTACATCTTTGTAATATTTTTTAATAACTTCCTACTCGGACCCTTACGAACTTATTGACACCTTGGTGGACAAAAAAATAATTTGCACGACCATTTTGTAATTAAAGACGGCATGCGAAGGGGTTGCCAAATTACAGTGTTCCTAAATATCAAATTAATCAATAAAAAAGTTTAAAAGGTGTCTATGAATGAATGATTTAACAAAGACGTAGATTTTTTTATATTTTAAAAATAGCTGAAAAAAGTATGTTTAAGAATAATCCTACGCGCTGTAAATACATTGCATACTATTTTTACTACTTAAAATTATAATTTGTACCTACTCGTTCAGGGTAATTTTTAATATATTTTAATAGTACTATTCTAATTGAAAAGATTTCATTTAGCAATAAGGCCGCCTTGTTGCTAATGCACTAGCAAGTTATCCGTGTATACAATGTATTACTTTGTTGTGTATTTTAAATAAATCTTATTCCATCTATATAATTTCTCTCTTTAATATTTAAAGTTTTGGTTCTAAGACAAGTTTTTCGCTCAGGTAGTCAATATCGCCATCTAGTTTTTATAGACAGTGTCGTGACAGTTGGTGGTAAAGACATTTAATAGGTCATTTGTAATAAGATTGGAGCAAGGTTAGATAACACGGCCAGACGAGAGACCTTATCGTTTTTATAAGGTAAAATGACCCGAGCAATAATAAAACGAGTGTCACCAAGTGTCACATTAATTTTTACGCTTGCAACTCTTGTTATATTCCGTTCAATACTTGACTTGACAAAAGATTTCCAGAGAAATTCTATTGTGTTTGAATTAGCATGTCATATTTTTTGTGGTAACATGTTGTGTGCTTTGTCGCATCGCAATCAATTTATTTGTAATCATTTCATATTTATTTCGTATCGGTTTTTTAAATCAGATGATTGTTTGGAAGTTTTGTCGAAAATATGACTTTAGTGATGATGACCCAGACAGAATGTCCATTATTATTTTATTGATTACAAAAGTCACAAAATGTCATTGCAGTTTGAATGTCATGTGTCACAAAAGTGATTTCCCAAAACTAGTCTATTTTATTGTTAGTCTATGTAAAATAGCAAAAATGTCAACAAGTGATATTTTGGAATTATCCTTTTTTCTTTTTAGTTAATAATATTATTTATTTTGTGTTTTATTTATTCTTTAAATCACGATTGAGCGGTTGCGGAATTTCCGGAATTAATGCCTAAAGGACTTTAAATTATAAAAATCTGTAACTTATTTTATCGTAAAGGTACCTACGTACCTACGTACAACCAAATGCAAGTAAATTTGTGCATTTCAATGATTTTGGTCCTATGACGAAGAAACATAAGAATGATAAATTTATGACGTGATTTTGACTACACTTTAAAAAATCGAATTTATTTACTCATACTTTTTGTAAGTATACAAGTAAATACTTGGAAGTGGAATAGGTACTTCTAGATAAAATATTTTATCAAAACCATTGTTGATAACTTTATCGATTGTAACCACAGGTCGATAGAAGTTTGTTTAGTTTAGTTTAAAAATTGGTGTCCTGTTATAATATAATAATGTACCTAGGTATGTATAAACACTTACAATTTTAAGTAAAGTATTTAATTTTTAATAATGAAAATATTTTTGAAAGAAAAATTTCACCTCGGCCCCACAGGTAATAAATAAGAATGGCTAGTTGCCTAACAACTTACAAAACAATCATAAATTTTAAAATAATATCTATGAATTTTACTCTGTCTACCCCAGACCCAGATATGGATTATTAGGCGTGACATTACGAAATTCATACTCCTATTATAGACAAAGTATTTTGAAATAATAATAAAATCACCTATTCGAGCCCATGCTTATGGCTATGGCAATAGACTGAAGCAGAAAATTACAAGATCAATGGCTTTATAAAAATAAAAAATAAATCTATTAGTTTTTCTGTAAAATAAAATCCTACTTCCCAGTACCATTCCCAGTGGCCAGTAACATACATTCGAACCACACAATTAAAAAACATTACACTTATTGTCTATGGCACAATAGATGCAAATTAAAAAAGTAAGTAACTATTCTATGCAAATTCTGCAATGTACGTTTTATATTATTGCAAATAAAGCACGGATGACCTTGTAATGTACAGTTTGCGTATATGACTCATTTTAACCAGTTGAATTGACTAATCGGCATTTTATGACTATGCAATTGGAACAAAAGGGCAAGACCAAGCGATAACTTGCTACAACGACCGAGATTTGACCCGACATTCGAGCGAGAGTCTCATCATGCAAGGTACAAGACTCCTGAGTGATTACACACAGCAAAAACTACAATAAAAGTTAAGTATTATTCTGATATATTCTCAATAATAATTGTTTTCGACATGTTTGTGAACTTCTTGTCAATACGTATATAATTGTAAATTATTATTTTCTTGATTTCTTTTAATTTCAATCTGTGGTCGTGGTTATTTATGAGACGCAATGTTTAAAAATTTGTAGTGGGATAGTCCCAATCCCAATGAGAAAGTCATGACGTCAATGGGTTTCATTATTTAACGAGAGGCTTACAAAGATAGGACAAAAGCGTACCTATAATAATACTAGTACTAACTAGTCAGAGAGTCGCATTTAGGTGGTGACCTAGTATTACTTAATTAAAGTCTTATAAAAATAATAAACACTCACCTGTCATTCTCTTTTGTGTTTTACTGCTTTCTGGACTCGATACCTTTGTCTCCGGTGTTGATTTTGCTGGATTCTGAGCTGTGATATTGATGGGCGCTCTTCTTAGTACCGCTGGGACACTGGACGCTGGCACCAGTTGCCATGCGTACCTCTGTGGGCCAGGGAGAGGCTGCTCACTCGCGAAATCAAAGCCCCATCTCTCACTGTCGAGTTCTGCCTGTCTCTTCAACTCTCTCTCGGCAAACCTTCTGTTCTCCTCTCTATCTGTACAACCAAATAAGTTTCTCCTCACGCCGTCCAATGCAGTCATGCCGCGTATGCGCAGCGCCTTCGTGTCCAACATCATCGAGGTCGCCGGCAGCCCGGGAGCCCTCACACTCAACGCAGACATGTCTTCAGAGTCCAACAGTGCACAACACAGCGACGCACTTCACCAATAGCATCCACGACGCTCTCTTCACCTAGCGCAAACAAGGTCAAAATTCATAAATTGTACGCGGCGTAACAACGTGAATTTAACGAGTATGTAACTGTTCTGTCCATCACGCACCAATAAGAATACCAATTGTTTGTACTTTGTTATTAGTTTTGTAAGCGTAAACAAGTCGTAATGACGCGACGTCACACGAACTAAACGCGATACGTCAACACTCCGATGCATACAATCGGCGACTGCGGACGGCGCATTTGTGGGATCGCGCGGTAGCGAAACGAAGTGCGGCGCGGAGTCACGGAGTGCTAGCTAGCGGAGCGGGCTGAAGCGCGAGCGCGTCGCGTCGTGAGTTTTGTGACGTTGCTAGTTTCGTGGCAGAGTTGCGTGTGCGCTCCGAACTTCCATATAAGCTAGTTCAACTTCTCGCCGCTAGATGCCGATGCACTGCAATGATTTTTTAGTGTTTATAACTCTTTTTTATTATTCCCCACGCATAATGTATTCATCAAATGAAGTTAACAATAGGACTAGTATAAATATGTTTCTGCTTAAGGTAAGGTCATAATATGAATTTTTATTGTCATTGTTCTAGTGAAACAATGATAATAATTACCCATTATTGTAGAAGTACTTCGGTAGCGAATAATTGCGTTGTTATAATGTTTGACAAATTGTAGAAGGACATACTTACAACTGCATAAAATATAATAATGTAGGTACTATATAAGTATTAACTTAGTAATAGCACAGAATAATAAATAGTACGTAATAGTCAGTAGATAGGTACCTAAATTACAACAAAATAAAATTCAAAAATATCAAAAGCAAAATTTTGTGCTTTTATTATGCCAAAATGTGTCATTATTATATTATGGCATTTAGAAGACATTTTATTTTTGACTACCTACTAAATTAAGAGTAGCGACATTTATGTTCAATTTACTAAATTTGCCTTAATCAAGTTTCAGTACAAATTAATTATTCAAAAACAAATTCGACACAGATTATAGGTATATAAAAAAATATGTAATATTTGGTTTATAATAAATAAAAAAAAACAAACAAAACATTAGTTAGTTTTAGCTTTTAAGTAGTGTTGCTATTATAATTGTCATAATTTACATAAATCAAGATATGTACATACATACAAAAACTTATTGTCTTGTTAATTTGTGTTGTTTATTTGTTTGTATTATTTAGTAAATAACATATTATAGTTTATAGTTTATTCATTTATTCCCATAAAAGAATTTACAATTCACTTACTATGAGAACATAACAATTTATCAGCTAGGTACAAAAATCTCGCATTTTGAGCGTGCGTAAATAATACAATTTTAACAATGAATAAAGACGGTGGCCGAAAAAAAAAATATATAAAATGTAATTAAAATAATATTATAACTAGTTTTATTGTTTTTTTTTCTGCATTAAATAAGATAAGTAGCATGTATTTTATTTATTTTGTAAATATAATACAATTTTATTACAGAAATAAATAGGTACTAGATTTGGGCATTATTTTTTTTATCTATTCCCAACAGTATTGATAAAACTCCCTGTTGAGGGAAACGCTACCACATACATGGCAACACCATCGTCACTTGTTTACGAAGAATGAAGAGACGTGTCTAGTTACGTGTGCAGCATACTTTGAATCTTCTTATCAATGATATCCGTCTCTTTCTATCACTATCCAGTTCGCGTCGCGGAAAAGAGACGGCAAATGTATTAATAGCGCACTGAACAGCGCCGCCATTTTGCCGAAACAAGATCGACTCGATTTTGCGTTACACTCTTGGTAATGATTTAACTTATTTTGTGTAACAATATCATATTTTCACTACGAAGCAAAAATTATTTGTATTTTTATCGAATTTTGTATTATGTTTTAACAAACTTTTGGCGTCTAGTTATCGTAACAATTGTTGTTTGTCGACAAAAAATTACGAAATAAATTCTTTTGCGCGTGAATGGGGAAGTGGTGCGGTGGATAAAACATGTTTAGTTATAATAAAATAAAGTTTAATGAATTAAGCACTTACCTAATTGAGTTTTATTGATAACCGTGGAAAATCGAGAAATAAACGACGGGGTTCACTGCACTGTCGTACTAATTTTCAAGATATGACAATGACGCGATGGCGAGAGCGCGGGCTCGTCACTCATTGGATAAAAATGGCGGCCTGTTGTCTGATTGGATGGCGTGATTTTAGGCGCCAAATTTCGGTTGGTCGAGCGACCGGATGGCGGGAAACAAATGTTGTGCTTTCCGGTGCGCCTGAGTTTCGTAGTTACGGAAAATTGTGTTTCGCGCGTTTCGCTTCCGCTATATTGCAATTTTTTGTTATAATGATAATCTTATAGAAGTTTATAGGTATATAAAATGATTAGGTAGGTATTTGTTTTGTAATTAGGAACACTGTGGTTCTTTTTACTTATCATTAAGTAATTCATTTTTCCGTGTATAGACTTTTAATAAATTGTAAATAATATTTTAGATTATAAAGGTCTTATTTCACAAATTTTGTTTTAGTATTAAATATTAATATGCGTTTTTCAAAGTTTATGGTGCAACGTATAAGATTCTTATTGCAAGTGCGAAGTGCGTTATATTTCTAATTATTTATTTTATATTATGGGAATTAAAAAAAAGACATATATTTTTGTCTTGCTTTTGCTCATTCAAAAATCCTGATAGATTGAAAAATATATCAAAAAATTGTAAGAGACATGTCATTCAGTGTTCGGGCTATCCATCCATCCATCCTAGTCTCGACAAAAACAGTTTCAATCTCATCTCAAACTCTCGCTCAATACCTATTTAGTATGAGTGAGACAGAGCATGAGGCTGTAATGCGTCAAATAAAGTAGGGTTTTTTTTTCTTATTTAATCAATAAAAAAACTTTTAAACATTCTTGTTCCTGTTAGGATGATTTTTAAAACACCATGGTAGTCTCCAGGTGAAAGTATTTTTCAATATTGAATGCAGATGTGAAATGGTGACACATTGACCCATTTATAACGGAAATCGGTGGCATAGGATTGTTTTGCGGTGGCAACAAAAACGATTTCCGTTGAACACAGATGGTTGCGGTGCGGTGGGATGCAATCACAGGATATGCAACGGTAACGAAGAACTTTCACTGTTTTTAGAAAAAAAATGATGTTTACTTAAAATATTTGTAAAGGGATGTTGTTTCAGTGTTTTTTTTTTATCAGAGCAAACAAACCAGTTAGCAGGATGGTTTAGGGTCATGAAAATACAAGTTTGAAGACCCTTGTTTTGATGACGTCTTTTGAGGAAAGTCGCAAGAGTTTATGAAGAACTTTATACCGATTTAATTTTTATTTTTAATGTTCTTCCCCTAAAAAAATTATAAGTAATAAAATAGTTTATTTTAAGTAGGTACTTATACTATAAAAATGTCGCATGTAATAAATTTAATTTAAACTTTGTTATCCGGGATCCATTGGCATTGCCATTGGCTGAGTTAGGTATTCCCCAAATTTTTTTGTCCTTTCTATATAATTAAATATTAGGCTTAGCTTTAAAAAAGGCAGGCAGGGTGAAAATTTAGTCAATATCTAAATTTTTTCTATGTATCATTAAAAGACCTTATTTGTGAAAAAAAATGTAACTCAAATTTTCAAAATATGTAATAATATTTTTCCGGTTTCTATGAATTTAGATAACTTTGTGATGCTGTAACTTCATATTTTAGTACTAAGTGATACTAAAAGAAAAAACACGCATATCATGATTTTCACAAGAGAAAAATAAATTAAAATTTTGTTGGTGATAAAAAATTCAACCTGTATAGAAAGTATTCTATTTATATCAGGGTTGAGATGATTTAAATCAGTGATTTAAATCGCGATTAAAATCAAGTTTTTTTTTAAAAACCATTGTTTTAAATCAATACTTTTTTAATGAAACCAAATCAGCCAAACAGTTTCAAGGGATTTCCCCTGACATAAACAACGGCGCGTGCTGCTGCTGCACTGCAATTTTATCTAAATTAACAAATTCTCAATACAAAACCAATACAAAAAAATATAACATTTAATTTTTAGCTGTGGTTTATGACGAACGATTTTTATATTCATTTATTAATGTTAATTTTTCTATTATTTTCGTCGTAAATTTTTATGTATGACAAAAATGCTAAGTTTAAATTATTTTTAATATTTGACTTAAGGACCATGTTGATTTTCGTTAATAAAAAAAAAAAAAAAATGGTAAATAAACACAGAAATCAAATAAATATAGTTTTTTTAGAAATTATTGTGTTTTTTCGAATAAAACAATAACTGACTCAGTGATACAATGATTTAAAAAAAATCAAATAAATCTGATTTAAATCAAATAAATCAGTTTTTTTTCAAATCACGATTTTTATGAATCCTGATTTACACTGGGCGTCAAAAATAAGTAGTACAGTTTTAAAATTGCAATTACTCTTAAACTATAGAAGTTAGAGTTTTGAAATAAAAGTCATTTTATAGCAAATTTAACAAAGTTTTCTAAAAATAATACTTTATTTAGCATTAGTAAAGTTTTACACTGAAAATTAGGAAAAAACTAAAAAGCTAACCATTTTGAAGGAACTATCAAGAACTTAATTTTTACGTTTTGGGCCTTGTTCCCACTTTTGTAACTTGTGTTGCCGCCTCGGGCTCTGATGACAGCTTGGAGCCGGTTTGGCATGCTGAACACTAAGTTTCGGAGGCGGTATTGGGGAATATTCACCCATTCTTCTATCAGGGCCTGTTTTAGAGCCCTGAGGGTGGCGGGGGGTGGTCTGCGTCTTCTGACTAGCCTCCCAAGCTCATCCCAGGCGTGTTCAATCGGGTTAAGATCTGGGCTTCTTGATGGCCAAGCCATCAAGCTGATGCCAACCTCCTGAATGTACTCTTGTACGAGATGAGCGGTGTGTGGCCGGGCGTTATCATGCATTAGTATAGCTCCATCACCCATATTTGCTAAATATGGCCCTGCATACTCGTTAAGGATCTCTAATGCATATCTTTCACCAGTCAGAGTGCCATTTTCTATGACCACTAGCTCTGTGCGACCCTCTGAAGAGATGCCAGCCCATACGTGTACAGAGCCCCCGCCGTATTGAACTCTTTCCGAGATGCAACCTTGAATGTATCGCTCACCAGGTCGCCTGTATACTCTCCGCCTTCCATCGGAAGTGAATAAAGAAAACCGAGACTCATCTGTGAACAAAACTCTTGTCCATTCTTCTTCGCCCCATTGTACGTGTTGACGCGCGTAGCGTAGTCTTACTACTCGATGCCCTGTCTCAAGTTTGGGGCCATTTGCTGGCCTGTACGACTTCAGGTTGGCTTCAGCAAGTCTTCTCCTCACTGTACTCTCACTAACGTAGTCTCTTCGGGTCTGAAGAAGCTGTTGCTGGACCTCAACTGCTTTAAGGTGACGATTTCTTAACACAGTAGAGACAATTAAGCGGTCTTCTCGGGTACTAGTGCACCTGGGTCTGCCATTACTTGGTCTCCTTAGATGGTTTCCAGTCTCTTCGTATCTTCGCTTTACTTGCTGGATCGTTCTTAGAGTTACACCCACCGTTCTTGCAGTACGACGCATACTGATGCCTACTTCGAGAAAAGTTATGATTCTTGCACATTCTTCTGGTGAAAGAGGCATGATTAGTAAAGTTTACTCGCTGAAGACACATTTGCTTTTGAATTGCAATTGATTTATCAGCAATAAAGAAAAGAAGAAAAAACAAAAGTACAAGCCAACAGTTTAAAAAAATAGTGTTTTTATTTATTAAGTTTTTTTTCAGTCAATCTTTAAAAAATGATATTATGCATGAAGTTTTTATTAAATGAAATTAAATTGTCTTTTAACTTTTTTTTATTTCAAAGGTCTAGCTTCTGCAGTTTAGGAGATATTGCAATTTTAAAACTGTACTACTTATTTTTGACGCCCAGTGTATATAGATCAGAGATTAGGTCCCTGACGACTAGGAGGATTCTAGAAGGACTAACACGTGCTAACACTATCCATTATTTTGGTAACACAATAACACACCTTTGGTTGTCAAAGTCGGCTAAAAATAATGCAACATGTCACGAATTCACGATGCACATCGCGTAGAAAGATCGATTTGAAACAGATTTATATTTTCAGAGTTCGGGTTTCGGGTACGTAACCACAAAAAGTGGATGCGGCCACCTGGCAACCACAGACGCTCATTTCCGATTTTTGGTTTCCATTCAGGGGTTCACACGAGTGATAATGACATTTCCAAGGTTTTACAGCCCCCTGTGGTTGAGTTACCACAGACAAAGTTATCAGTTTATTCTAGCGTCGATCGCAAGTTCGAATCCATGAAAAGATAGGCATTATTTTTGGATATGTTTTCTGCATTTTTGTTCTTTGTAATTTAGTTTTAATTTATCGTCAATTAAAAAGCAGAAAAATTATTTTTTTAGTAGATAGATCATTCAAAGTAGCGCAAATTCACGTGTCTCGACTCAAAATAATTTCTGTGACGCATCGAAGAAATATAGCATTTTTTCAGAGAAAGCTGATTTTGAAGTCAACACGATAATGCACTTTTAATAGATGATCTAAATACACTTCAATCATTCACTTTAACCACTGTATGCTTTCATTACGCTATCAATGCTATGAATGAATCAAACCATCAAACCTCGCAACACAGAACTTAGGAACGCAGAAACTTAGGTTCTAATCACGAGCTCAACTTTACTTGACGCTATCGTAGTTGGCGCCAAAATAAGATAAGCAATTTGGTTGTATGAACGAGTACGAGAGCTAAGATCACATGAACTTCGAGTCTACTATTATATTAAATAGTGAAGTCTTATCATAGAAGTATCAAAATAATTTGTCTTCGCCGGCGCACGCTCATGTTCGTGGCTCAGTACTTTCGTAAAGTAACACGCTTCGATTTTGAGTTGCGTTGAATTGGATGCGCGCTCTTATGATAGATAGATAGATAGATAGATAGATAGATAGAATACTCTTTATTTGCATTACACACAGGAAAAAGTACAAAAACAATCTTATAAACTAGTGTAAATGCAACAAGGCGGCCTTATTGCTAAAAAGCAATCTTTTCAAGGCAACCTTAAGGTAACGAATTTCTGTATGGAGTGGGCAGGGCTAGCAAGACAAGAAAATAAATAATAAACAAGAAAATGATAGATAAGTATCTAGGACATCTAAATATTAAAACAAAAACTAATAAATAACTTCAATCAAATATTATATTACTATACTTACAAATATATATTATATAAATATTCATATTCAACCTACCATAAATACAAATTATACTGTAATATACATACAATACATACAGGGAGGAAAAAGGCGACGAACACAGCCGAAAGTTTGATGATATGTACCTTACAGACATGCGTTTTAGATAGGTTTCATTTAAAAATAGTTTATTTAAAAAAAAGGCACAGATTTTAAAATTTCCTACGTGCCGATAACCCTAATTCCAGAACAACAGTGCATTTGATAAGATAACTACACGGACGGGTACTACTACGCTACGGACAGGCTGTAGGTACCTAGCTTAGCCCTTGCCTAGCCCACGATACACACATACCTACCTATTAATAGTAATTCTGATTATCATTTAAAAAATCTAGCAAACATGAAGTAGGTGCGCCAGGAACTTACCTACAAAACACGATGCTCGATGTATCTGAGCGCATCTCTCTCATGCGACTCATGCGACACAACACTCAAAACCACTAAACAACATTTAAAACACTAAACATCACTTAAAACACCAATACCATTTAATAAATAATAGAAACTTTCACAATTTACTTCTAGCATGTACCTATTGACAATAGGATATTTTTGTATCACTATGGTAACCGTGACAATTACCATGTACCAAAGGCAAATAAACTTTTCATTCATTCATCCGTTCATTCAATTAATTCAGGGCTGGATTCGGTAAGTCTGATTATTGGCGTATTTGTTTTAACATAGGTACTCTCTTCGCTAAAAAGAATAAGTAATTACGAATAGTTTTTATTAGGCCGTAGGTACCTAGCGCTCACCCCCTTACAGCCGATGCTCAATGTGTCCGCCGCGTCTTATGCGACACAGTCGGATACGCTGCTTGGTATGACGGTGCACACGCGCAAGCAACTGTGTCTCCACATTTTGCTGGCGGAGTTCAGCAAACGCCTGTTCAATTCTGTGCACCATTTGCTCTCGCGTTTCGTATTCATCCCGGTACACTCGGTCTTTGAGAGTGCCCCACAAAAAAAAGTCGAGAGGCGTGAGGTCTGGTGAGCGCGGCGGCCATCTGTTCGGCCCGTATCGCCCGATCCATTGTTGGCCGAATAGTTCGTTTAAAGCTTCGCGCACTTCCACAACCGAATGAGCTGGAGCCCCATCCTGTTGAAACCACGCAGCACGTCGTTCCTCTGACGGTAATTGGTCCAGGTATGGCGACACCACGTTTCTAAGTAGCTCATGGTATCCATGTCGATTCAAAGTGGGTGGTAAAAAAATTGGTCCAATTATGGTGTCGCCATGAATCGCGGCCCACACGTTAATCGACCACCTCTGTTGGTGCGCTGTCTGTCGGAAAATGCGGGGATTTTCCTCCGCCCAAACGTGCTCGTTTCGACGGTTCCATAAACCATTCCGCGTAAATGTCGCCTCGTCGCTCCAAATGATTTGCTGCACGAAACGAGGATTCTCGCGGATGCCGTCGTCCAGCCAACGGCAGTATGCTGCTCGCACCGCCAAATCCCTCGGCAGCATTGCCTGCACTTTTTGGATGCGGTATGGATGGCGCCTGTTTAGTTTTAAAACGTCCAAAACCAACATGTGGCCAACGCCGAAACGGCGCCCGGCCTGTCGAGAACTTGCTCGGGGGTTCTGGTCAAAGAACCTTAAAATGTTCTCCTCAAGCCGCACAGGCACACGTCTAGACCCGCCACCACGATGGTCATCCATCGATGTCCGTGGAACGATCGGACGATTCTCCTGTACCCGGTAAAGGGCGTTGGTAACTACGCGAGGATTTACCGGATGCGGCGGAGGAAAACGCTCTCGGTACAACCGCAAAGCTGCCCTTGCGTTGTACTCGGACTCTACGTACAGCATTATTAAGTTTAAATAATCTCGCGCTTGTAACGACATTTAGTTTTTTTGCTACACGTCACTGTTGACAACACTATGATTACCGTGACAATTGTAGAAAAAAAGCATTTCTTCGTAACAAAAAAAATTCGAATCGAGTTCGAAATTCAAGACGTACATACCTTTTTTTAGTGTCAGAAAGGCCATTAAGGAGTACCTACTAAAACAAATAAAATAATAAATACGTTATCACTAAGGAATGATAGTATGAGTTGCTGGCGGTACAATTAACAAAAAACACATGTTTTATTCCAATCACTACGGCATAAAGGAATGAAAAGCCTTAAAGGTCGTTATTAGGCTACGCTACCAACATCTAAGATTAAAAAGTTATGAAATCAATGTTATGGTTATGTTTACTTATGGTTAAAAATAATCGTGGTCAGGTCAATGACCGATTAAAAAAAACGACCTTAATACATCCCCGTTGCTGCGTTCACAGCTGATTTTAGGGATGAAATCACACAGTTTTACAACTAATGTTTGTTAGTCAATTACTCCGAAACTATCATACTTAGACAAAAGATCTTTCACCAGCATAAAGCAGATGTATAAACCTCTTAAGAAATTTCGGGAGTGTCGGTCGCCCTCAGGGCACCCTGTATATACCTAATAATAAAATAAATAAAAATGTCGTTGTACTTGAAGGCAAAGAAAGGAATTAAAAACTAAGTGCTAAGAAGTGATTTTTCAACTGTCGTTTAAATACCTCAATGGATTTTGCAGTTCTGATGGCTACCGGTAAATTGTTCCATAGTCTCATAGCCTGGATAGAAAAGGATTGGTCGAAGGATTTAGAGGAATGAACGGGTATTAGGAGTGTGAGATTATCAGTGGAGCGCAGTGACAGGCTATGGGATGAAGAGGAAAAGATGAAGAATTCTTTAAGATAGGAGGGAGTACATGGATTGAAAAGTATGGTGTAAAGAAAGGAAAGGATGTGCATGTCCCTACGTTGGCGAATGGAAAGCCACTTCAATTTTGCCCGGTATTCAGATACATGATCGTATTTGCGTAGACCATAAATGAACCTAATGCAGAAGTTCTGCAACCGATCTAATTTATTGAGCAAATCTACGTTAAGGTCCGGGTACGATGTGTCAGCATAATCAAGGATAGGGAGAAGAAGGGATTGTGCAAGAGCAACCTTGGTGGCAGTTGGTAAGAAGTTTCTGAGTCGCCGAAGTGACGCAGATGTAGCGAACATCCTCCTACTTACCTCGGCCACCTGATCTTTCCAAGATAATGTGGAGTCCATAATTAATCCGAGGTTTTTTACCGAATTTTGAAAAGGAATGCAGATACCATCAAACATAACCGACGGGATTCGAAAATTATCTAACCTCGAAATAAAGGCCTGGCTACCTAAAATTATGCATTGAGACTTGGTAGGATTAACTTGGAGTCCATAGCGTTTACTCCACTGCGTAATGAGGTTCAAATTAGCATTAGTATCTGAAACAGCCGTGGCTATATTACTCAATGACGTTTGGCAGTAAATTTGTAAATCATCTGCATAAAGGTGATAGGAAGAAGTAAGCGACCTAGTGATAGAGGAAATGAAAATAGCAAACAATAGAGGAGATAGCACACCACCCTGCGGCACGCCAGCTTTCGTATGACACCATGTAGAATTTTGGAGATCGATTTTGACACGTTGCTGACGCCCGTACAGGTAATTATGAAACCAATCACACACTGCCGGAGATATGTTAAGAGAAGAGAGAATACCTAGCATGATATCAAAATCAATGGAGTTGAAAGCATTGCTGAAGTCGAGTAATGTCAATAAGGTTAGCTGTTGATTTTCCATACCACGCCTAATGTCGTCAGTAATTTTGACTAAAGCAGTAGTCGTACTATGACCAGGCCGAAAACCGGATTGAAAAGGGTTATGTATGTTGTTAGAATTTAGGAAACTATTCAGTTGCCAATGAACTAGCCGCTCCAATACTTTAGATAGGAAAGGGAGTATAGAAATGGGACGGTAGTCACTGAAGGCAGAAGGATTGGTTTTTTTAGGCAGTGGGATTATTTGAGCCAGTTTCCAGCATTCAGGAAAGGAGCTTGTGGAAATTGAAAAATTAAATTTTTTTTTTTAGGATAGGAACGAGGAGGTCAATCAAAGGGATGATCATTCTACGACTAATGCAATCACCCCCAACGGCATTAGACGTGATGGATAATATGCTTCTCTTAACATCACAGTCAGTGAATGATTTGAAAACAAATGGAGAGTAATTGGGAGTGGGCATCGAAGAAAGATCTTTTAATGTACTTGATTTGATATTTTTATCAAGAAACGTGCCGGAAGAGAAATGACTATTGAGTGAGTCAAGATTTATATCTGAAGCACAGGAATTCTGCGATTTGCCAACTCCCAAAGTTCTAAGAAATTTCCAAACCTTAGCTTGGTCTTCGTTCTCAACAGACTGGTGAATGTGGCGTCGTTGTGCGTCCCTACACACCTTGTTGCAGAGATTTCTGGCTTTTTGGTATTTTTCACGTTTGGCGATGCTTAATGGATCTGCTTTATGGCGCGCTTTTGCGCGGTTCTTTTTCTCTCGGAGCTGTTTGATCTCATCAGTTAGCCAAGGAGCAGGAAGATGCTTGAGCTTCACCGGCCGAATAGGTGCATGAGCATCGTATAGATCGAGTAGATAACTATTGAATAACCTAACTTTCTCGTCTACAGTGTCAGAATCATCAATACTAGACCAATTAATTTCTTGAGCATCGCGACGCAAATGTTCGATATTCATACCACCAAAGTTACGCTGCATGTCTTAATTTAATGGTCTAAAATCTAAAGTTTATGTAATGTGTATTTACTAAACATTTGAGTAAGTACTTACGTATCAGTTTATCTATACTAATATTATGAATGGGAAAGTGTGTGTGTCTGTTTGTTTGTCCCTCTTTCACGGCAAAATGGAGCGACGAATTGACGTGATTTTTTAAGTGGAGATAGTTGAAGGGATGGAGAGTGACATAGGCTACTTTTTGTCTCTTTCTAACCCCCCCCCCACTTCCCTAAAATAGGGGGTGGAAGTTTGGACAAATAAACACAATATTATAATTTTAAGTATGTATATGGATAGTAGCATGCATATACTTAGTTTATATAATATAAATATACCTTATTGTAAACAAACAATTTATGAAAATGTGTGTCAAACGGTATTGCGGTTAGTAATCTAGGTTACGTAACTAATACATTACCTAATTATAATACTAATTTATGATGTGTACAATTAATTGCTGTCGAATCGCAAAAACCGGTAGTACTTGCGATAAATAGTCCAATTACTACCTAGTGTACACTGTGCTACTAGTTCAGATAGTGGCTCGTAAATGGGCTAGCTGAAGCGGCTCAGTACCACCCTTTCACAGAATATCGACGTGAAATATTGGCACAACAAGTGAGAAGGCCGGATGCAGGAGTCTACCCATTCCCTCATTTGTTATCCATAGGTACTAATATTATAAATGGGAAAGTGTGTGTGTCTGTTTGTTTGTCCGTCTTTCACGGCAAAACGGAGCGACGAATTGACGTGGTTTTTTAAGTTAAGATAGTTGAAGGGATGGAGAGTGACATAGGCTACTTTTTGTCTCTTTCTAACCCCCCCCCCCCCACTTCCCTAAAATAGGGGGTGGAAGTTTGTACGGAGCATTCCGCAATTTGCATTGTAGAAAGCTAAAAATTGGTATGCGGACTATTTGTGAGTAACAAAAAATCGTGCATAATGTTTTTTTTTATTTGCCCCCAACCCCTTAAAAGAGGGGGTGAAATTTTATATGGGATTTTTCGCAGTTTTCAAGGTATGAAGCAAGGGGTATGTGTAACCCCGAATTTAACGCGAGCGTAGCCGCGGGAAAAAGCTAGTTCTTTCATCAAAAGGCAACGCATCCTAGATTCATGTAGCCGTGAAAGTCCACGTGAGAGACCCGTATCCGTGCAGTGGGATGATTATGATTTCATACTAATATTATAAAGAGGAAATATTTGTATTTTTGTTAGTAACATATAAAATCAAAAATCATTGGACCAATTTCAATTTTTTTTTCACCGTTTGGAAGCTACACTAACCATCGGTGTCATTGGCTTATATTATACTAGCGAAACCCGCGCAACTTCGTTTGCGTGTATCCCGCTTTCCCGTGGGAATTTTGGAATGTATGATACTTTAAAACCTTCCCCTTGAATCACTCTATCAATTAAAAAAAACCGCATCAAAATCCGTTGCGTAGTTTTAAAGATTTAAGCATACAAAGGGACATAGGGACATAGGGACAGAAAAAGCGACTTTGTTTTATACTATGTAGTGATTTAAAAAAAAATAGGGATCCTTACAAAATCCCGTGGGAAGCTGGGACGGGGCGCTAGTAATATTTTAAATAGTAAGATTTGCAAAAAAAAACCGTTTGCTTTTTTTTTTTTGAACAGTAATATAAGTTAACGCGTTCTTTATACTTCTAAGCCATCACTTTCTACACTAATCATAATAAAAATCCCTTTATAGCATTTGGTTTAATTTGAATTTGGCCTAAATAACAAGTCTTGGATGTTTATCTATGTATGTATTTGTTATAAAATATAATATCGTTGAGTTAGTATCCCATAACACAAGTTTCGAACTTACTTTGGGACTAGCTCAATCTGTATGAATTGTCCCTATATATATATTATTATTAAGTGGACAACAACATTGGATTTAACGTGATATCACGCGTTTTCGTATGCTATAAAATGCATATAACTGCTTAACAATGGTTACCAAACTGTATATAGAAATAACTACCCGCGCTACCCGCGTTTAATTTTATGGGCAGCAGCGCCATCTATATCAAATTTTTGACCAAATCCTACGGCAATCGCGTACTTTTCGGGATAAAAAGTACCCGATGTGTCAATTCAAGATATCAGCTACTTACATACGAAATATCATAAAAATTGGCCCAGCCATTTGAGAGTGAAGGTACCTAACAACTGTAACAACTTAAACACAAACTTTATAATATTAATAGGATTATATTCCGTTCCATTATCGTTAGCACGAAAGCTCCAAACAAGCGTCTGAACTAATTTATTTTAAAGAAAAGGTACTAATGTGATAGTAAGCACTAGTAAGTATATTTGACCTCCGAGGCGTAATGGTTACCACGCCAGACCGCCACCCAGGAGGTCCCGGGTTCGATCCCTGGTCGGGTCATGATGAAAAACGAACTTTTTCTGATTGGCCTCGGGTCTTGGATGTTTATCTATATATGTATTTGTTATAAAATATAATATCGTTGAGTTAGTATCCCATAACACAAGTTTCGAACTTACTTTGGGGCTAGCTCAATCTGTATGAATTGTCCCTATATATTTATTTATTTATATTTATTTATTTATTTATGCCGCTGACTGCGTGTATTAAAAGTAATGAGTGGTCCTTCTTAGTAAGACAATGACAGGTTGCGATTAAGGACTGGTTTCACCACTTGCATCTAAAGTATGTAAGTATAATGGGTTATTCTGTCAAATAAGAAACGTCAAAACCATACAAGAACTGTCAAAAAACTATAACTTTATTGCACGCAAGTACCTAATTTAAAATCTTTGTACAGTAATTGACTTAAGCTAAGTTTATTTGACGAATAAACTATTCCGGAGTGGTTAAACCGGCTTCTAAAGTGTCAGTTGACACTATTATATATTTCTTCATCTTCAATTTGTTTTTCTAAATTTCGTTTGTGATTGATTCAGAACATAAAATCTCAATTTCGTGATATTTTTTTCCTAGTACACTGTTATTTCGTTATTTCAATCTTAAGATGATACAAATAAAGTTTATTTTAAATAATAGGACTAGTGTGCTGAATCAGCATTATCGAAAAAGGTCCTTAAAGGAACTGTTGGGTTCGTGAACACGAGTCCCCGAGTCACCTGATGCCTTTTGAAAATGTACTATTATGTGCAAAAGTTTTAAGGGTAGATCTGCTTTTCGGCCAAGAGAGGCCAGTAGGCGAGAAGCTAGAAAATAATCCACCAACTCACATAATTTTAATGGTATTTTCCCATTTTACAGTGGTTATAACAAACATAAATGACGAATGTGAGTACCTACACAAAACAATATAACAGTTATAACATAAAAAAAAATGATTATGGAGTGTTAGAACATTTCTAAAATGGATATATTTAAGTAGCTCGAGAAGCAACAATGCGTTTCGTTATTTTCTTTTGCTTTCTCCATAATCCTTTCTTTGAGGCGAGCAACGCATTGGTAGCTCCTCTGGAGTTACGGATGTTTATAGACAGCTTGACGTCAACTTTACACCAGGTTGTTGAAAAAAAGCTTCGCATTCGCAAGCATACATGCTTGAATGCTTTTTTTTCTTTCTGGACTTTTCTGAGCTTCCTTTCGTTCGGGAGTTCTTCCACGAGACTTGTACAATTTTTTAATCAGTTATTACAAAAACAACTTTATACAACTTTCACAAAATACACCTGCAAACATAGACAGATGTTGGTATGTTTAAGTACCAAAATATTTAATTGTCATTTTAGTATCTGCCAGCTGATAATTAATTCATATTATCTACTAAAATACCACCGCGTTTGTCACTTCCTTCCTTTGGAAATTGGGTCACGAAGAGTGCAATGACACTGTCTCCTTTGTCCTCGTGGTTCTTGGATTACTAATTTATTATGACATGTACTAGCTGTGGTCGCGGCTGCGTTCGCGTGGATGATGTTTCACCGCAGTCCGTGAACCGCAGCACAGACATAATACTTTCAGTTCAGTCTAGAAAAAGAAAAAAATCCTAATATTATGTTAATGTTAGATTTATAACCGTGCATCCACACTTTACTTTTTGTAGATCAACGTTTCCAAGTGTTAGTGGGCAACATTTGATAACAAAATGAAACTGTAAAATGTTGAAGAATGTTACCTAATGTTGAAGTTGAAGAATGTTGCATTGTGTTGCTCCACAAAAGTTAACTGCGGTGCACGGTAATGTTTTCTGTGTGTTGTGTGCTGTTACGCATGACTATAACAACAATATACTTAGTACAAACTTCAGCTTTATATTACAGCTAGGAATTTTATTTATTGTAACAAATAGAAAATATTTTATCTAATTCCAAAAATATTTTTATATTTTTCTACTTACTTGTACGTACCAAAGGACATGCAATGTTCACGGATTGATCAATTACACCGGGGAAGGGTTTGAAAAATCACAGGACCTTTAAAAAAAGCTAAGTATTTTGTACGGTCCATTCTACAAATTTTGAAAAACGTTCCGATCCATTTTTTATCTATTTTTCGGTGTTATTTTGTAACTATCTCGGTGGTCAAAATAAGTGGTGTCATAATAACCCTATAGGCCGTTGCTGTGTTTATTTCTTTTCCTCATGATGCCTTGGAAGAAAAGCTATTTAAATGCCCACAGCAGGCTTACATGCATGCAATGCAAATAATATTTGCATTATGTTCGAATTCATCGTAAGCGCTCGTTTAGACAACGCGAAAACATAAAGCCGCTGCGCAGCATGTAGTTATGTACATGTACCTTGTGGTCTATAAGTTTAATTTTCAATGAACGAAACTTATCGCGCAGTCGTCGAGTTTTCGAGTCAGAGTATCTAATCGAATCAAACTTCAAAACGAATTGTATAAGTAATGATCATTTCCTAACTCAACCAAGCATAAAATATTAATTTAGCATATTTTAATGATAATTTGTAATTGAAAAATCTGTCATTGTTCCCGACATGATAAACGTATAATGAGACAATATGATGATACTTCTATTATCATATTGAAACGTATTCATTGTTATAAATTTTGGTTATAAAAAGAAGCGACTTTAAAAAAATGGTTAAACAATTTTGGAGTCTATTATACTGTTATAAGACCACATATTTTTTGACCAAATGGTAAAAGAAATTAACCTGATTCGTGAATTATTATGTTATCTGTTTTTTCCATTATTACAGCATCATTGTATCATTGTCGTGTTTCCGGGTTATTATGACAAATATATGGAATCAATTAGACCAACCTAAAGCTAAGTTTCAGTCAATTTTAGCTAAAAATAGATTGAAAATTGTATATACTGTGATGAAAATTTCGGTGTCACGAATCGCAGCGGTTGTGAATCTGTTTTAATTACAGGGACCCAAGTCTGCTACACGACCAACTATTTCCATATTATCACCACCTTATTGTCATTATATTTCCGTAGTGCCAAATTTTTTTTATACCACACAGGTGGCAAACAAGCATACGGTCGGCCTGATGGTAAGCCGTCACCGTAGCCTATAGACGTAACGTAAGCAATACCGGGGGTATCACTCACGCGTTGCCAACCCTCCCAACCCCCCCAAGTGGAGCTCTGGAGACCTTACTCACCGTAGGAACACAACATGGCCGAGACCAATGCTATTTGGCTACGATCTTCTGTAAGGTGGAGATCCTTCCCCAGACGGGTTGATTTTCCGATTTGAGCGGATTATCCGCTGTGCCCTACCTCTCTTAATAATTTGGTATTCTGCTAAAAGTTATCTCAATGTAGGTATTAACTATAGAGTGTCAGTGGAATATGAACGGAATGGTCGACCGTTAAAATCTACCATGAACTACTATTTCAGTTATATCGCTTTTATTTATGTGAAAGATACTACCGAAAAGATCAATAATGTCGATGAAATGGCCTATGACTTAAAAAAATATGAGAATACCAAATGTCAAAAACTATTCAAGTGACACACTATCGACACTCTCTTGGTGCATTTGTATTTTGCAGACTTGGGCCCCTGTTCAGTCAATTTCAGTAATTTAAGCTAAAAAAAAATACACCGATATTTGTTTTAATGATGTAATATGCCGAAAATTTTGGTTTCACCGTAGCCGTTGTGAATTATTGTAATGTATAAACACGTATTTTATTTAGGGTAATTCAGGAAAATTTGGAATTGGACCGTGGACTCAGCTAAATTAATGTGCATCTTGAGAACGATAATGCAACAAAAACAAGTCATCTATAATGTATGTGTTAATGCACTTCATTTCTGTATTTTAACATAACAATTTTATTCATTTCTAAAGAAGTGGCTTCGCCTGGATACTGGCTAAGATCAATTCCAAAAAAATGGTCTCAGCCGCGGCTATGCTTCCTATATTTATAAGAATCAATTTAACTTTTCACCTAAAACGTTCGTGCTCATTGTTGTTTATAGAATACAAAAAGTTTCCTACGCCAATTTAGTTTAGTTTATAAAAATAAATATTATTTGTACACTTCGGCTAGATAAAGTGTTTGCGATAGTCTCTAAATAAAAGCTTTATTTATTAATATGATTTAAAAAAAAATAAAGCTACGAACTGCACATTCTAAAATACCCCAATCCCATACAAATTCAACGAACTCAACGTCACGTCTTAAATATATCACCATTGCTTTCTGTACATATCTTCAATTACATTTTTAGCAAAACATAAAAAGCAACGGACAGGTTACATAGGACTTGATAGAAGAGGGGTCCTGTAATGGTCTGCATCCCGCAATCACGGCAGGAGGTATGTGACGCGTGAACTCATTTGCTGGGTCACACACAGGGTGATTTAAAAAAAAAGTTATATTTATATTTCTTACTGTTGTATATGATATAAATCCATAACAATTAATTTGGCACAAAATCTAAAAATAATTGTTTAATTTAAAATATAAATCGATGTGAAATAGACTTGGATGGATCACAAACGACTTTAATGCGATTAAACATCATTGAATTTCACTGCTAATCTTGTTCCAAGTATATTGGAACTGAATTGGAATTATAAGTAAGTAAGTATCTTCTTTATTTATGTATTAAACCATAACGATTTCATATCGTTCACTAAAAATTTATGTACTAATTTAAAAATTCACTTTTATAAATGAAAATTATTATTTAGGTACACCTAATAAGGGGTACAAAGAATATTCTATAAAATCGCAAGTAGAATACACTAATATAACTTATGCTGCGTCCAATACCAGTCAAAAGCCTCATCCCATTTCTCTAACTCTCGTAGTGTGTTGTTAAATAATCTCGTATGGTATCAAAATAAATAATCTGTTACCTACTATAAGTTATAAAAAATCATATTCGGTGTCCTCTGGAATGAGGTACTCAAGGAATATGTTTTAGAGATAGGTAGTATTTTGCGTAGAATAATTTAAAAAATGTTACTTAATATGCGGTCGTGTGTGCCGACGCAATGCGCGGACGCACCTACAAGATTGGCACCTGTCAACCTCCGCCACGCTGCGCGATCACGATCCATATTATTGCCTCGTTACACTACGTGAATGACCGTGTCTCGCTGCTCTGAGCAGACTAAAAGTCGCTCAATTACAATGCGATGATATGTTCACAATTATTGCAAATGTCGCGCTGACAGTGATTTAATTCAAACCATTTTAAACAAAGTCGCAGGAAGGCGCTAGTGATTCATACCAATGTGATACCAATTTATCTAGGAAAGACGCTGCGCTGGATGCAGGCCCCTGCTACCAGGTCATGCTGGACAGCTGGAGACGTTTGGGCCTATGCCCAGCAGTGGACTACTTGTGGCTATGATGATGATGAATATTTCTTGGTACTTTTTCTTAATTTTCAATCTAGACAGATGATATAATAAATAATAATAATAATAAAAACGTTTATTTTCTCTCCACAATCATAGGCTTAGGTGGTAATTTAACAAGACATATAAAACAGTTATTAGACAGGGAGAGACTGGAGCCTGAACTAAGCAGAGGCCTGTATTTCAGGGCACCAGGACCCCCCTCCTCGAAAAAGGATAATACATAAATAGTAGTACTTATTGTTAGATGGCAAGTACATAACCAAGTACGTTTATTAAATTAACACTACTTAGAGAGTTTTTATTTTAATTTTGATAAACAATAAATTAAACTAATAAACAAAACCAAAAAAATAAAAATAAAAAGTCAAACATTCTTAATAGGGATGTTTCCTTCTATGGGTTTGTGAGTGTGTGAGTGTGTGTGTGTTTGTGTGTGTGTGTGTATGTGTGAGTGTGTGAGTGTGTGTGTGTGTGTGAATACAAAATTGAATGATAGTAATGCATTAGCATGAATAATTGTTCTATTGGGAGAAGATATAATATCAATACTATGTTATTGGCAGGATTAGGTTTTCAGTATCAATATAGTTTAGGTTCTGAAGATATGCACTGACCTTTCGTTTACAGACATACTTGGTGAATGGGAATAGATCAAGGGTTTTATGTAAATTATTGTAAGTAAACGGACCGATGAAACAGAAAAAACGATGAGAGAATGTGGTTTTGAGTGGGGTAGTAGGGATAACAAGGTGATTGCGTCGAGTGACGGCTAAGGAGGGGATGTATTTTGTTGAGGAATGTTGTTTAATAATGGTATAGAGAATGAACAGTTGGCGAACAGATAGAACTTGGCAGTACTGGTAAAGGTCAAAGGTGGGAAAAAGGAAAGGTTTCGAAGAGCACACCTTTAATAGGGCCCTCTGTGCTCGTTCTAATTTTATGAGGGTAGGTTTGGCACAACCTGCCCAGGAAGTTATGCAGTAGATGAGGATAGACTGACACAAAGCTACATATAACATCTTAATTATGTGAGGTAAAGCAACGGAACGCAGTTTTTTGAAGACAAACATGAGCTTCCTGATCCTTACGGCAGTATTGCTGATATGCTGCTGAAAGTTCAACCGGTTATCAATAGTCACTCCCAAATACTGATAGGAAGAGGAAGAAGATAGGGTAGGGCAGGAACAAGAAGTAGAATTGATACTACCATGGTTGTGAGCAATAAGTGACTGTGCGGGTGATAAATTTTGGGGGAGATTGTAGATGGAAAATACCATATATTTTGTTTTTATAGGATTAAGCGTCAGGAGGTTTTGTCGTAGCCAGCCAGAAACTGTATCGAGACCAGATTGCGCGAGGGAAAATGTCTTTTCCCATGTATTAGCGGAAAAGGTAAGGGAGGTATCGTCCGCGTAAGATATTATTTTACAACTGGGAAGTTTTAGGGAGCAAAGGTCATTATATGATAGATAGATGTCGGTATATATGATAGATAGATGAATGTGGTTGAAAATCGTGAATTGAAAATACATACACACTTTACTACATACAAAGTTAATTTGAAAATACTGTAGTGCCATAGAAAAAGGAAAAGAAAAACTAAAGTCGTTTGTCCACTGTCACGTCACGTGTTACCGAGATCATTTCACATTTACCATAGTCGAGTGTTCGTGCACTGCACGCCCGTCACTCGAGCGGTGACGGTTTCGGTGGACAAACGGAATTTTTAGCGATCCAGGCCGATCCTATCTTTCTCTTAAAGTGACAAAATCACCGCAACTAAAAGAAGCTAGTCTGGCCGGGCCCTAAACTACTAAAGGAACTTCTGGGAACTGGGAACAAATGCTAGGCTTCTATCATATAAGTTATTCCTAGTTTCTTAGTAAATATTTCTTTATTCAGTCCAAAACGTAATAAAACTGGTTTATAAAAGGTACCAGAATACAATACAAGTACTGATTCTTTGTGGCACTGTTCGGATGTCGCACGATTCTTGAATGGTGAGGGTTTTTCGGAGGGTATCCATTGTGGGCAAGTGCAAGCTTGCCTCTAAGAAATGGGGTTGTAACTTGGGGACTTGGCACAGAGGAAACCGTGGAGTAGAATGATATCAAATTACTATTTCACGACTACAACTGAACAGTTTGTTATTGTATTGATAACATGAAGTTTATTTTCTGCTTTTAAATAAATAATCTATAAACTTTAGCATTAATAGCAAATAAAAAAAAACATATAATAGTGTAATGGGTAGATTGTGAATTAACATGTTTTATTTGTAACATAACACCCACACACACATTTGTGGAAACACGTACGTACATCGTAACTTGAGATATCTGTCTTCCATGCGTCAGTTACCTACCACCTGTCAGTTATAAAACGATATTTAGGTATGTCTTAAAAAATAATTATAATTTACTAGCTTCTTTGCCCGCGACTTCGTCCGCGTAAAGTTCCGGACCCGTTTCCGTGGGAACCACATTGATTTTCGGGAAAGCTATAGCCTATGTCAGTCCCTGATAATGTAGCTTTCTACTGGGAAAAGAATTTTTGAAATCGGTCCAGTAGTTTCGGAGCCTATTCAATGCAAACAAACAAACTAACAATCAAATCTTTCCTCTTTATAATATTTGTATAGATAGATAGTATATATAAGTATATACTATCTATACAAATAATATTTTTCTTTTACCGGTTGCCATTTTGCTTGTGTCCGAAATGGTGGTAGTATATAACGTAGTTTATTTTTTTAATTCAAACAAGTTGTACATGACAAGAAAAAGTGCCTGTGAAGGTCTAATTTCTGAAATAAACGATTTCATTTCATTTCATTTCAGTACTCTCATCGACTTATCATCGAGAGTCACGCCTCCGACAGTTTTGCTTCACTATCACTACATAGTATAAAACAAAGTCGCTTTCTCTGTCACTATGTCCCTATGTCCCTATGTCCCTTTGTATCCTTAAATCTTTAAAACTACGCAACGGATTTTGATGCGTTTTTTTTTAATTGATAGAGTGATTCAAGGGGAAGGTTTTAAAGTATCATACATTCCCACGGGAAAGCGGGATACACGCAAACGAAGTTGCGCGGGTTTCGCTAGTTATTAATAAAACAGTCGTTTAAATAATTATGAAAAACTATAAAAATATTTTTTTAAATATAATTTATAATGATGCAAAACTTCTCCACGCTTTTTTATTCCACCATAACCCTCCGAAAATTTAGAGCTTAGAAATGATCTTGAAAGAGTTATCCCATAAGGATCACAAAGGAATGGGACAAAGGCGTCACACGTGGGTCCACACGTGGACTTGGGGTCAATGTACTCAATCAAAAACAATATGGACTAATTAACGTGATGCTTGATCGAGTCCGAAAGGGTATTGATGATAAGTGAATGCATCAAAATAGTGATTTGTAATGCAGCTGTGCCGGAAGTTCCGTAACGGTGGTCAAAGAATGTAGGGGAGATTTTTGGACTGCATTTTGGTAATCATTTCTTAATGAAAGACGATCCGGCTTCGTTTGAAGTTGAGGTTTCACAAAAGTTATACCTATTTTCCGAATAGCAACAGCAAACGACTAAAGATAAAGTAGTTCCATTTATACACTTAGCAACACTACTAAATGCGAATATTCCAACTGTTAGTTTGCTTTGTTTTACAATCGTGTTGGGAAGTATACTACAATCAAATAAATCTCTTGAAATAATTAAGGACTTGAAAGTAATTTTTTGTCAATTATGTTGTTGATGATGGTGATGAATATTTTCGCTATGACTGAAAAGATAATTATCATCATCGTTTCCAAAAACTCCATTGCTGGTCATAAATATATAGGGACAAGTCACACAGATTCAGCTAGCCCTAAAATAAGTTCGAGACTTGTTATGGGATACTAACTCAACGATACTATTACTTTATAACAAATACATACAATCATACATATTAGAATAGATAAACATCCAAGACAAAACAAGGCCAATCAGAAAAAGTTCGTTTTACATCATGACCCGACCGCGACCGGGATTCGAACCCGGGAACTCCTGGGTGGCGTTACGGCGTGGTAACCATTACGTCACGGAGGTCGTCACATAGGTAAAGATATTCACATGAAAATAAATCTGGCACTTCCCTTTGATACCAGTCACGAAGTATCCAAGGGATGGTAAACGAAGCCTAGGGAGACAACATCAGAGATGAGAAGATGGCCTGAAACTTACAGTAGGACCTCATTGGGGCAGAGTAGCTCTAGCTAGAGCTCAGTGGAAGGAATTGGAGGAGGCCTTTGCCCGAAGGCACGTCGAATCTATAAGAGATCTCTTTTGAGAGTCCAAAAGGACAAGTGCATTTCATAACATAATTTTGTGTTCGACAAAAAAGGATTAATAAATAAACTAAAAATCTGGCACTAGAAAGTACACAAACCCGTAATAATCAGAAGTAGCTACGCACAATTATATGAACACAAAATTAATAGTTACCTGAACTAATTATAAGACAGCTGCAACTGAAGAGTATCCAATTAAAAACTGGTCATTACCACCGTTCTAATGTTCACTTTGAATTTATTATTAAAGTTTTCTTTTCTTTCAAATTCTTCATTTGTATCAGCATCGTTGAAAACAAATATATTAGGAAGAAAGTGTCATACGTTTTAATCTTTTTGCTGTAGACAAAAATTTACTATAGATTTTTCGTTTTTATTAATATCTATTTCCTTCCCTCTTTTCTATAAATTCCTGTATTTCTTCACAGGGAGAGAAATTATATCTGACTAGTTTTCTCACTACATATTTTCATCACACCTTTACTTTTAATTCTTTGTCGAATCCTTTGTCTGCTGAATAGGTACATTAAAAATAATTTTAGTTTTATTCATAAATTCGTCCCCTCTTTTCTTCTTCTACTTTCTATATTTCCTACTTTCTCTCTATTCCTTCGTTTTAGTTTCTTGTCCTCTATTGTTTCTACAACTTTTTGTTTTCCTATTTTCATAACGTGGACAATGCAATTCTGCTTATGATTACATATTCCTCTCTTATACAGGGTGTTTGGTAGAGGATTGAACATGGGATAATGGCAGAAAGGTGAGATGGTCTGCTACATGCTGAGCGAAAGAAATTTTACCTAGGGCCCATAGTTTTTTTAAATGTTTTTTTTTTAATTTTCACCAAACTTTCTTCCTTCGTGAATTTGAAGTACTATAACTTTTTTTTTATTGAATCAATCGTCCAGCTTATTAAAAAATAAACTATACAAATTACATACCATTCGAAAGGGCATGAACTAGAGCTGTTTTACTATGATTAGAACTGCTGTGCCACTTTTAGTTTTTTTTAAACTGCAGTCCAAAGTTGAACGCTCGGCATGGACTTTTCGCCTTTTTGATGTTTGAGGGCTTATATTTTTTTTTCCTGGTACCTCTAACCGACAAATATCAATTTAAAAGTAAGCTACATACAGTTAAGATAAGAATAAAAAAATAAGCTGGCCGATTGATCCAATAAAAAAAAAGTTATAGTACTTCAAATTTACGAAGGAAGAAAGTTTGGTGAAAATTTAAAAAAAATCATTAAAAAAAAACTATGGGCCCTAGGTCAAATTTTTTTCGCTCAGCATGTAGCAGACCATCTCACCTTTCTGCCATTATCCCATGTTCAATCCTCTACCAAACATCCTGTATATTACTTCTTTAAACAAAAGAAGCGGCCAATCCTTTATGAACTTACGGCAGTTAGCAACTCTATAAAAACCTACACACATTACCGCAAACAAATATAATATACAAAGAAACATTATAAAAAGGCTATGTCTTCCTGTCATAAACCCAAGAGACAAACACTGTTCCCAACAATCTCGGGTGTTACTTAATCATCATAACGTATACATACGTAATCCACAGATGGCCGGAATGCTCTCACGATTCCTTGATGATGATAGTCAATACGTCGAGTAGTATCTCATCATGAACCTATACTGATATATGATTCCCTGCCGAGGTTGAAGATTAAAATGTTTTGCTGTAATGTTTATTTTCTCCCACTTTCCTTTTTCATTCATTTACACACTCAACACTCTCTCTAGCACAAAATAATTCGTACTACAAAATTGGTATTTGTAGCATCGAAATATTTGTGTCTACCTTTAATTGAAAGGGTTTAGTTTAGGGTTGACCGTAAGTTGTAGAACCGCGGGTAGAAGAGTATTAAGAGAAACATGGGGAAATCACCCATAGCGAATCCCGCTTACTCGCTCATCTTTTATTAAAACGAAATAAAATGAAATACCTAAGGTACGTAGTTATTTTAGTAATACGCGGAAAACAATTATAAAAGGGAAAGTGTGGGCAATGGTATTATAGAGATCAAACTTTTTGATGCTAGTTAAAATTAAAAATTTTAACCACTCGCACCGCACCCAGTTGACCATTTCCAGAATACCCCATAAAACTAACGTTGTCACAAATAGCGTTTAAGGGGCTAAATATTCGTTTTAAGATTGTGTTGATAATCCCTATTGGTTTTAGATTTGTTGTTGAAAAGTCTTCGTCTCCTATATGTCTTCGATCTATTTATATTTTAACTACTTTAAGTAATATAATATCTATGATTTAACTAAGTTAACCTACTGTTCCTTCCTTTATATGATTTCTATGATTCTAAACACGTCCAGTCGGGAACTTCTAAGCCTCCAATCCTGGTCCGCCCTCCGGCCAATGACCCTCTAAATCCTATTTTAAAGTTCCGTATGAGGGGATAAATGATGCAGCTGCGTACAGTCGCTCATTAAAATGTTGTCTGTCTTTACAGAGGGATGTTAAAGTCTTGATTAAATAAAAAAATAAAACAAAGGTTTACCGGGTACGTAAAGTCCAAGTAATTGCGGTGTGAATTTGGTCTTACAGCCAGAAAGCCATAAAGCTAGAAAGTCTGTCTGCTGATCTGCTCTTGACTGTACTATTTTTCGTCTTAAATGTTGATACTAATGCCTAATTCCACCAAACAGTAATCTTATGTCATACAATTTGTTTCAGTTAGGTTATTTCTACCGCTGCGAGGCGTTGGTGAAAAACGGGCATAAGAACACCATTTTCCTTGGTTGGCTGTACATACATAAGAGGGATAGAGAACTTAGAACAAAGGTTTCTATGCCAATAATATAAGTATCGATATATATTTTTTTTAATTTTGCAATGTGAATACTACGGCCTAGGATTTCTACACAAAGAAGGTCACGAAAGCATACGAACTGGATTAACTTTGATATTGTGTAAAACGTGCAATTTAAACAAACTTGTTTTTTTTTCAACCTGATTTATTGATCCATTTGATAAAATTTTAAATAAACAGAAAGATGAATAAATACAACTTACAAAAAAAACTGTATAGTAAAGCAAACTAATACTCGAATTTACAATGGAACTAGCAATCAATAATCACAAGTCCCTGATATCGATATCTGAAACCGATAACCTCAATATAGTAATGATAAATGATAACAATAGTTACATATTTGATAATATTTCCACTATAAGAATTCATACTCAAAGTAAAATAAGTATCATGGGACAAAACCGACACCTTCTTGAAGAAGGACTTCTGGTCGCAGAGAGTCGTATTCAAGAAATTTCGAGGACGATAGCTTATTTAACATGTACTACTCGTAATTTAATAAGCGATTTTTATTTTAATATTTCCGTGGGGACGGAAACATTTGACATGGATTGCGAAGTCATGCCCGTCTTCACCAACGCCTCATAGCGGTAGTAGAAATAACCTTATGTCATCAAATGTCATACAAATTGTTCAAGTTAGGTAGTTCCTAACTCTAGGAGGCGATGGTGAAAAGGTTCATGTAAAGTGCCAAGTAATTAACAAATTTATAAGTTTTTATTTATTGAAATAAGTAATTGATGCCAACATCGACAACAGTCATAACTGTTAACTGAAGCAATACTTAATAATTGGACTTTCACGGTAATTTCAATTGTTTATTTATCTGATTTGTCTCAAAGTCTATGCTCATTGCATTCAAAGATTTGAAGTGTCTTGTGAAGTGGAACGTTACTTTAGGACTGTGAGAAACTGTGATATCTAACGCTGTTGCATCAGGGGTCCAGTAAGGAATTCCTGCCAGGGTTGACATAAAATTGTAAAGCTACTTCATATACCATCAACTTTACCACATATCGAACCTCCTCAGCGGTCACTTCGGTAGCGGTTGCCCCCTAATTTTCAACCCACTTTTTACGTCAATGTATTTGAGTACTCGTTTCATTACGTTACGTACTACTTTGATGACAAAATTTTGCAAAGCAACAAATGGCAAGCAAATATTAAATCGAATAATAGTCATAAATAGTGTGCAAGTGGTAGTAATAATAGTTTTCATTCGAGCTCTAATTCCACTGATAGCAGGTATAGTTAGAGTCCTTGACACAATATGTTTGGTACTCCCGTCATTTCGATAATTTATGCTGTTTTCCCAGGCGAACGTAGAGAGAAACTGCTTGTCTTCAGGCAGTTGTATGATTTTACTGAGGAGAGTTATCCACATTATGATGCAGGCCGCTGCCAACCGGTCGTGCTGGAAGATCTTTGGGGGAGACCTATGTCGAGCCGTGGACTTCTTGTGGCTGATATGATGATGGTGAAGCAAAAAAGAATTGTACTTGTATTGACTCTATAGTATCTACGCGCCAACAACGCGACTCACGGTTTATAAAACAATTGAAAGTCGATTGTCGTAAATAAGTAACAAGTGTACATAAGTAAAAAGTGTCAGTTCGAATCGAACTTCGTTTTAGATCAGCGCGAACTAGCCTTGTTGGCGACTAGTATAGTCTTATTAATTCATAGAGTGGAACAAATGATCACTGTCATGATACAAAATCAATTTAATATGATGGATGGTAGTGACAACCCTAAGTAGACCTCATGCGGTGCCATAATTAGATAATCCCCAAACAGTACGGCACGTCGACCCCTCAGATGCGGTTGATGCAACATCTGTAACTTCCGGTATGTAGGTTCAAGTAATAGTCAACGCCTCACTACCAGATAAGATATATTTTATTTGACACTTACAAAAAATGTTACAAAATACTTTTCCAACTCCCAACTTTATTCTACCCTCGCAGCGCAGGAGTGTGCAAATTTTTTGGTATACAATTTTAAAGTACCCACACACATCATTTAACTAGCATATCATAAAAAAAACCCGCACAACTTTGTTTGTGTGTAGTGTATCCTGTTTCCTTGTATGAATTTCGGTAAATCCTTCCTTATAGGAAAGAACACACCCTCAATGTTTCAGGTCTCTACGATCAGTGGTTTCGACTGTTCGTTTATCCGTCAATCATGATCAGGGGTCAGGGAAACACACAAACTCTCTCGCTAGTTATCTAAAATTACTTTATATCCCATCAAATCATGCCACGTTAGCTCCCTTGGTGTGAAAATTGGAAATGCGTTGCTGTCAAAATGTTCCACGGGATGACCGCGCCTCACTCATTACCAGTCGACAATTACGTGAACAAGCCTGTTTCATTTAAATCGCTGGTTACCACACTGTTAAAAGCCAGATACGATCATGAGATGAAAAATTGATACGAGACATAAAATTCCATGGGATTCGACGAATTAAATGAACATACGTTCTATGTCATAAGAGCCAAAATTGTACTGCACTGCAAGTGAGCTCGACCTGCACCTGACTGAACAATGGATACTAGATTGCTGATAAATACACATAAATACTTTTATTTGTAAATAAATACTTATTAAACATAGAACATCCAGACCAAGGCAAACAGCCGCCAAATATAGCAAAAAATATACAAATGAATAAATCTTAAGAGAGGTAGGGCACAGCGGATAATCTTCTCAAATCGGAGCAGCCCGTCTGGGGAAGGACCTCCACCTTACAGAAGATCGTAGCCAAATAGTATTGGTCTGGGCCATGT
The DNA here is from genome assembly GCA_905163395.2 of Endotricha flammealis. Lineage (NCBI taxonomy): Eukaryota > Metazoa > Arthropoda > Insecta > Lepidoptera > Pyralidae > Endotricha > Endotricha flammealis. The sequence continues at coordinate 4,379,582 of LR990871.1, read as the reverse complement.
TGTATTCCTACGGTGAGTAAGGTCTCCAGAGCTCCACTTAGGGGGATTGGGAGGGTTGGCAACGCGACAGTGATACCCCCGGTATTGCAAGCGTCTATAGGCTACGGTGACGGCTTACCATCAGGCCGACCGTATGCTTGATTGCTACCTTTGTAGTATAAAAAAACGTAGATTGCGGAAAAGTAGCGTGTCTGCACGGGTCCTTACTAGATGTTTCGTAATAAGTCTCAATTTTCCAGTGATATAAATGAAAAACATACCGACATTTTACATTTTATTTGTTTATAAATGTAATTTTATTAAAATATTTGATGAAACAAATTAATTAACTTTTACCAATAATTACAATATTTCATTGTTAAATAAATAAATAATTTAATCACATTTTTTTTTTTACAAATACCTAGTAATTTTTATTTCTAATTAAATCTAGACATAGCCAGGGTTTACTATAGATTAAAAATATTTTTATTCTCAGTGCAACTAGCTTTAAGAGAGCTTAAATACTAGGTTCTATAATTTAATATACAAAATTTTAATTTAGCACATTTTTTATTTAGATAAATGTCGAAAAAATCATTATAAAATAAATTCAATCAAACTATTTAGAGTAGCCATGCGTAGTCTATCAATTTTATTGAAAAGCACCTCAACGTACGGCTTTCATGTATCGTTGACAAGGCTCGTAAACATATAAGTCGATAACGTCCGTCGCAAGCAAATTAAAAATAGTATTTTATCGCTTAATTTTTCAATAGAAAGTGTAGCTAACAAGGCATAAAATTCAAATAACGTATTTATATAGCCGATCTCTCCAATTGGTTAAGTTATCTAAAGTGTAAAACACACAGAGGACTAATGTGTGTCGGACGCGGGACGGTCGCACATCTTTCCCGTTTATTTCCCGTGCCCAATATTCTCATATCGTCTGTGTTTTGATGAATATCAGAATGGCGGTTGTCCTCCTCCGATTTGAAGCTTATCTATACCCTATGTGCTACAAAATAATTTCTGTGTAACCTTCTGTAAACAGAAATAGAGCTGAAATACAGTACACCCATTGTGTTTTGCTGTTTTAAAGTTATCAGGAACTATGATGGCACAAAAGTAATGAGTGTTTTTAAAATTAATCTGTTAATTAGTACTTAGAATATATTCGGATTTCAGAGTATACGGCGATTATATTATAGCCAAACATATTTTAAATAGTTAACTTATAAATACTATGTGATGGTAACGTAATAAAAATAAAAACAATTAAAATTACATACAAAATTCTACTCTTTTATGAGAGTTAAAGGAATTCTTGATGCGTTTGGTGACTAGATTACATATTATATTGCACGGAAAAAGTGGTAAATTGGTAACACTATATCGTGAAATTTAAGCGCAAAACTCACAGGGACGTGTGCGCAGCGCAGGGCGGTTTATGGGAACGACAGCAGACGACGACGGGCGCTGACTCGCAGACACATTTCATTGGTTCATGTTCATGTAAATTAAACGGAGTAGTGCCGAACCCTTTTCAGTATGTTTTGCGCTTAAAAATGGGGTTAAAAAAAATAAACCTCTCCGAATCTAAATATTATCAAGCTATCCTATTTAACAATAGTAATAAATGTAGTAAAATTAAATACTTTAATAAATAAGGGCAAACTAAATGTTACAAACAATACAATGTCTAAAAAGTTTAAGTATAAGTAAATGTTTCACTCATTTCATGAATTTTTTCTCATCTAAAGATTACAATTTGACGAATATTGTTAAATTGCCCAAGATATCAGAATATATTTTATTATTAAATCCTCTCATTTCAGGAATAAAATATAATTCATCATGCATGATCGTCGCGTTTCGTGAGTCGACTACGTACTGTCAACGCACGAAACGCGACCAATCCGTTGAAAGTTTGGAAAACTAAATGGAGACCACAAACAAGGCCGATTCGGAACAAGCCCACACATTCCCACCGCTGTACCTCCTGAACAGCCAGGATCAACAACGGAGACCTCAGATTGACAATAAGCAATGAAGCTTACTATAGCACCACGGGTATACCAACTTAAAGACTTAGCGACTCAGAATTTTCTACAGTCTGCTACAAAAACGCCACAAACCGAAATCCATGAACGGAAACCGCTCCGTGATGACACTGCACTAAGATCGATTATCAGACATTATGGATATGGCAAAAAGAAAGAGAGGCTCATAAAGATACGACAATTAACAATTTTCGTCAATCTTTCATAAATACAAGTACTGGTGGTCACATCGTCCATTTTTAAAATACATTTCTAAATTTTAGAGATCAGACTTCAGTTCATTAAAATCCTTAATACTACCCACAATCCAAATTAGACCACCAAATTAATAAATAGTTAAAAGTACAAAAACTAATCATAAAAAGCTATCAAATTTATCACAGAAATTGTGATTCCAAGGAATATCATCTTTAAAATGGTTGTAAAAGTTTTGCCAACTACAAACAGTTTTTGAGAGAACTTGAAAATAATGCACTGAAAAAATCCAGATACTAATTAAATTTATTTTACTATTTCCTATTATATTTTTGAGGATAGATGGCATTAGTTATCTCTTATCTTAACTATTGTGTTTTTGATGAATCATCGCATATAGTTTCAGTATTTAATTTGCTATTTTCATCTAACACCATCTCTCTTTTTTCTTTATTTTCTGTATTCTGTTTATCATCAGGTGACTTAACACCTATCCAATCATAAGTACCATTATTAGTTTTGATCCATGTAAAGTTTCCAGGACACGGTGTGTCAGTTTTAAAATCAAAATTATACTTTTCCTTCATGATTTCAGCGTCTTTTTTCAATTCTTCATTAATTATATCTATTGAATTCTTCTTTTCGTCTTGGTTATCTGGGAATAGAACTCTTCTGACTCTCTCGTTGTGCGGTCTTGCCATGTTACAAAAAGTTCTGTGTACCTGCGCAAAAAAATAAGTTTGGTTAATTTTACACACTTTATTGAATACTATCTCCATCCATTTCGTTCTCTGTGTGTAAATACCATGCAAATCCTAAGAGCCTTATTAGCATGAAACAATAATAAGTAGACATCCATTCTTGTTAGTAATATTATAAGAACTATCCTATGTGTTCTGAATCTATCTACGTATCTGTTCAGTTGCTCTTTAACGTGACAGACATTATATTCTTTTGCATTATTATAATACTTAACTGTAAGGATTGATAAGCACTGTTGTTTTAGAACAATATTAATTACATAAATTATTTGCTTGGTTCGAGAATCGAAGCTGATTTATTAGCTACAGTTAACTTAAATTACAATTTCTTTACAATTTTATATTATCAAACAGGATCTAGTAACTCTACTTTCTCAACTGTGCTTACATCTTCGACGATTCATGCCGTTATGATATTTTAACGGGAATATTTCGAATTCCCAGACTGCGATGAACTTTGCAAGTGATTTAATGTATGTTTGTTTTATAAGGTTAAACAAACTGTATTCAGTTGTTGGAAATCTGTTTATATATTTAACATCTGCTTTACTATATTTTTAAAAGGAAGTAAGATCCATGTAATTATAATAATTTAGGAATCCTAATTAATATTTATTTAAACTTTATTGATCACAATATTTGGGTACAAAAGGCGGACTAAAACGTTAAAAGCATTATCTACCAGTCGACCTTTGGGGAGTGCAAAATTCACGAATGCAATTTTAAAATATTATGAAAGTGAATGAAATTCCATATCATTGTGATATTCCTCGTATTTACATGTAAAATATGTATTTATTATTGTAATAATGGAAAAAAAATGTTTAATGACAAAAAAAAACACTTTATCTTTTACAGTAATGCATTTTCCTGACTATTAACAAAAAAAGTGACACGTTTGCTTGTTTGTTTATCATAAAAAAACTTTAAGTTGAAACATAGATATGAATGAACACAAGATAGTAAGTATCTTTAAATCCTAGTGCAAACAACAGATATGATTCAGAACTAAATTTAGGTCATAACCACTTGAATACCAATACCTATTGTGCATTGAATAAGGATGTTTACAAAACGGTCGTCGGTTCAAGTTCTGCAACGCGCAATTGTAAACAAATGGTGTGGATTGGTGCTAACCGGTATAACGAAGGTATTTGCTCGTCTTGTCGACAGAAATGTGAGGTTAGGAGAATGTAATGATGCTGTGAGGATCATTAGGGCGAGGAAAGGGACTGTAAACGAAAGATGATATTATGGAGACGATTAATGATAAATTAAATTACAAAAAACCGACCAAATTGAATAAACAAGAAGACAGAACCAGACAAAGAATAATAAGTTTCAAATAATCTTATGACAATATGTTATATCTATAGAAAGTTGTGTTAGTTACACCATTTATAACTCAAGAACGGCTGAAGCGATTTGGCTGAAAATTGGTGGAAAGGTAGCTTAGAACCAGGAGCAGGACATAGAATACTTTTTATTCCGGTAGGGTAGGTAGTGCCTCTAAGGCGGAACAAAGTTTGCCGGGTCAGCTAGTTTTTATAAAAAGATTCGAGCCGGCTGGCTGGCTATTAGGGCTACTTCTTTTTTTTATTACTTAATTTTAAAAAACAATAAGTATTTTATGATTTTAATCATATTCGTAGAGTTATCACTTAACTTCAAAAACTGATCCACCGACCTCCAAAACATTGGTAACAGTTTTTTTTGCCGAAGTCTTCACTTATTTTGGGGTTGAGTCAAACAAACAAAATGGACGTTAAAGTTTTAAGGACAATGTATGGAGTTCAGTGGAATAACCCATTTATTTAAATACTGTATTTATACAGGAAAGGAAAAATTTTAGACGGAAAAGTTGAAAACAGAAATTTTGACCACGAGCCTTTTTTTATTAGACTAGTTAGGACATACCTAAATGTGTTAAAGACCCCACCCCTCAGAGGTGGCAGCTAGATGTAGGGGGTTTGGTTTTTTGCTTTATCTCGAAAACAGTTCGTTATAAAAGAAACTAAATCCTGGTTTCGTTCGGTGGTGAAGACTTTTATTATGTTTGCCTCTTAATTAGTATAAAGTCCCAATGTCAAATTTTCTATCAACTTTTCCATCTACATCCCCATAATGAGCGTTTAGTCTAATTACTCGCCTCTAGACTTAAAAACTCCAGATATCTGGATTTTATTCAAGTCATTGTGTTTTTATTAGACGTAAAATCAAGTAAAATGTACTTACAGCAATTTAAATTAATATAAATAAGCGTATGGGCAATTAGACAGTGTTTAAATGGAGTTTTCGCTCCAAGCACATTTCGTTTTGTATTCTAAACGCACGCCATACATTCGGCTGATGAAGCAACTTGCTTCTTTGTAGCGCCTTATTCTGGGTGTTTTAAGCAATTTTATATTACATTCTATTAGTCCTGGAACTACTACCTATATTTAAGAAAAAATTGAGAAATTGTTTTAATAGAATTAAAAGAACATTGTGACAAAAAATACCCATACTAATATTTGCACGTCTGCTTGCAGGCTGAATACATTCACCAATGAACATCACTAACACCTCATGTATTTTTTTTTGGTGTATTCTGGCAAATAAATTATGATTTGATTTGATTAAAAATAAATACCTAACTTTAAAGGTCTCCTTACTAATATTATAAAGTGGAAATATTTGATTATTTGTTTGCATAGGCCCGAAACTACTGGTAAGAGTTGTAAAATTATTGCACCGTGTTGGGAAGCTATCTAAGGGTGACATATATATTATTTTTTCAGACCACTTATCCTTACTACATGTAGTATAATACACGCAAAAGTTTTTATGAGTAAACCTAACCTATGAATAAAACGGCTTTATGGAATTGCTTAAAATTATTGCTGTGTTATAACACACAGGATATCAGTCCAGGAACGAGAAAATCGGGATTTCGCGGGTGCTTTATCTAAGACTACATTTTATTCATAGGCGGCGGTGACCGCTTTCCGTCAGGCCCGCTTGCTTGTTTGTCTACTGTACGACATAAAAAAAAAACAAAAAAAAAAAATCTAAGATTCGTAAACGTAAAAATTAAATAAAAACGAAAGTATCAGAATAGGGATTGATAATATCATCAATATTAATGAAGGGCGGTATGCAGAGCGCGGAGCGTATCGCGACAATCTTCACGCGTCGCCACTCGCCGATAACCAGTGCAAGGAATCCATTATCATTTGCATAGCTTGGATTTGTGGTATATAGAGCGTTTGATGGTGGTGCCGTCGCGATGAAGGTAATGATTACGACGGTTTTTTTAAGTTCATACCGCAGGTAAAGAAGCAAACAGGACAAGTGATGAAAAGTGGTTATGGTCGCCTATGAACGTTAATAATACCAGAGGCGTTACCAATGCGTTGCCTGTCTGCTAAGATAGAGAAGAGAGAGGTAGGGCACAGCGGATAATCCGATAAAAATAGGAGCAGCCCGTCTGGGGAAGGACCTCCACCTTACAGAAGATCGTAACCAAATAGCATTGGTCTCGGCCATGTTGTGTTCCTACGGTGAGTAAGGTCTCCAGAGCCCCAATTGGGGGGTTGGGAGGGTTGGCAACGCGTGAGTGATACCTCCGGTATTTCAAGCGTCTATAGGCTGCGGTGACGGCTTACCATATGAAGGAAATGTCAGCTATAAAACTAGTTTAAAATGGCATGAAAGTAATTTTATGTTACAAAAAATGCATTTTAAAGATTTCAGTAGTTCCATGTGGAACTAGCTACATGGAACTACTGGGAATAAAGGTCAGGCCGGCCGTAGGCTTGTTTGCCACCTTTGTGGTATAAAAAAAAGAAGGGATATGAAAAGAGAAAGGAACTGAACGCATTGTTACTTTACACCTACTTCCTGTTGGAGGGTGGTACTTTCCAATCTATATCTAACTACATGTAACATAGGATGAAGCAGACAAAAATTTGTTGGGGATGATACTCGAAACTAGTCTTATGTCTGTATTACAAGTCATCAGACACCGCCATTTGAGGATACAATTTTTCAATAAAAGATATGATCCTAATATGAATAAATGTCCAATCCATACCGTTATAAAATAGATTTTAATAGGGATCCTTCTCAGTCGTTCACTCTTGTCAGAGTGGTCGTGGTTTCATGATGGCGTCTTTGGATAGCCCTCGCGATGCGCCTCCACTCGTTGCGGTCTTCAGCGTTCCAAGAACACTGCACTATACTGGTACTTTGTGTGTCAGCGTAGGGGATACTTAGATAGAGATACTTTAAGAGAGGTAGGGCACAGCGGATAATCCGCTCAAATCGCAGCAGCCCGTCTGTGGAAGGACCTCCACCTTACAGAAGATCGTAGCCAAATAGCATTGATCTCGGCCATGTTGTGTTCCTACGGTGAGTAACGTCTCCATTTTTGGGGATTGAGAGGGTTGGCAACGCGTGAGTGCTTGTTTGCCACCTTTGTGGTATATAAAAAAAGATAAATGCTTTACTATTGCATATTTTGAAGAGTATTCCTTTCATTTCACTTTCCTTAATAATATGAGTTTTGAATAATTTTTATTTTGAGTTACTCTCAATTTAATTACTTACATGGGAATTAAGTTAATATAGTTATAGGGTGAGCCCCATTGTCAGATATCTAACACTCGTCGGTCACAGTCGGCGGCGCCTGCAGGGAGAGTAGGCAATAAAAATATAACTGCGCATCCGATATTAACTTTTACTCTCACAGGGAAAGTTATGGGACTCTATTAAAATTATTTATAGTTTAGAAGGTTACCGCCCTTCGCATACTATGTTTAGTTAGCATTAAAATGGCATATTTAAATGTATTATCTAAAATGAGTAAACGATTCTTTCTTCCGCAGAACAGAGAACTCTCTCTAGTTTTAGAGACTAAGGTCCACTTGGGGTCACTGAGCCAACGGAGTAAGTTAACTGCAATAAAATATCTACGTAAGGCGACCTTATGGCTCGTTTTCTTCGGTCATTATGGTCCCGTTCTGGTTTCTGACTGGGTCTGGGTTAAAGCCTTAGAAACACTAGGGGAGAAAATGTTCCCCAGTATGACGCGCAACAGGAACGCGGATTGATTCTAACTTTTGTGTACACTTTAATTTATAATGAACATTTAACACCAGAGATGACCACCACAGAACACCATCTCACAGAGACTGGATGCCACTGCCTTGCGGGACCCACGGTTTAGATGTAATAAAAAGGTTTAAATTATATTATTTCGTAGGCCGTCGTCGGTCTTGTCTGTAGTCGATGGATGATAGTCGCTAAACCCAAGTCGGTGGCCTTCGGGCGGTTTGAAAACACCGGCCTCTGCCAATACGCGTTGGAGCAGCGTGGCAGAGCATGCTTTCATCCCCTTCGATTGAAGGGAGACTCGTATCCTGCAGTGGGACGATTATGGGTTGATATGGAATTATATTATAGGTATTGGTGTCAGAGTCATTCCCATACCACGTATGTCAACCAATACCGATGCGCGGAAGCGGCAATGCGTTCTAAATTTAAACGAGGGGCAAAGAGTGTTCAGTCAATAACGTTGCGCACGCGCCGGTTAGATAATGTTGTGACACTATCGCTTAAAATTTTATCGATAATAAACTACAATGGTTTTCGATAGTGCCGTTGTAGTTTTAGTGTCAAATAACCGGCTGAAGTTTACTAAGAGGTTATTCTATGACCAAATGTATCATGAAACATCTTTGGCATACGATTATGGTTCCGTTTCCAAACTATGACAATACCATATAAAATGCTTTATTACACTAATTTTATTAAATTAAAAATGAACAATTTATATGCAATTGTTGATAAGCAATTTCTTCCAAGCAACCTGTACTGTGTTGTGTCAAATAATATAACCCAGTCAGTAGACAGATCTAATAAAACTTATTAATAAACTATAACTTAATAACAGATTAAAATAATATAACCCAGTCAGTAGACAGATCTAATAAAACTTATTAATAAACTATAACTTAATAACAGATTAAAATAATATAACCCAGTCAGTAGACAGATCTAATAAAACTTATTAATAAACTATAACTTAATAACAGATTAAAATAATATAACCCAGTCAGTAGACAGATCTAATAAAACTTATTAATAAACTATAACTTAATAACAGATTAAAATAATATAACCCAGTCAGTAGATAGATCTAATAAAACTTATTAATAAACTATAACTTAATAACAGATTAAAATAATATAACCCAGTCAGTAGACAGATCTAATAAAACTTATTAATAAACTATAACTTAATAACAGATTAATGTCGAGTTATGTTTGTGCAACGTGAGTACATGTACCATAAAATAATATCCTTATACTTAAATTGGTAACACAGCAAACGTACCTTAATCTATGTAATATCCTATGGTTACAGAATTTGGTTTGTTCTTTGGTAATCTGAAACAAAAGATTGAAACAATTTAGACATGTAATTAGAATATCTGGAATACAATCTTCTGGTACACAATCTTAGACAGGTCCGGTGATCGAGTGGCTAGCAATGGTTACTTTATCCCAAGGGCCACGGGTTCGAATCCTGCGCAAGGCAAACATTTCTGTGCATGAACATGTCTGTTTGCCTTGGTGTTTTCTATGTATAATAAGAATTTATTTACAAAAAAAAGTATTTAAGTATATTAATTTATCAGCAATCTTAGTACCCATGCCATAGTACAAGTTGGTTGCTTAGTTTGGGACTAGATGGCGTTGTGTGATTCGTCCAAGAATATTTATTGTTTATTGTATGAAGTATGCGACAGGAAAGGATTTTTCGGCATCCCCGCGGGAAAGCGAGATACACGCGGGTTTCGCTAGCTATAGATGGACTTCTAAAATAGTTCAACGGTGTAAGCGTGACGTATAACATAAAGAAAGTTACTTTCGCATTTAAAATGATGAAGTATGGACGATTTTATCGATTTATGGTTCAGCAGTGTAAACCTGACGTGTAAAGACGGTTACTTTATCATTGACAAGGCATCTTTTTTGTAAACCATTATCATACTTCACACTAATATTATAAATAACTTTTTTGCCCGCGACGTCGTCCGCGTGAAGTTCCGCACCCGTTCCCGTGGGAACTACATTGAATTTCGGCAAAAGCTATAGCCTATGTCATTCCCTGATAATGTAGCTTTCTACTGGTGAAAGAATTTTTGAAATCGGTCCAATAGTTTCAGAGCCTATTCAATGCAAACAAAAACAAACAATCAAATCTTTCCTCTTTATAATATTAGTATAGATAGATATATTATCGATATAACTGATTTATAATATCGATATATTTCATGGGGTAGCAGCAAGCACTAGTTTTAGAGGTGCGGATGCAAAATGGCGTCTAAACGAACCACATCCTCCCGAAAGCTGACAAGTGCATCCGAAATTGATACTCGACAGATGTATTAACAATTTATCCGATTGCACATGCAACATTGGGTAATGTGTTTAATATAAATCATGAAGATACAGAATGGGATTAAAAAAAATATTTTTTTCTGGCGGTTTTCAAGTTAAACAAAATTTAAGTGTTATGTGCGTTTGTTTGTAAGAATATCTTTTTTCTTAATAATAATGATGTATTAAGTTTTTAAAAAATATCCGAAAAGAACAAAAAAGAACCCACCATCTTGTTTGGTCTTGACGGATATTTTTTCGTTAAAACTAATATTACTTAATTGCAAAGTTTACTTTAGTGCAATATGAAGTTTGGAGTCGCCCCTCCCAAAAGCCGCAAGACTAAATGCAAAGTAAATAGTTAAAACATATCTAATAGGACCGATTTGCAGGCACTGCAAAAAAAAATGTCTCTAGAATACATCCTACATAAAACGTGTCTCGTCTAGGTATCTATACAGTAAGGGCTTGCGTCAAACCCACCTCGTCTTGTGTTTCATGCAAGACCCGGACGTATCGGATACAATGCGGTTGACATGTACTGAGGGTATTGGTCACTGAACCTAGTGTGTGGTGGCCGTAAAATTTGCAATAACCAATACTAATATTGTAAAATGTAAAGATGTTTGTCTGTATGGAGAGAGCTTCAATGTTTCGGGTCAAACCCACCACACATTCCCACCGCTGTGTCTCCTGTATAGCCAGGAACAATAACGGCGACCGCAGATTGGCAATAAGCAATGATGCTTATTGACGTCCCGGGGGAGAAACTACAGCTGTCTTGGAACTCACAACGAAGTTAATCAGAAAGGAAAATTAGACGGAGTAGGAAGTATTGAAAGGACTGCTGACAGCTTCACTGTATGTTGTCAATCTGTGGTCGCCGTTGTTAAACCTGACTTTAGGGAAAACACATCAGCAGCGGTGGGCTTATTCCGATTATCAAGATACTCAAGATCAATATTAACATGCATATAATATAGTGGAAATATACACATAATAATGATTTGGTAAAAGAAACGGCGAAAGTAACTTAGCTACCTACAGCCTTTTTCTCATTAAACATTATAACGGGGAAGATGACCCGGCAATTATCCGGGGAATGGACTGTGCGGGTAAAGCTGCGGGTATCTGCTAGTAAGTTGTAGGAATGTGACCTATGACGCGAGTGCTGATAAAGTTATTAATATTGCACACACAGTACATAGGAACCCTATAATAGGGATATTTCTGTATCATGTAAGAAGGTACACATTTTCTGTTCTTTGAGCGAAGTTATCAGGAAAAGAATGTGCTAACTGTAAAATTGAGATAAGTTCAAATATACACTGCTGTTAAAAAACTTAATTATTTTCATTGGTGCTTTTTAGTAGCAAGTTCTGTTTAATCGAGATCAAGATTTTAGGTTTAGCGATAACGTAGATAGTCAAGTAAATGCGTGAACTGTGTTGCTAGTTAGTGAATAGTCACAGTTTGTTTATTTCAATGAATCTTATGGGTTTCATCTGAAATTTCTCGTGTAAGGACTTGAAGTTCAAAAAATAAACGGAACTGAAACGAAAACTGTCTCTAGATGTTGCAAATACACTTACAGTAGTTATTATCAACTTGCAAGTGCAAATTATTGCAGACATAAACGCAGCCTTAGACTAGCCAAACCACGTTTGCGTATATCCCGCTAACTCTTTGGAAATTCGAGAATTTCATTGTAATTCTTGTCTAGATCATAAAGGGAAGCATAGTCCCAAATTTCAATTACGTCAAGTGTTTTGGTTAGGTCTTCATTAATCAGTCTGCCAGTCATGACTTTTCTTTTATATAAATAGATTATGTGAGATCAGGGTCTGTCTATCCTCTTGTCCTTACACGTAAATGGGATGCAATTTGTCGAAGAGGGTCTGACAGACAGACAGCGATGCGGGCACTAATTCTCGCTACATACTTCGATTAAGTAATAGCCCTGAATTGTCCACCAATTTATCTGTTAACCGTTATTAGTGGCTATTTGTTGTTAAAACTGTTAATTTGGTAACTGATGATCGTTTACGTGGTATCAGACAGTTTGGATTCGTTGAAGAATAAATTCTACTCAGTCGTGCTTTAAAAAAAATAGGTACCTATGTTTATATTTGAGATTTGTATCATTTTATCTTATTTTTCGTTTTTATGGACACCATCTATTAAATTCTAAAACCAGTAAAGTAATTGCAATTGTTTACAATGCATTATTTATATTCATTTTAACCTAATTGACATTAATGGATAATTCAACAGTCATTCCTACAGCTATGTCTCCTGATAAAATCAGGACGACATCACACAAACACCACGGTTATATATCCCGGAATAAATATGGCAATACCACGAAATGTTTCTGGCTAATATGCCCCTGAAATACAGGTTGATGAAAGAAAAATTACAACTGCATGGTCTGTATTGGAATCACAATGATATTAAAAGTAGACTCACTAGAATAATAGTTCAAGGAAATAGACAGCTGCTAATTCTGTTGTACATTTAACTAGACTAAACTAATTTTGACAGGACTAGAAGTGTTGCTATCCTTGTCACTAATTGGAAACCAAGGAAGGACAACAACACCTTTGGTCCTGTCAAAATTAGTTCAAACTAAACAGATACAACAGATTTAGCACCATTAATAATGTATGAAGGCATAAAATGACAAAATTTAAAAATACAATAGTATTTTCTGTACTTGCAAAAATCAATAAACAATTCAATTTAACTGTTATTAAAAAAATGAACTAAAAATTAAACACTATTAATTAAACAAAAATAAAACTAATATTAAGATTTAAAAAGCCAGGGTGTTCCTGTGGCAGCATACCCAAAATGTACTTATTACTGAACACTGTCACTATCATCACTTTACTAGTCTCAATACTACACATGACTAAACGTCTGAAATTGTATTGTAGGTATGTATGACTAAAATAGACTGTTTGATCCTGCAGCGACATGCTCAAAAGCGTAAACTGCAACTGTATCGAGATCAACGTACTTGGCAATTGCAGACTTTTTAGTAATTGTCTTTTTAGTTTCGTGTATTTTCATGGTCGCTTCATCTCTTGGTTTTATATTTTTAGTTATATCCATTTAGGGAGTTAGTAGGTATACATCAAATTAATATTTTAAAACTAAAAAAGTAAACTAAATGGATTTTTTGGAGACACTCTCAGGAATTACAAATCAATTTTAAATTCCTGAGAGAAGCAAACAATTATTATGTTTGCTTTTAATATCCCATTATTTGGATGGTTATATTATAACACTACGACAAATTCCAATTGGGGTGGCAGAATCGAGGCCTCAACTATTATTACACACAACACCACACACCCGAATCAAAAGTCTACACGAAATCTTATAGCTTCTTGTACTGAAATGTCTGCAAGTAGAGTGACATGGCAAGAGACAAAAGTCAAATAAAGAAAAAAGCGAAGACAAAGAAGATTTAGACAAATTCTATTATTTGTTTGGCAACGAAACGGCGAGTTTGCGATTTTGAATTTTACAAGATCACCTCTGTCGTTAAAAGGCAACTAAGGTACACTTAGTTTACAATCTTTTGATCAACAAATTAGTCTCATCACGACGACGATGTGGCTGCACTAACCACTGCGATACCAATCTGTCTGTCCGTTTGTGACCATGCACTGTGACTTGGTGACAATGACATTCGTGCAACGTATTTTGAGATGCTTAAATTTTAACTTTGTGTTTTCGTTTTACTTGGATATCAATAGATGAAACGCATCGAAATCCTTGTGAAGGAGCCTGATGATGGCTTCAACGTGCGTCATTTCTAGATAGATTATTTATTTGCATTAGCTAAGGCACACAATACATAAAAAAATGAAAAACCTTGGTGGTGTAAAAAAAAGATAAACAACTGTGACACCAGTCAGTATTTTGATGGATTTGAAAATTTCTCAGCTTCTTTTGATGATGAATCTTGTTTTTTTTTATTTTTTCTAATATCACAACTTTATATTATAAAGTTGTGATATTAGAAAAAATAAAGATTCATCAAAAAATATCACAACTTTATATTATAAAGTTGTGATATTAGAAAAAATAAAAAAAAACAAGATTCATCATCAAAAGAAGCTGAGAAATTTTCAAATCCATCAAAATACTTTATGTAGGTAGTTATTATGTAAGACAAGCTTACAGTGTGTAAGGACGCGCCACAAAGTCGTAATCACCTCATTACATCGATTATAAAGGTGTGTACACAACTGAAAAAAAATTTGCGCAAATGAATAAATTGACTTTTGACGACCTCCGTGGCGTAATGGTTACCACGCCAGACCGCCACCCAGGAGGTCCCGGGTTCGATCCCCGGTCGGGTCATGATGAAAAACGAACTTTTTCTGATTGGCCTCGCGTCTTGGATGTTTATCTTAATATCTAAATATGTATTTGTTATAAAATATAATATAGTTGAGTTAGTATCCCATAACACAAGTTTCGAACTTACTTTGGGGCTAGCTCAATCTGTATGAATTGTTCCTATATATTTATTATTTATTATTATTATTATAAATTCTACAAATCCTTGTACCGTCATTGACTTTATTTTATACTACGTGATGACTAGGGAAGAAATGCACTATATAAGTGAAAGATGATAATGGAGAAGAAGACGAATGGAAAAAGAAACGAGCACACTACGAAGACGGAAGTAACGAGACTAAATAAAAAACAAAGAGTCAAATATGACAAAGAAATATTACAAATCACACTAATGTGATAAAGGCGAAAATTTGTAAATATTTTTGTTACATCACGCTCAAATGGCTGGATCAATTTATATGATATTTGGTATGTAGGTAATTGATACCTTGGATTAACACATAAAGTTACTTTTTTTTTATCTCGAAAAGTACGATTCCCATAGGATTCGCTAATAAGTTATAAAAAGGTTCGAATTAGCCAGCCAGTCGCTAATCTTACCAGTTTATGATTTACCTTAAACAATCTCAGTAACCCCCATTAAAAGTAACATTGTGATCACAGCGTAAGGTTAGCGCGTGGCAAAGCTATTAGGTACTGATGTGCACTTTGTGCATGTGGGAATGCGTTGCAGATGCATTATATCTGGTCTGGACTGCAATTTCCTGTAGCCATTGCACACGCATCAACCTAATGAGTTTCGTATGTGGAAAACAATTTGTAGACAATTTCTGATATTATTATATTGCGATTGAGTTTCTTCCAAGAACTTGTAGAATATCTATGTTATCTTAAGATTGATGTCAGCAATATAGTCTGCAATGTTGCATATAGGGACTAGCCCACAAAGAATTCATCATATCAACCCATAATCTTCCTACTGCAGGGATACTGATCTCCAAACGAGTCAGCAAAGAAAGTAAATAGTTGCGAATTGATCAGCAAGATCTTGCGAATGCCCCACATCGCAGTTTTGTGTACCAGCTCTTACTGACTTAAGTTATCTATCTATACATATAATAAAACAGTAGATCCCGATATGTCTGTACTTTGAACATATTTGGCAAAAATGGAGAGGGAACGGTTACGAGAAAGGTAATAAAAGCGAATTTTTTTGTTGTTGAATTTTTTGTCTGTCTGTCTGTCTGTTTAAACGCACACATCTTCTAAGTTACTGAACGGATTTTAATGCTGTTTTCACAGGATGATAGAACTCAGCTTTGAGAAGAATATCGGCTTTGTTTCATTTAAATCGCATGACAGAAAAAGGAGTTATCCTTATTTGAACATTTCACGCCATTGTATGTAATAAAATGCTTTGTACTGAATGACTGACTGACTGACGGATTGGTGTTCTTTGTATGACCGACAAGAAAGGATTTTTCGAAATTGCCGTGGGAAAGCAGGATGCACGCAAGTTGTGCAGGTTTCTCTAGAGTAAAATATGAAACAAGCCCACCACAGACTCCCACCGACGTGTCTCCTGTGTAGCCAGGATCAACAACGGCGACCTCAGATTGACAATAAGCGATGAAGCTTATTGACGTCCCGGGGGAGAAAACTACAGTTGCCTTGGAACAACGAATTTAATAAATAAATAAATATATAGGGACAATTCATACAGATTGAGCTAGCCCCAAAGTAAGTTCGAAACTTGTGTTATGGGATACTAACTCAACGATATTATATTTTATAACAAATACATATATTGATAAACATCCAAGACCCGAGGCCAATCAGAAAATCGTTTTTCATCATGACCCGACCGGGGATCGAACCCGGGACCTCCTGGGTGGCGGTCTGGCGTGGTAACCATTACGCCACGGAGGTCGTCAATAATCAGAAAGAAGTTAGTCGGAGCAGGAAGTATTTAAAGGACTAAAACAAGTCTGTTAGACGAGAACGTCTAAATCCAAACCCAAAACATCCGTGGGTATATGATAGCGCTCATTGTCTCCAATTCTATTATGTGCCATCCTGTCGATTGTTTATGATCGTTCAAGCATACTGAAAATTGAATCGGAGGAAGTATCGATTACCATGTGGCGGTTACAAGTGGCGATTCCATTTTAATACTATTGTTCCGTTTAATTAACTATGAACGAGTTGCCGGTACATTATCTGTAACAAAAATAATTACAATCTCATTTCAACCTCAAGCGCTGTCTCACTCATACAAAATAGGAACTGAGCGAGATAGCGCGTGATTTTGAGATGAGATTGTAACTATTTTATTACGAGAATAGATCCGCAGCTCTTTGCACTGCAAATTTTTTATATCATTCAGCAGACAAACAAGCAAGCAGGCTGCTGAGGGTGCCTTTCAGTAGTCCTCATTTCTGTAGTTTTACAGGAGTAATGAGGCTTCATGACGACATTTTGTATTAAATTTATAGAACTTTTAAGACAAAAAAATTAAAAATACGATCTTCTTAGTTATTATGGTAGGATCATAATCTATTTTTGATTAGATTATTTATGTCCACGAACTCAGAATTCACGCCGATAATTTGTAAGAGATCGGTAATTCCCCAATCAAACTAGTCCTAATTAAATGTTTTATCACTTCAAAAAACTATTTATGTAGGATGTTAAATACATGTTTTTTTTAATTGATGAAAACCAACTCATCACATTTGATACTTTCCGTTTCGTTGCCCTGAAACAATAGGACGGGATGCTTGGTTGAGCTACGCCTCACAATGACTAGTCTGTCTGTCTGTCCCCCATTGTGTCGTGAACTCGTGACACGGCTGTGGACATCTCATTTTAAACAAACTATTGTTCAAAACGTACAGTCAACCAAAGAAAGAAGTGACCAGGGTAGAACCAAGAATAAAGATAATAGAGATTTTGCTAATATTGTAAGTAATGTTATGAAACTTTGTAATTACATTGAAAACTGTTGATAAATAAAAAAATCGAGTAAATCCCTTTACGCAATATTTAGTAAACTTGAATCATATCGTAAAACAAATCAGAAAAATTGATGCTGCTATCTTTTGCACCAAGATTATTTTTTTATACCACAAAGTTGGCAAACAAGCATACGTCGCGCCTGATGGTAAGCATCACCGTAGCTTAAAGACGCTTGCAATACCGGGGGTATCACTCACGCGTTGCCAACCCTCCCAACCCCCCCAAGTGGCGCTCTGGAGACCTTACTCACCGTAGGAACACAACATGGCCGAGACCAATGCTATTTGGCTACGATTTTCTTTAAGGTGGAGGTCCTTCCACAGACGGGCTGCTTCGAGTTGAGCGGATTCTGCGCTGTGCCTGTGGCTGTGCCCTACGTCTAAAACATACAAGTTTTAGCCATATGAAACCTCAATACCTAGCTACTACTATGAACTAGTGGCTCGTTAATAGCAATAATACTAACCTTGATAGGCAAACCTCTTTTTCGGACTTTATGGCGCTGAACGAATTGTGCGAAAATTTACTGTAAAAATACTGAACATTACCTAGTTTCGGAATATTTTTATACATTCGACAACATGCTAAAGTACTTTTTGACAATGAAATGAGTTTCGGAACCAATCAACCGTGCCATCCGGATGGGCTCGGCTTCCCCTCATGTAGTGTCACACGATGTTCGCACCACACGTCACAGAATTCCTGGGGAAACAGTACCTATCTACATATTTGCTAATTTACTATATTTTTTGTTAATTTTATGGTAGAGGCAGGCAGATGGGTAAATTCCCTTCGGCTGAGAACGACAACTTCCTAAAACCGACACCTTCCGCTTGCCTTCCGCCCTATTTAAAATGTGTAATTACAGTATGTATGTCAATTTACAGAAAAAAACTGCTGATAGATGGACATACCGAAACTGAGTTCCTTGTCAGTTTACTACGGAAACCTAAAAAAATAAAATATATCTAGGTCTGATCCGATTTGCAAAAGAAAGTTAAGTTACTGTGTTTTTAAAACATTAATAATATTCATATTTTCATACCTTTCAAATTTTATTTATATCCACATTGTTCAATGTCTCTTGAATGTCTCACAATTAGGTTCTTCTTCTTCTTTTCATTGTGGCTACGACTCTTTATTGGGAGATTATTTTTGCAATAGTTAGTTATTTCCGATGTCTTATTTACTTACGAAGATTACTAATAATAGCTACTATTTATTACAACTATACTTATTTTTGTAAAACTATGATTATGCAATATATAAAAAAGTATAGTATTATAACTAGAGTTTTAAGTAAGTAACAAACAGACACATCCAATCATCTATTTTTATTATGGATTAACGGAAAAATAAATATCAATTTATAATATTATTTAGTCATATAATTTGACATTATCAGAAAATTTGTTAAATATATTACGCGAGGAAAACCGCATTATTCATTATTGTATTTACCACTTATTTATAGCAAAGCAATCGTGAACAATTCAACAAAATGGTTCATCTAATGACGCAATTTGTTTGAAATATTTTGTTCAAATTATTTAAACAAAACTAATGTTAGAACTCATTTTCAACTCTCTCGTTTTTAGCGTATCGCGTATCGTATGATTTTACACGAGTGAGTTTCGTTCGGAGGTATTTGAAACGATTTTACACAAGCGACATTTGAAACTAAATGTACTTTTTATGAAATAAAAGTGTTCTGAAGGCGATAGCTTACCTTACCTTAGACATTAATTTTTTCGAAAATCACATATTTTACGAGCAAAGCCACGGGCAAATTTATTTATAGTTCGGAGTTCGGATGTTAACAGATGTGCGTGTGAGGGGGAGGCAAGTAAGACAATAATCGATCTTTCAACAATGCGCGTGAGTTTGTATTGATTTTGAGAATTATTTCGCGTGTGGTTCACCCTTCGCTAGGGGTTGGTTTTATTTTTGGTATAAAATTACTAGGGGTGGCAGGGGTGTTTCTACAGATAAACATACTGATTGATAAATAGTTTATACCCTGTACTACAGTACAGACTTTTATATAAAATACGGTGAGTAAGGTCTCCAGAGCTCCACTTTATACAGAGTCGTCAACGCGCGAGTGATACCGCCGGACCGGTGTTGCAAGCGTTCATGGGTGACTGCTTACTTAAGATCTGCTTGGCCGTATGCTTGTTTGACGCCTTAGTAGTACAAAAAACAATTGACGAATTAAACTATGTCCTACATAGTATATAGGTATGCGACAATCTTATTATACATACTGCATTTATTATGCATTCAATTCTAGTCTCAATACATGGTAATGGGATGCTGTCTGGTGCATTTGCATCCTGTATCTAAGCTGCATTCGAGATATAAATAAACAGAACTGCTTCGTGTGTGTAAATCCTGTGGAGATTTCAAAATATACCGTTTTATTTCATTTTCACATATAATTCACATCAATATTGTGAGTTGTGTTGCTGTGCGTCGCACTCTGAACGATCGTGCTAGTTAAGCAACATCTAACCTAGCCAGTGACCTTATCTTCGGCATCAGAGAGTGCGGATTCGATTCCTGCTCGGGGAAAATGTGACAGGACTTTCAGGTACGCGCCGTCGCCATTCCAGAACCCTTTTGCACCGCGGCCATCGGTTTTTCGCGCTATGTGCACTACCTATCCAGCCACTTCAGCATGTTGATTCGTTGAGCTATGTCACATTCGTTCTGCTACGGATCTCCTCATTTCTGATTCGATCTCGTATAGAAATTTCTCTGCTTTCTCTATGGACATCAAAATTTTAAATCACGCATTACTAACACGAGGCCAATCGATTACTGACCCTTTAAGGCATAATCTATGCACCTGCACGCTACAAAAATGGTACAGTGCTACAAACTTATCTGTGCCGTTGGCCAAAACTGGAACCTATGAATACGCCTTGAATGCCTTGACAATTACCTTCAATAGCTCGATCCTAGCTCCACCGCCTTCGGCATATATAAGTTTGTGGTACCCGTGACCGATATAACCGGTTGGTAGAGTCCACTAACCATTGTTAGAGTTTTCTACTTTTTTTTCCATTAAAATAGACAAAGCAAGCGGGTCGGGTCACTATATAGTAAATAGGTCTAAGAAAAATAATAGGCACACCCGCGGCCTGAACAGTCAAGGGGATTTTTTGTTTTAAATAAACAAAATTGCTTGTAAAAAATAACATTTAATAACCACGATACAGAAAATTTATAAATGCGAAAGTAACTCTGTCTGTTAACCCTTCACGGTGAATGGCTGAACCGATTGAGATTAATGTTATGGCGATAGCTTCACATCCGAGAAATATTTTGTCCCGGAGAAAGGGGATAAAAAGTGGGATGAAAGTTAGAAAACAAATTAAATGTGAAGACAAAAGTTTGTTTAGAAGAGGTAGGGCACAGCGGATAAACCGCTCAAATTGGAGCAACCCGTCTGGGGAAGGACCTCCACCTTACAGAAGACCGTAACCAAATAGCATTGGTCTCGGCCATGTTGTGTTCCTACGGTGAGTAAGGTCTCCAAAGTTCCACTTACTGGGTTGGGAGGGTTGGCAACGCGTGAGTGATACCCCCGGTATTGTAAGCGTCTAACTACGGTGATGCTTACCATCAGGCGGGCCGTATGCTTGTTTTCCAACTTTGTGGTGTAAACAAAAGACAAAGTAGGTCAAAGATCCCACATTCTCCTTTTCGCTAAACTTCGCGAGAATACAGAGCTAACATAAGAATTCTCCAACGCAGAAGTATTCAGTGCATCTAGGCATTTGGTTCTATTGTAGGAGCGAGCAAGGCCGCAGATTCATAAACATAGTGACTCAACCGTGCACTTGCATTAACCTTGGAGGCGATAAGAGCTACGTTCCTTGCTTTGTTAGAATTTGACCTAAACTGAAAACTTGTGGTATTAGAATTACATAAAATGGACATAGAGTATTGTATTCGCCAATAAAGTTTTTGAATGGTAGTTAACTGTGAATTGGTAAGTAATACTCGTAAATGAAACTCGACCTACGAATCTTTATAGTTTGATTAAAAAAAAATTAACCGGGGCTGTAAATTTTTTTTTGACCGGGGCAGTACCATATTCTGTATTATACAAACAGTTTAGGCACATCATTTTGACTAATAGTACAAGGAAATAGAGTAGTAATGTAATAGACAAAACATACTTTGTCGCCATCAAAAGAAGGACGTTAGAAAATACAGACTCCCTTCCATAGAGATGCATCTTTGCTATAAATAGCCTCCTGGATGCCAGCGTCATATTTATATTTAGGGATTTAATTATTTTTTTATTTATACCGAAACTAATCGTTTTATGGTAGTAACCTTTGTGAAGTGGCAACACTAATCCTAAAACCATATGTAGATACCGAAAATAAAAAAAAAAAAATTAATATTTTTATATTTTTTAATATTATCTATTTAAGACCTAAATATTGTAAGTAAAGGGTTTTGGTATAATAAGGGTCTCCTTAATATACCAAAACCCCTTACTTACAATATGATCCCGTTTTTTTTTCTGGAGGATAGAGAAATGAGAAAAATAATAGTGATTTCTATTGAAAAAGATGGAGAAAACTTAGTGTCAAAATTTAAACTTGCTTTGTTTCTGAAATGACTGGTTTACAGAGTAGTTTATATACAATGTATTTTTTATTATTATAAGGCTGAGCACACCGCATGCAGCACAGCGCAGCGCAGCACAGCGCGTTGCAGCCTAAGGCGTTGTAATCTATGCAATATTATGAGAAAGGACACACCAAACGTACGACGCGTAGCTGCGCAGCGCTGTACAGCATCGTGCGTTTGGTGTGTCCTTTCTCATAATATTGCATAGATTACAACGCCATAAGTTGCAACGCGCTGTGCTGCGCTGCATGCTCTTTAATGTTAAAGATGTGTAAAGCTAGAGAAAATGCCTGTTAATCTCTGAATAAACGATTTGACTTGACTTTGACTCAATATCCTATTTACCTAAATACTATGATATAGATTTAGTTATACAGATAAACAAATAGACTGATAACTTGATAAGATATGAGTATTTAACTGCAACAATAACTGTGGTTATATTATCAGTTTCCTGTCTAAAACATATAATATACATTGTAAATAATATAATATTCATTTTGAACTTATAAATCACTGGCCATCATATAAGAGAGAGATATACTTTATTTTTCAAATAATACAATACACGGAAAACTTATAGACTATAAAATATGCAACAAGGCGGCCTTATTGCTAAAACCAATCAAATCAGTCAGTATATAAATTCTGTAAGAGCCCAAATTTTTTGGTAGAATTTAGCTACTACTAAAACCTGAACTGGTAGTGGCTCGTGTCGTGGGAATCTAGATGTGCAATGAGGCTGAAGGCCACCAACTTGGCTTAACAACTGTCTGTCCATCGACAACAGTTTAACATGCCCTCCAAAGCACGGAACACCTAATTACTTAGCATTATAGAAACAACGAATATACTTTGTTAACAATGGACAGTTCGTTGTTATGACAGATATCGATTGCATTGTAATGGATTTGTAATGCATACGTAGTCTAAAATCAGTGCAACAAAGTCTAAAATTGAATGTATTCAGTACCCTAAGGTACCCCCTAAGCCTATCCACCCCACAATCTCACCATCAAAAGAGTTTTTGGGGATGATATTACCATATGTAACTTAAATACTATGGATTTTTCTGTTATTATTTTTTATACCACATAAACATCACCGTAGCCTATAGATAGACGTTTGCAATACCGGAGATATCATTCACGCGTTGCCAACACTCCCAACCTCCCAAGAGGAGCTCTGGAGACCTTACTCACCGTAGGAACACAACATGGCCGAGACCAATGCTATTTGGCTACGATCTTCTGTAAGGTTTGATCCGATTTGAGCGGATGATCCGATGTCTTTCTTGTATCGATCCGTATATCAAACAGCTTTGAATATTTATTGTTTTGGAATGGATTTGTACCCATGTTGCAGGAGCGAAAGGCTGACGCTGCAAGTTATATTTCAGTTCATCTTTTCTTTACGTAAGGAGCTATTTCAAGTGCTCAATTTTTGATCAAGTTGCAGCTGTCTGTTTGTATGTGTAAAATGCTGTTGTTGTCTTGTGTCTCATGTGCTGTACAGAATAAATGTATTTTCTTTCTTTCTTTCAGCTTTTCACCATTACTTTAAAAAAAAAAAACACTTTTAGGTACCAAATTTACACGTAAACAGCAAAAATTTTCATGTCTAACCTATAATCAAATTGCAATTTTCTAACCCCAACTTCTTATTTTCACGACCATATCGTATACTTACTACACAGTACTTTCAGAAGAACACTATCATTTAATAACCATTTTCAGTTACCTACAACCACTTCTTCATACCATCATAAATTTTCACGTAATTTACTTCAAGAAGAACAATTTGACGTCTAACTTTCCTTATACAAATTTTACTTCACTTGGGATCATAATACTTAATTGTTATACATTATAAGTCATTTTACGAGCAGATTCATTACTCATGGTAAACAGATTACATTTTTATGTATAAAACATTATAAAAATACAAAAAAGTGTAAACATTTACCTTCCAA